>JAHHUM010001472.1:350247-733839 GCA_036173005.1 Crenichthys baileyi | reverse complement strand
GTATTTTTTATTCCTGACGTGTCTAATAACATGATAAGTATCCATGATAAATTGGGAGTTGCTGACGGCTCGACAGAATGAAAATATGGGTTCCTCTTGGAATTTGGTCCTGGTTCATTACTGGTGGTTGGACATCCTGGGTAATAAAGATTGGAGTAATTTTCTTTTTCTTTTTGATTTTGATGTTTATTTTAAAGTGTTGTATATTCTTTTTTTGGTTTTACTTTGATTATAATCTTGGGTGATGGTTTTGAAGAATTTTCCTTTTAGTTGTGATTATCTTGTAATCAGAAGAAAGGAGTTGTTATGGAAATTCTTCTATTTAGAAGCACAAAGTATTCCAAAGTGCTGGGAACTTCCATTAACCTCTCTCCTCTGACCTCAGTGTTTTTATTAGTGTTCTGTTTCTTAGAGCAGATGGCCTCTCTAGCCATTTCCTGAAGGTTTATGGTTAACACTTCCTAAGGGAGGGCAGATCGGGTCCTCATTAATAATTGTCTTATCTCTGTCCTTGGAAGGGTTTAGGGGCCATAAAGTTAAACTCTCTGAAGCTGAGACAACACCCTCATTCTGCTATAAATACTGTCTGTAAACTGTATTCTGGGCTTCTGTTTCACTGATTCGTCAGTGACAGGGTCTTCAAACGCAGAAAGGCCTTTGAATAAAACTTATAAAGACAAAGTCCGGATTTTCTCTTATTGTGAGTTAATTTCTCTCCCACTTTGATAAGAAAAATTCTAATATAACAACATAGACAGGTATAAGTTAGTCAGAGTTTAGCCCTGCCCAGGCTAACCTTGTCCTGCCCAGTCATAGGCCTTTGAGAAGCGAACTGAACTGTGACGTCCCATTCCTGCCAACAGGAACACAGGGACAGTATTTTTGTTTTTTTTATTTTGCTTCTTCATGGATCATTGATTTTCAGCTCCTGTGATGGATGGACCCGGTAGCTTCAAAGACTGGGATTAATCACACCCTTCGAACCCAGGGGGGATGTTGGGGTCGTTGCCATTTCCAGCGTGACTCACGGGACGACACAACAGAGGCGCATATCTGGAGCGACAGAAACTCGCAGGCTAGTTACTTATGCCTCCACACGGCCATTACCGGAAGAACTTGAAAGCTGGAATTCTGTATGATACAAGGTCAGAAGATTGGAAGGTTAGGTGAAAACCCACAGAGGTTTTATTTCCAAGGAGACCCCCTGTTGATTCAGTCGACTGCAGCGGTTCCTCATATTTTCTCTGTTTTGGACGGATGAGAAGTTTACCATTTTTGAGTTAATCAAGGACATCAAAGTAATTTCGTTCTTTTTTTTTAAATGTATCAACTTGTTGTAAATAATATTGAGTGTTTTATGCTGAGCTGTGTTTGATTTGCTGTGCAAGATGCCTGTTCATGTTTTTGTCCGGCTGATCCCAAATCAGCCAGGAAAAGTTGGACTTTTAAAGTTTTTTCATTCAAAGCAGCTGCGGTCTGGGCCTGGTGGCCTGACCACTCCTTTGTCCCAGTTTTATTACTGGAGTTTTTCCACTGATTTCCCGCCTCAGAGTTTTATGACCCTTTGTTCGAGATTTGGGGCAATCAGCTGCCAGTGGCTGAGGGCGTAGCCCACAGTCTACGAGATGATCACCGAAAATCGAGACCTCAGCACACCAGGAGGGCTTCACTTTCCAAGTTAACCCAAATTGCACATTCTGTCCATAAAACTGCTGGTTTGATCTTCATGGACACTTCATGCGCATATATTTTCTTTTATTATAATTGTTAGGTAGTCATTTTATCCCCTTTGTGTAGAACAGTGCTTGTTAGTACGGTGAAGGTTTGTGGACCAGAATAGTAATTATATCATGGCTATATGGTTTCAATAAGTTTTCACACATATACAGAGGTTGGACAATGAAACTGAAACACCTGTCATTTTAGTGTGGGAGGTTTCATGGCTAAATTGGACCAGCCTGGTAGCCAGTCTTCATTGATTGCACATTGCACCAGTAAGAGCAGGAGTGTGAAGGTTCAATTAGCAGGGTAAGAGCACAGTTTGCTCAAAATATTGAAATGCACACAACATTATGGGTGACATACCAGAGTTCAAAAGAGGACAAATTGTTGGTGCACGTCTTGCTGGCGCATCTGTGACCAAGACAGCAAGTCTTTGTGATGTATCAGGAGCCACGGTATCCAGGGTAATGTCAGCATACCACCAAGAAGGACGAACCACATCCAACAGGATTAACTGTGGACGCAAGAGGAAGCTGTCTGAAAGGGATGTTCTGGTGCTAACCCGGATTGTATCCAAAAAACATAAAACCACGGCTGCCCAAATGATGGCAGAATTAAATGTGCACCTCAACTCTCCTGTTTCCACCAGAACTGTCCGTTGGGAGCTCCACAGGGTCAATATACACGGCCGGGCTGCTATAGCCAAACCTTTGGTCACTCATGCCAATGCCAAACGTCGGTTTCAATGGTGCAAGGAGCGCAAATCTGGGCTGTGGACAATGTGAAACATGTATTGTTCTCTGATGAGTCCACCTTTACTGTTTTCCCCACATCCGGGAGAGTTACGGTGTGGAGAAGCCCCAAAGAAGCGTACCACCCAGACTGTTGCATGCCCAGAGTGAAGCATGGGGGTGGATCAGTGATGGTTTGGGCTGCCATATCATGGCATTCCCTTGGCCCAATACTTGTGCTAGATGGGCGCGTCACTGCCAAGGACTACCGAACCATTCTTGAGGACCATGTGCATCCAATGGTTCAAACATTGTATCCTGAAGGCGGTGCCGTGTATCAGGATGACAATGCACCAATACACACAGCAAGACTGGTGAAAGATTGGTTTGATGAACATGAAAGTGAAGTTGAACATCTCCGATGGCCTGCACAGTCACCAGATTGAGCCACTTTGGGGTGTTTTGGAGGAGCGAGTCAGGAAACCTTTTCCCTCCACCAGTATCACGTAGTGACCTGGCCACTATTCTGCAAGAAGAATGGCTTAAAATCCCTCTGACCACTGTGCAGGACTTGTATATGTCATTCCCAAGACGAATTGACGCTGTATTGGCCGCAAAAGGAGGCCCTAAATCATACTAATAAATTATTGTGGTCTAAAACCAGGTGTTTCAGTTTCATTGTCCAACCCCTGTATATATATATATAAGAGAAGCGTTTATTTTGTGCAAGAGTGATTTATCTGTCAAAATAAGGTCAAAGTTCCCCCACCTTCGGTGAAATGGTTGATTAAACAGTGGCATTTAACATGGTTTTGGTTAATAATTATTCATTATTAATGATAATCAACTAATTGTAATTATAAAGTGCTTTGAGCCCATAACCACAATACCAGAGGACATCTCTGATTTCTATTCGTCAATAATGATTTTTGGTTAAGAAATTATTTTTATGAATTATGATTTTTAATTATAATTTTTGATACATATTATTTAATCAATAATCATAGTCCTTACACTTTGATTACTGCTTTGCTCTCGTGGCATTCTCTCCAAGAGCTTCATGAGGTGGTCACCTGAAATGGTTTTCCAGAGAGTCTTGAAAGAACTTCCCAGACGTTCATTGAGAGACGGTCAAAGGTTAAAATTAAGTCATCACAGAAAAGGGCGGCTACTTTAAGGAATCTAAAATATAACATATTTAAAGGTATTTTACAATTTTTGGTTTGCTACATAATTGCATGTGTTCATTCACTGTTTTGATGCCTTCATTACGAATCTACATAGAATATAAATAGTCATAAACACAAAGAAAACTATTAAATGAGAAAGACATTCTTAAACTTTTGACCGGTAGTGTATATAAATAAACACACCCTCTAGACAAGATAAAGAACAATAACACAAACACTATTATAATATAAACACTATATAAACAGAAGGAAGATGTAAATGAGGTGAATAAATATTTGCTGTATAGTATATGATGATATCAGTAGTTGTGTGCTGCAATCTCCTCTCTAGCTTCTGAAAGCAGCAGGTACCCAAGCTTGTGACATTCCAGGCTGGGGCGTGAAAGCAGAGTAAATGATGTAACATTGATGGCTCGACAATGCGCTCCCAGGTCACCGAGTGCGTTAATGAATGGGTGAAAACATTAGATTTTCCTACAGCAGTGTTCACATTGATATAAAATAGATAAAGCGGGAAAATGACCAACAAGGCGAGTAAACATAATAAGCAAAACAAAATAATGATGAGCATGTAAATAAGGTACCAAACATTTTGATGCTGTGTGAAAATTGATTTAAGTTTGCTAAATTTAATCATCATGATTTACACATTTCTGAATCAAGTATAAATTCTATGATTTGTTAATTTCACTCTACTGATCACAGGGGAAATTTGTTTTATTTGCTTGTTTTGTGCAATAACCAATCACAGCTCTTAGAAGACAACGTCACACCCAGCAACGGGGTCAACCACACCTCCTCACTAAGATAGGAATTTCTGTCGTCTCCTCACTCAGAGTCGCTTTCAGCAGCGAGCTGAATAACTCTTACGACTCCTTGGCATGAATTTTTAGGCTAAGATAGGAGCTCTCTGAGAGGGCTCTGAGAATCTCTGTGAATGCAGGTCCAGGAATAAAATACAGGCCCAGAAAAATTAAATCATGAAGGGGCAAACACTGTTTCACACCACTGTAAGCTGTAACTTTGGGCAGCACTGCAATAAAAAGAGGCTAAAAAGCTAAAAATCTATTTTCTTGTGTGCATATAAATGTTCCCAGTTCTAAATTTGAGTTTACTGAGTTGTTCATGCAGATTAATGTGTATTTTTTAAATTGGTACATTTTAAAGAAAATCAAGACACTGGTCCAAAGTAAAAAATCTTTTTATTGGGGGTTATAAGCAATTTTGCTTTATTGTTAGTATACAAGATAAAAAGACTTGACATACTGTATGCATGTTTGGTAATAATGCTGTTACCTTTTTTCTAAAAAGCCGTCTGATAGAACCCATAAGAACCGTTTTATCTCTAAATAATCTCACTCCATTGAAATGTTATGTGATTCCTTAAATTTTGCAGATGTTAAATATCATTTATAAGTAGAACAAACAGCCAAGTGATCAAAGTGAAGTACCAGTGTCATCCCTTAAAGTAAAGGCCAGACGAACATTTCCTCTTCAACAACTGCATAATCATTATTTAAAAAAAAACACATCAGGATACAAAAATTATAAATTTTCAATTCAAGATTTCACCAACCTGCAAAGTTCGATAAATAGATGGTTAGTATTTGAAAACCATTCCATTTTGCCCTGTTGCTTTCAAAGACCTATTTCCATGAGTTTATCATTGCTAACGACGACTGTATTGCTTTAGAGTTAAGGGCACAGAGTGCAGAAGTTATACCGGGTCAGTATTCTCCAGTTAAACCATGATTTACAACATAATAGCAAAACAAATAGAAAAACTGACTGTAGCAATTTGTTTCACAGAGAGTGAACTATATGTTACACGAGTTTAAGTAATATTCAGTATTACTCTGGCCAGCTTGTTTAACAATTAATGGTGTGCACTGAGGTGAATGAAACATTTAAACAAATCAGTAACAAGTGAGCAATATATACATACCTGCTTACAGTGGCATTATTGACCTGCTTATAGGAGGACCCGAACACTGAAAGCTTTCTTTGCAGTTTTACCTCATAAACAGATCTGCAGGTGCATGAGAAATTGAGAGTTTGGATGGAATGAAAGTTGCTTTAAATTTGGACCACAGCGATGCAGATAAATACCTCATACAGAACCTGACTTTTTGATCAAGTAAAACCTGACGGCCACATGTTGCATGAATTTTTAATTGGTCAGAAGTCTATACATAGAAATGCAATGTAACATAAAGACAGTATGAGTTAATTATATATAAAATTATATATATATAAAATTCTACAATTCATGTAAAAAATTTTTATAGTAAATGATTGTTTTTTTAATCCTCCAAAAACACATCAGCGGAGTAGTTTTACATGGGCTGAATGAGAAGATACTTCGAAGAGGACAGTATGTCATGTTAACAGTCATGGACGTTTACCGTTACGCCGCAATGCCCTGCTGAACCTCATCATAGGTGAAAAATAAACATGCTATCTGTTCAATTTCAGACACTTCTCCACACTCCATCAGACATGCAAACCAGCCATCATTGATGTAAGCCAGGTCAGAGTAACCACTGGGCCCCTTGTTAATGATCCAGTGCTTGCTCCATACACCTGGACCTTGTGAGGATTTGTGCAGATAGACCCCTAAATCCTCTCTTCTAGACTGACTGGTTGGATGGGAGTAAAGCATCCCCAAATCTCCCTTGGGTTGAGCTGGAAAGGAGACCACACTGCCCTGACAACCTGTGTTTGTTTCCACAAGCTTAAATGTGAGTTTGCGGAAACTATCCCCACAATCTTTAGCAACCGCTTCCACCCGAAAGCCTCCCTTGCTTCGAGCATTACAGTAGATGTGCCTATTGCCTTGGTTATCAGAGCTCTCAGCTGTTTGACATTCAAGTGATGTTTCTTCCAGCATTTTCCCATCTTTGAAGTTCTTCTCATTGATGTCACTGTAAATAATAAGTGCATGGGGAGAAGGGCAACAACAGTTTGTACAACCAAAAGAGCTACACCAACAAAACATACAAGCCAGCCAGTTACGTACAGTCTGACAACAGTTGGAACAGGAAGGGTAAACATAAGCAGGGACAATCAGTTCACCAGTCTCAGCTTGAATACCATGGCCTGGTCCAACAGCAAATGTTGCAGAATTCATTATTTGAGGAAGTGTGTCAGTCAGATCAATGCTGTTACTCCAGGTGTTACCGCTATCCATGGTTGTGATGCAGTATAGACGGGCCTTGTTGATGCCCCAAAAAATCTGCCCTGGCTCTGAAATGGTTCCTTCAACCCCAATGAAAAACAGATAAAGCGTTTTGCTTTTCTTTGCATAGATCGGGCAGGGGTTCATAGGGCGTCTTCCCGTGAGAGCTGTCTTCGTCACAACTTCTTTAGACTCTGACCACTGAAACAGGAATTATTAAAGTAAACATCAACAATTAACATTTTTAAATGAACTTGTTTTTTGGCAACAAAAAAATCAGTAAAACAAATGTTTGCAATTACCTCAATTTTCACAGTGTTTTCTTCTTTTTTCAGGTGTCCGGATTTAACGACAATCGCCATGGTGCTGGAGTCGTCTTTAGATGTCCGTTTCTCCGCAAAGGCAAACAGAGTTTGTTTTTCATTGTCAAATATGAGAGCAGGGATCCTGTAGATCTCTTCATCCTTGGAGAGAAAAACAGTTTCTTTCACTTTCGGTGATTTGTTAGGATTTGAATTGCTGTTGGCCATGGTTTAATGCCTCTAAATAAAATGGCAATGCAGCGTATGATAAAGAAAGTGTGGCTGGCTCCTCCTGTAGGATCAGGCGTCTGGTTGCTGCCCATATAAGTGCCGATAGTAGGGTGTGGGGACTTCTGGGTGGTGGGAGGAACCTTCCAGTATCATTTCCCTTCAAAACAAAATGGGTTTGTCAATGAAAATAAAAAGAAAAAAATATTTTGATGACGGATGTTTTTAACCATTTTTATGAAATATTTAGTATTGACATCTTCCTTTAATTGTGCTTCTGATAAGTGTTAAGTGTGTTAAGATAACACTGGGGTACATGGTGTGACGGCGAAGTGAAAAACAAAACCTGTGTTTCAATAGTATCAGAAAGTCTTATTTCTGTTGCATTAGGGAAAAATGGCAGAAATTACCTAATGCAGAACTGTGGAGATTTTGTTACTTTCAGCTATTAGCTCTTTGGGAATCCAGTTGGTGGTACTTTTAATTGTATTTATGTTTGTGAAACTGTCATTTTATTTTTCTACAGATTCATTTAAAAGATTGGGAGCAGGAGCACATTGTGCCTCTGTAACCGGTAACTTGGTTCTTATCTATAGTTTTCTGTTTTTTTCCCTTCATTTCTTCTCTGGTTTTGTGCCTGAATGGTTTGTAGGCTAGTAACTGGCTTGAGATTTTTTATGTAGCACTGCCTTAATCTTGGTGTACCATATCATTTGGCTGCCCAGATGTGCTCTCACCTCTTGATCCAGAAACCCTGAATCTTCTGGTAAGCAGCACTACAGAGATCAATGATGTTGCAATTGAATTTCCTTCAGCAGCTTTCCCCACAAAGCTTCTCCAGCCACCTCTGTCTGGGCAAACTTTCACTGTCCTTCCTCGATTTTCTGCCTTATCTAGTAGATATCTGGTGGGCAGCCAACTGGGCCCATTTTTACAAAGATTCTCAGAATCCTCTCAGAGAGCTCCTAACTTAGCCTAAAGCTTCCTGGCAAAGACTCTTAGCTTATTATGATTCAGGTAGTTGATGAAATGAGGAGATGATTTATATATGTATTTATATATTTTTTTGTCAACTTTTTCAGTTTTATTTCCAAATGTTTATTTTTGAAAGCATTTTAAAGTCTGTAAATAATAATTAAATTCCTCTGTACATTTTTTCACTTTTTATTCATTATTGTTTCTATTATTTTTTTCTTCCTAATCTGTCCTGCTGCTGGAACTATTTAATTTCCCTTCTAAGGGAATGATAAAGTGTATCTTATCTTTATATTAATAATTGTCTGATTATTATAGAGGTTAATGTGCTCCTTCCTATCTCAGAATACGTGGGCAACAGCAGCTCAGCCGTGTTGCATCCTAATCCTGCTTTTACACCCAAAAACATCACAAGCTCATTCAGGTCCAGAGTGATATCTCTGAATGGCTTCTATCCCCCTCCTCATAGGTCTGAGGAGGAAGCCACGTCTCTTCTTCTCTGTCGCATGCACGCGCTCTTATGTTATGTGGTGATCACTACTGATTTGCGTCGTATCCACTGCTGTGCATTACAGAGAGAACTCTGCAGGACAGCCTCTCTAGTTCAGCGCCTTTCACACTGGTTATGTGAGGCTGTTTCCATCCTCCACGGCTCTACACAGAGAAATGTCAGTAAAGGACACTTGCACAGCAGCTTCCTGGTCATCTCAATGCTCATTTATTAAGTTTTACCTGCGGGACGTTTTCACTTTCTCCATGTCGCATTCTGTTCTCAGAATCCTGACAGAATGATAATTATTTGACTGCGCTTTTATATGTGCTCTCTGGATGTCCAGGGTGAAATCATAATAACCTCCAAGCCCCAGTTTGTGACCTCTGTTAGTATTGCCATTACAAGATTATTCTCTTTGTCGCTCAGTGGTGCAGGGCGCTTCTGAGTGCATAATTATGCTGGGCTTTTGAAGCTCTGGTCTAGCAGATGTTTGTGGTTTTGAGTGGACCCAGTGAGGCATAGACCACATCCTGCTTTGCCTTTAACAGACTAGAGATAGCCTTAAAAGCCGAGGCCTATACATAATAGAACATTGGTTACACATTGTAACCTCAGATATGAGTACAGGCACAGCCCTTTAAGCTCTGCTCCTCACCGGTTCCTGAATGGCTGAAGATAAAAACCAAAGTTATTGCCTGTTAAAACAGAAAAGGCTAAAACGAAGACCAGATCACATGAAACAGATGCTAAAGGGATGGATACGGTTAATGTTGTTCAATAAGCCTGACTTAAGAAAGTGATTATTCATCGTAATTGAAAAAGTATTTTTTAACAGCTAATTCCAAGTGTTTAAAAGTAAAGTGTCAAGGCACTCCTCAAAACCAAAAAAAATATCTCCTTGTATCAGAAGGCTTTGTTGGGCACAATGCTGTTGCAAGTCCTGGGTTAAACTGGTGTTAGAATGTTTTGTATGCTGAGATTAGGACCAAAATGCTAACAGGAACTTGGAATGAGCATGGTTGAGGTTTAATAATAAAAACAGAAAACTTATAAAACTTATAGGATAACAGGAAATGAAGCAGAATGACAGGAGGAACCAGCAAAGACCAATGACAACTAGTAAGATTTCATTTTGCAGAAGAGTGGAGAATGATATTGAATGAAGGTGAGTTATTTAGAAGTTATTTAGTTTTCTTCTATTGCTTTTTGATAATTATGTTTTAGTGTACTTTTATTCTCTGCCTTTGCTTTTTATTGTGTAGCACTTTGGTAATAACCTGTTGTTTTTAAATGTGCTTTACGAATAAAATTTGACTTAACCTAACTTCTCTTTTTCAGTAAAGGTTAAAAAGCTTCAGCCCAACAGCATCACTCCTAATAAAGCTTAACCTAAAAGTTATACCCTCATCAGAAAGAACAAAAACTCTGAGTCGACAATGACTGGACAAAGTGTTAAGAGAAAAGAAAGTTCTATGCAGAGTTTTATTGGGATGGGAATGATTAGTTTTCTGCACATTTGCAGCTCATTGCCAGTTGTGACTTCGTGCTGCGAGAACCAATCAGCAGCCTGTTGTAACTGGTTGCTGCATGTGGTAACAGATTCAGCTCATTTATGCGGCTACTTTCTTCCTCAAAAAGTTGATGTCAGTTTACCAAAAACATGCTAGAGTGCTTAAAGAATTGTGGCAACGCTGCAAACCTCTCTGCTAACGCAATACAAACTGTTTGACACCTCTGGTTGGATTGGCCAGGTGGGGTGGCCAATCAGATTTCAAGGGTAGCCAATGCCACACCCCCCGTCACCCCTGTGGCAACACCCCTGGTGGACATAACCAGCTGAATGAAAGTTGCAGGCTAGCAGTTCAGTGCCACAATAATGAGGTGACCAGAAACTGTCACATCCTAGTCCAAGTCCAAGATAGCCCCACTAGGAAACGATTAAGTTGAGGGCTCAAACAAACCTGGTGTTTTCCATGGCTTACTGGACATAGTGGCATTGTTTTGATGATGTTAAGAATAACCTTTCTTATTATTAAGTATAGATGAGCTTTCAAACACACACCATAATGATAAAGTATAAATTCTAATGTTTTCAATTTTGTTAGGATATGGATAAGATTCCTCATTGACGTGCATTACAAGGACAACCTACGGTTTATACATAAGGTTTAGTACATTGGGTTTGATTGTGGAACAGTCTGTAACCGGGTTAATAAGAATGCTGCAGCAATGGTTAGATTAAGGATTAGACACCTGCTATTACATACCGTATCAGATAGACACCAGAATGGTGACACATAGTCTACTGATAAACACTGAGGGAGTATGTGTTCCTTTCATGGGAGTACCCGATATAAAACTACATGTGACCTTATTTCGAGGCTGCTTCATCAATTTGATCATCGAGTGGATCCAGGATGGGAGCCTCATCGCTTTCAACTCAGTTTTATTTATTTATTTATTTATATAGCATATTTCTGTAACCATTCCTCTGTCTTATTTAGATTAAAAGTGTTAAAAGTATAGTACTGTTGAGAGTCATTCCTTTAAGAGAAAGTGTTGTAGACAGTGGGGTCGCTTTTGGGAAAAGATTCGGGGAAGCTCCGAGGCGTCTAACCGCCAACAGTGTGCGTAGCTCTGACAATGAGGTTCTTAAGGAGCACCTGAAAACTGCCACTGTTTTTCAAGGGCACACCAAAAACCACGCAGATTTAGCTGCTGATGTGGATGCTGTCGGCCATCAGGGCCATCAGGGTGTATGATGGAGAAGGTCAGTGCTGCCAAGTTTGTCTCAGGCTGATGAGACCACAAGCACCTTGTCCTTGTGCAAAGATATATTGACGAGTAACATGAGACCCAAGAACGTTTCCTGTGAAGATGTCACACAAGTTTTGCCTTACACCCACGTAGGTATAGTTTGATTCATACCAGACACAGCCGTTTTCCCAATTCTCAGCAGCAAGCAAGGGGATGAACATGCATGAAAGCATTAGTAAACTTAGGGCAGAATTGCGCCATTGTTATATGTCGCACATGCACATTTTTCTGTTTTGTTAAGTCAGCTCCATTGTTCTGTTGAAGGGTTCTTTTGGTCAAATTAAAGAGAAGTGAAATAAGAAACAGACTCCTCCTGCAACTGATTTTGTGAAATTTCTGTAACATCAAGCAAAGAACCAGTGACCTGTCAAGTGTATACCCCACTAATCAGCCATTGACCTCTGAAGAAAGGCAGCAGCCCCCCCCCCCCCCCGTTTATTTAATTGTTTATTTTATTTTAACCACCACAAAAATCTATCTCATAAGACTTAACAGCAGAGAGAGGGATATTCTTGTGTCTCGTTCTAATAACACCAGACGAAGCTACAGTCAGTGCAGTTTATTGAGAAAATAATGGTGAAACTGGGAAGTGAAAAAATAAAAGTATCTGCAGCAAAAAGTATGTGAAAGTCATCTTCAAAGAATGAAGTTTTCATGTAATAGCTCTAAATCATTTTCTTGTATGTCACACTGTGTTATTTTCTCATTTTTATAAATTAATAAATAAATTTAGACTTTGCATTTAACCCAGCAGTGGTCTGCCATTGTCTAGCACGCAGGAAGCATTCAGGAGCTAAGGGTCTTGCTCGGGGACCCAGATTGGCAGGCTGTGGGATTCCACACTAGGCCACCACTCCACTTATAAACTCATCTAAAGAAATGTGAACAAATTGAGAATTGTTAGGCTGCTGGTAGCAAAGAGTATGAAGATCCAATTAAAACTGGTTTTCGACGTTTTTTAAGACAATACTCTGCTTAGTCCAATGAGTTTAAAGTGTTATGCTTGAATGACTGAAATGAATTACAAAATATTAATTCCTTGACCTTTCTCACAACTACAAGCTTCAGTATTTTTTATTGGGATTTGATGTAGTAGACCAACACAAAGTAGCACATGATTTAATAGTAAAAGCAAATATTTTTGTCATGATTTTAATGTAGTTGTTTTTGTGTTGGTCTGAGTCTTCCCATTCTCAGAGAATCTCCTTTGGTGGGTGTTGCTGGCTGTGGCTGCTGACTACACATCTGTCAGTGACTTCCCTCATCAAGTCACTGATGATCGATTTATGTTGGTAGAGTCAAGTCTCTATATCCTCGCTGTCATTTTTCAAGTCTTTGTTACGTTTTTACGTTTTCCTGCCACTGTTCAAACTAACTTTAATGCTTTTTGTGCTCCCAGGTTGCCTTTATCAGTCAGTTGACAGTTGCCTTTGGAGCTCAGTTTTTCAGCCTTCAGCTGCTTTCCTGCTCTCTCCAGCATTAAATGCTCATACCCTGCAGAACCCGAGAATTTTTCTGTGTAAGAAACACAAAACATATCTCATAACACTTGACATCTCCCTTTAATTATACTTATGTAAACTGGCAGTACAGGGTATGTTGCGTTCCATGTGTTTTTTTTTTGTTTTTTTTACATGTTCTGTCCAGCAGCACTCTGCATTTCGGCTATCGCTATAATGCTCCACTTGATATATATGAAAAACGTTTTTTGAAATTGCTTTGGGATTATGTGTTAGACACTGAGACGGAAATGAAAGGGAAAATAAAAAGAAGGAAGAAAGGAAGAGAGGAGGGGCAAAAAGGTACAATGGAAATGGGATAAGAATAGAGGAGAGAAAGAAGGATACAGAGAATACAAGAAAACAGCCTAGAAGTCTGCTTCTACACCCGCAGAAAGAGAAAGAGGAAAAACAGCACAGGGAAAAACAACAAATGCATATTTAACAACAACAACATTACTGAAAAGTAAACGGTACTGCTTAATACAGGATGTATTTAGTGGCAACTGCACCTCAATATAGAGCAGTGGTTTTTTTGATCCTGGTGCTCAGGACTCACTGTCCAGCAGGTTTCAGGTGTTTCCCTGCCTACCCACACTTGACTTAAATGAATGGGCGATTAACAGACCTTTGCAGCACTTGACGGCTGCTGAGGAGGTAATACAATCATTTGATTCAGGTGTGCTGGAGCCAGGACACATATATTAACATGAAGGACAGTGGGTCCTGAGGACCAGGATTGAAAACCAATGTTAGAGAGTGTATCTATATGTCTGTGTACGTGTGAGTGCGCCTGTGTATGTAAGGTTTTCCATTAGACTATTCAATACCAGGCTCCTTGAGCCAACAAATACTTTCCAACAAACTCTGTGAAAACATCCTTTCACTCTTTAGCTGCAGCTGTCGGCTTTCCTCCTCCTTGTCAGCTGTTGACCTTGGGAACCTGCAGGGAGTTTACGAGCTTGTGTTACTATGTTTGGCTACACATCTACACTCACCGGCCACTTTATTAGGTACAGCTTGCTAGTACCAGGTTGGACCCCTTTTGCCTTCATTACTGCCTTAATCCTTCGTGGCATAGATTCAACAAGGTACTGGAAACATTCCTTAAAGAGTTTGGTGACATGATAGCATCACACAGATGCTGCAGATTTGTCAGCTGCACATCCATGATGTTAATCTCCCGTTCCACCACATCCCAAAGGTGCTCTATTGGATTGAGATCTGGTGACTGTGGAGGCCATTTGAGTCCAGTACTCATTGTCATGTTCAAGAAACCAGTCTGAGATGATTCGTGCTTTATGACATGGCGCGTTATCCTGCTGGAAGTAACCATCAGAAGATGGGTACACTGTGGTCATAAAGGGATGGACATGGTCAGCAACAATACTCAGGTAGGCTGTGGCGTTGACACGATGCTCAGTTGGTACTAAGGGGCCCAAAGTGTACCAAGAAAATATCCCCCACACCGTTACACCACCACCACCAGCCTGAACCGTTGATGCAAGGCAGGATGGATCCATGCTTTCATGTTGTTGAGGCCAAATTCTGACCCCACCATCCGATGTTGCAGCAGAAATCGAGACTCATCAGACCAGGCAACGTTTTTCCAATCTTCTATTGTCCAGTTTTTGGTGAGTCTGTGCGAATTGTAGCCTCAGTTTTCTGTTCTTAGCTGACAGGAGTGGCACCCGGTGTGGTCTTCTGCTGCTGTAGCCCATCCGCCTCAAGGTCAGAGAATCAGAATCAGAATCAGAATTCTTTATTTGTCATTGCTCCACATGGGTGCAACAAAATTTCCAAAAAAAAACAGAACAAAATAGTGCAGGCAAGTAGTGCAAATTTAAGAAAATAAATACTAAAAAAATTTTTAAAAAAATATTAAAAAAGGGCTGTGCCGGTGGGAACAGATATATATATATTATAATTATTATATATATATATATATACAGAATATTTACAGGTTATTGCCCCTGAGGTAGCATAATGCAAAAGGGAAAAAAAAATTGGCACGGAATGTATTTTAGTGGTTTTATGTCATTTAACAGTGTTCATGAGTATTTGAGGCGTTCAGGCAACAACAGCTCTAGGAAATAAGCTGTTTTTCAGTCTGTTTGTTTTTGTCCTTATTGCCCTGAAACGCCCTCCCAGGGGGGAGCAGTTCAAAAAGTGGTGACCAGGGTGTGAGGGGTCCCTGAATGAATGCTGCGGGCTCTCCTGAGGCAGCGGGTGGAGTAAATTCCCCCAGGGAGGGGAGAGGGCAGCTAGTCCATCCTTTGAGCAGTGTTGATGACCCGTTGGAGCTGCTTCTTCTCTGCTGCAGTGCAGCTGGGAGAACCACAGCGAGATTGCCGCAGCTCAGCACCGACTTCCACCGGGGCAGCGGTAGAAGGACAAGCAGCAGCTCTGGTTGTAGGTTTTGTTCTTCCTGAGGTCCTCAGGAAGTACAGTCTCTGCTGCGCCTTCTTCAGGATCGCCGTGGAGTTAGAAGTCCACGTCAGGTCCTCGCTGATGTGGGGTGCCCAAGAACCTGAAAGACTGGCACCATCTCCCCCCTGTCCCCGTGATTGATGATGAGGCTGTGTGTCCTGTTTACACCCCCAAAAAAATTTAAAACGATGAGCTCCTTTGACTTGGAGGTGTTCAGAGTCAGATTATTGTCCAGGGACCATGTTGGACAGATGCTTCACGTCCGTCCTGTAAGCCGTCTCATCCCCCCCTGAAATGAGCCCCACCACCGGGGGTGTCATCCGTGAACTTGATGATGCTGTTGTGGGGTAGGTGGGGGTGCAGTCGTGGGTGTAGGGGGTGTAGAGCAGGGGGCTCAGCACACAGCCTGTGGAGAACCCGTGTTGGTCCTCAATGGGGAGGACAGGTGGTGTCCTACTCTCACCCCCTGGGAGTGGTCTGTCAGAAAGTCCATAATCCAACTACAGGTGCTGTTGGGGGGACCCAGGTGTCCCCAGTTTGCTCACCAGCCGGCTCGGGATTATGGTGTTTTAACGCCGAGCTGAAGTCCAGGAAGAGCAGCCTCGCGTAGCTCCCTCGCTGCTCCACGTGGGTCCAACGTGGTGTGCAGGGCGGTGGCGATGGCATCCTCCGTGGACCGGTTGGCCCCCGTAGGCAAACTGGGGGGGGTCCAAGTTGTGGGGGAACAGATTTTGAAGTGATATGACCCCGTTACCAGTTTTTTTCGAAGCACTTCCCTGACGATGGGTGTTAGTGCTACTGGCCGGTAAGTCATTTAGGCTGGGGATATTTTTCCTGTTTAGCAGAGGGACAATGGTGGAGGGACTTTTTCAGGCAAGGTGGGATGGAGCACTGGGAGAGGACTGGTTGAAGATGGCAGTGAAAATCCCCGCCAGCTGGTCTGCGCAGTCCCTCAACACCCTCCCCGTCACCCCGTCGGGTCCAGCAGCTTTGCGTGGGTTCACTGCTCTCAGGAACTCTCCTCACCTCCTGTGTCTCCACCAGCGAAGGTCTGGGTTGTCGAGGGGTGTAGCCTGCAGTGTGGACCCCGCTGTGGTTCAAACCCGAAGCGGGCGAAGAAGTGGTTGAGCTCTTGCGACAGTGAAGCGTCCCCCCAGATCACGGTGGTGTTGCTGGATCTGTAGTTTGGTCAGGTGCTGGAGTCCCTGCCACACCTTTTCTGCCCCCGATCCTCTGCCTTATAGTCGATCTTGGCCTCTCCTGATGCCCCTCCTCAGCGCAGCACCCAGCACAGCTGTAAAAGCTCCCCCGTCTCCAGACCTGAAGGCGCTGTTTCCTTTCCCTCAGCAGTGCCCCTTAAAACATCCTTGTTCATCCAAGGTTTTGGTTAGGAAAACCACCCTGGATGCGCTTCTCCACTGTGATAGTGTTGACACAGTGGTGGGATGTAGCAAAGCACCCGCCGAGGTAAACACCTCCAGGTCCTGGTGGCTGAAAAAGTCCCAGTCTGTGCTTTCAAAGCAGTCCCCGCAGCTGCAGAGAAGGCACCGTCGGGCCAAGTGGTCACAGTCCGGTTGTGTGGGGTGGGACACTTCCTCAGCGGTGAGTAGGCGCGAATCAGGAGGCAGGGACATGTGGTCGGAGGCTCCCAGGGGGGGGCAGCTGGATGGCCCTGTAACCAAACTTAATGTTCGAGTAGGCCTTGTCCAGAGTCCCCGGTTCCCTGGTGGCACATTTAATGTGCTGGTGGAATTTCGGGAGCACTACTTTCAGTTCAGCATGGTTTAAAATCCCCTGCGACCACATGCACTGCCCTTTCCGGTGTTTGTTTTTGTTGCCGACTGAGCACGTTGTGAAGGTGGCCAAGGGCCGAGCCTTAGCGTTAGCATCCGGGTGGTATGTAAAACAACTGTACTAAGACTAAAGGGAAACTCACGGGGAAAGGTTAAACAGGCCTGCATCTGTTCCGTGATGAACTCCAGGTCAGCGGAGCAGTGCCTATCGATGGTGGACGTGTTTGTGCACCAACTGTTGTTCACGTACATACACAGTCCTCCTCCCCTGGTCTTACCGGAGTCGCGGCTCCTGTCGTGCCGGTGAGCTGTGCGGCCTGCTAGCTCGATAGCCGTGTCTGGAATGGATGAATGAAGCCAGGTCCTCCGTGATCAGCAGGATGTCAACAGTCCCGAACAAGCCTGTTTGCTTTCCAGCTGGAGCTTCATCTCGTCCATCTTGTTTGCGAGGGATCTGGCGTTGGAGAGGAAAATGCTGGGCAGCGACGGTCGGTGTGGTCGCGTCCGCAGTTGGACGAGGACCCCAGCCCGGCATCCACGCTTTTGCTTCCTCTCCCTACGCCGCCTCCTCCTCCTGCCCGCGGGGATGAGTGCCCAAGGGGGGCCCGGTGTCCAGGCTAACTCCGGTGGTGTGGTTCGACGTGTTGTGCGTTCAGAGATGCTCTTCTGCATGCCTTGGTTGTAACGAGTGGTTATTTGAGTTACTGTTGCCTTTCTATCAGCTCGAACCAATCTGGCCATTCTCCTCTGACCTCTGGCATCAACAAGGCATTTGCGCCCACAGAACTGCCGCTCACTGGATATTTTCTCTTTTTCAGACCATTCTCTGTAAACCCTAGAGATGGTAGTGCCTGAAAATCCCAGTAGATCAGCAGTTTCTGAAATAGTCAGACCAGCCTGTCTGGCACCAACAACCATGCCACGTTCAAAGTCACTTAAATCACCTTTCTTCCCCATTCTGATGCTTTGATTGAACTGCAACTGATCGTCTTGACCATGTCTACATGCCTAAATGCATTGAGTTGCTGCCGTGTGAGTGGCTCATTAGAAATTTGCGCAGTTGGACAGGTGTACCTAATAAAGTGGCCGGTGAGTGTATTTTCGAAGCCTGTTTTACTGCCTGCAACAAGTTAGAAGTAACTCGTTATTGTAAGCCAATTGCTTTTATTTAAGCAATGAGTAAAGTAAGGGATTGCAATTGCAAAAACATGACAATTACGTTTAAGTGGAGCAACATCAGTGGTAACAGACGGGTATGTAGATCTAGACTAGAGATAACATAGAGGACAGAGCAGGAACATACAGCATTTAATGCTTGGAAGTACCAACAAAACTTTGAATTTGACTCGGTAAAAAGTGACAAAATATTAGCTTCCACTGTACGCTCTGCGTGGGAAGAAAACTTTTATCTTCAGAGAAAATTCCACCTCAAATCTGACCAAGGCACCTAGCAAGCTGGCGCAGGAATGCAAAACTCATTGAGAAACCCCTGGATCTCCTACTGACATGGCCGCCGCAGGTACCACATCCAGTTCCACCGGGCAAACCTCTGACGGCCCCTCTCTTGCCAAACAGGTGAAAATAGACTTAAGTGCGACAGACATGTTGCCCCACTGTAGACTGACTCCGAATCATTCCGACGCATCGTAGAAACACACAAACCTGTCAAGCTGTCAAAGAGAAAGTCATTTGCAGGATACCTTGAGAAAGAATACAACATAAAAGACCTTAATTTGAAGGCTACACTCGGAGAGGTGTAGCCTTCCTTGTTAATGTTAATTTGGTTGGATTTGTTGAATTTATTATGCCATTTATAGTTGGCAGATTTTCCACTGGATTTAAGCAGTGTATACAATTATTAAGATGATAGAATATAATAAAAAATCTATTATTCCTCCCCTGTTCAGTTTCAGGGATATGAAACATCATTATTTATGAATTTTAATCATAACATAAACAGAAGTTTGAAATAAAGAGGTCAAAATAGCCTCAACCAAAATAAATCTCAGACAGTATTGATAGCACATGAGATGGTTTAGGTCAGTAAAGCCCACAAAATTATTCAAATAGCTGAATATATAGT
The DNA here is from genome assembly GCA_036173005.1 of Crenichthys baileyi. Classification (NCBI taxonomy): domain Eukaryota; kingdom Metazoa; phylum Chordata; class Actinopteri; order Cyprinodontiformes; family Goodeidae; genus Crenichthys; species Crenichthys baileyi. The sequence continues at coordinate 714,398 of JAHHUM010001472.1, read as the reverse complement.
AAAATAAATATATTCTTAGTTATACTGTATTTTACAGGCCATCAACACTTGTTTTCATGCTTCTAGATAGCCAAGGACTTGTTGCAGCAGCTGCTTGTCTCAAGTTCAAAATTTGATGGCTGAGAGATGAGCGTAGGAGAGAGCATTTGAAGAAGCTTTCGCCAACAGAGTGTCGCAAAGCTACTCCTGCAACTGACAATGCTAATGTGTTTTAACCATCAGCTGGCTAAGCTGAAATTACCTTTTTTGATTTTGAGAACCAGCCCACAGAAAGCTTCCCAGCAGAAAATGAAGTAACTGACTATTTAAGGTCAGGGTATGAGCTTGAGAGTCTGAATCAGTTCCCAAACTTCAAAAAGATGTGTATGAAATACAACACTCAAACTGCACCAGTGGAACGGTTGTTCAGTTTAGGTGGATTGGTTCTTTCCGTTAAAGGGACTGTCAGATAGGCGGTTTGAGAATCTTCTGCTGATGAGATATAACCACGGTTTCGGGCTATGTCAGGGTTGCCAAAATATGAGACTGGAATAACAGCCTAAATGTTATTAACAGCCTTTGTTCTCTCTCTTTTCTCTTCATAGAAGCTACACCTGGCCTGACTCTGTGTCTACCTGTGACACCTTTCTGGAGAGGGGCATCGTCCAAGCTTCTGCTGGCAACAACTTAATGCTCACCCTCTACCGATGATCCACATGGCCCTGTCTTTCAGTGTTTAACCCTTTCTCTCTCCTAGACATGGCAATTGACTGAGCTTTTACTGTAACTAACTCTATGTGCTCTCTTCAGACTCTAACCTTGAAAACTGGCTCAGAGTTTCTGTTCTTTCTTTCTGGGTGAAACGACTAAAGGAGCTACATCCATGTGTGTCTCTGCTCTGTTCTCTCAAACCCCCAGTCGGTCGTGGCAGATGGCCGCTCACACTGAGCCTGGTTCTGCTGGAGGTTTCTTCCTGTTAAAAGGGAGTTTTACCTCTCCACTGTCGCATTAGTTACTTTATTTAGTCACATAAAGTAACTAAATGTGAAATTGGAGCTGCAGATATCTCGGATCACTGTTCTATCCAGGTAAAATCTGATTTAAATAGTAGGAGGAAAAACACAATTTGGAATTAAATTTGGGCATTCTAAACAAGAAGGAAATAAAAACACATTAAAAAAGAAATTAAACAATATGCAGAAGAAAATGACACTAAAGGAATCAGTCCAATAGTCTTATGGGATGCATGTAAAGCAGTATTCATTGGAAAATTGATAGCTATGACTTCAAAACAGTATCAGATAAAAAAAGAGCCTCATATCTTAATTTGGTGGGAAAAATAAAAACTCTTGAGATAGGATATCAAACAACAAACAATATCCAGCTTCTTAAAGGAGTTAAAAATATTAAAAAAAGAAATAGACAACCTTCTGACTGGGGAAAAATTCAGATATCTAAAGCAAACTATTATGAACAGAGAGCAAAGGCAAATAGACTATTAGCAAGGAAACTCAGAAAACAGCAAGCAGCAAACACCAAACACAAGATTAGAAACCACTCCACAAACCATTTACAGCTTAACCAAGAAGCAATAGAAGAAACCTTTAGAAAGTACTATGAAAACTTATATAAACTACCCTCTTCCTCAAACAATACTGAGAAAAAAAAACATTTCTTAATTCTTTAGACCTACCTACAATTGAAGTTGAGCAAAACAGGAGACTCATAGCAATGACAATGTTTGAAGAGATATCAAGACCCATGTCAAGAATTAAGAAGACCTGATACCTATATTACTGCCATCTTTCAACAATAAACTTGAGTGTCAGACGTTTGTCATATCACAAAAGTCTGACACTCGCACACACACACATATATATCCAGTGTATACTCCCTCCAGAAGAATGGGACCTCCCTCCAGGTCCCATTCTTCTGGAGGGAGGCAATCAACTTGGTAATCCCGAAGGAAGGGAAAGACACCGAATACTGCAACAATTATAGATCAATATCCATACTTAACGTGGACTACAAGATATACACATCTATAATTGTTTAACGATATGCAAAATCATGACACACCTTAGTGAAGAAGACCAAACAGGCTTTATATTAGGATGTACAGCCAAAACAGCATCAGGAGAACCCTCCATGTAGTGGTTTCGATACAATCCCAAAATAGTAGAGGTATTCTAGTAAGCTTAGATGCTGAAAAAGCCTTTCATAGCATAAATTGGAACTTCCTGTGTGCCATACTGTAACGATTTGGTTTCAATAAAGAATAAATTAAATGCATAAATTCCTTTTATCAAAATCCTACAGTGAGAATAAAAATTAATGGCAGCCTAACAAAGCAAATAAAGCTAGAGTGAGGCACCTGTCAAGGATGCTGCCTCTCACCTCTGTTCTTTGCATTATACATTGAACCCTTAGCACAACCCGTGCAGGACAGTGAGGAGGTGAGAGGAGTCAACATTAAGGAAAGAGAACATATAAGCTTATTTGCAGACGACATTATAATATATTTAGATACACCACGTCAAAATGTTATCCCTCTGATTAATCTCATGAATTATTTCTCCCAAAACTCAGGTTATAAACTTAATGTTACCAGAACTCAGGAGTTATCATTTAATAACAACCCGTATGACGAGATCAGAACCTAATTCAAGATAAATTGGGATCTAAAATCTATAAAATATCATGGGGTAACAATAACTAAAAAACTTAATAATCTTGATAAAGCGAACTATGATACTAACAACTTTCATATTAGACAGGACTTAAACAGATGGACAGCTCTTACATTAGATCTAAATTCAAGAATTTCAGTTATAAAAATGAACATCCTTCCCCGGTTATCATACCTTTTCCAGGCTGTTCCAGTTAAGATTCCTCCAAAGAAATTTAAATACTGGGATAAGATTATCTCTAGATTTGTCTGGAATGGCAAGAGCCCAAGAATAAAATTCTCAACATTGCAGTTATCAAGGGAACAGGGTGGAATAGCACTCCCTCATCTGAAGGACTACTACAGAGCAGCACAACTACGATCTGGTTAAAAGGGGTGACCAAAGTTACTGTGCCAAGTAGAAAGACATCGAAATGGTGGTGGACAGTGTTACACTCCATACATTTCTTGGGGATGATAAACTTAGACCAGCACCAATTAGATCCAATTGTTGGAACCCAGCCAACATAATGGATAAACATGGATGAACATGAAGTGAAAATGGATGAATTTGGACTCTGAACTCTACACCTGCTGGTATGAACTTTTCTACTCATTTCAGTGTCACACTAAATTCCGCTTCAGCCCAGGAAGAGGAGGAGTCAGAGCTGAACAAAAAATCCCTTGCCCACAGGCGGCCTTTTTCCCATGCAGCCCTCAGCAGGAACCAACGGGAAGCACGAGGCGCGAATTCTTCTTGGGGCAAGGACTGACTGTTATCTTGGGAAATCAGTAGGAGAGTACGCTTGCAATCAAAAGGGTTTGGGGTTCGTTCAGTTTCCCTCCTGCAATATGTTCATGTGTCCCTGGGCACCAGTCTGTAAACATAAATGGGGATTGTGGTGTGTTTGGGGTGAATGGGGCTCTAGTGTAAAGGTTTTTGTTTGGGCTGTATGAGGGGAAAGGCTATTAAGTTCAGTCCATTTGCCTTAATGCCCACTGTGGATGCCCCGGAAAATTGCTCACTCGTCCCAAAAACCCTTTTCCTCACACAGTTCATTAAGCGGTAAGTTTTGGGCAGAAAGATTAGTTTAGAGTTAAATAATCTTAATAATTTCGTTTAATTAAGTTTTTTTTTTTTTTTTGGGGACGAAAAAACAGGTAAGTTTTCAGACTAGACGAAAGCCATGACGCATGCTTGGTAAAAAGATCTGTCAGCCTTTTTACAAGTCAGGGTAAAAGGATTTCGGGACAAAGCATTGTTTGATTTGAAAAATAATAATTTTTTGATTTTAATATTAAAAACCTTAAAATTTTATTAAATAACATTTCGGTCTGTTAAGGGTGGTCCTGTGAATACCAGCCCAATTAGGCGGTGGCATTAGGACAAAATCAAAAGAGATGGGCCAAGCTCTGACATTATTGAACAGCAAAACTCAGCACACACACAGAATGATTTCACACAGTTTCTTAAAAAACAAAAAAAAAAAAAATTTTTCGTCAACTTAAAAAGTCAAAAAAAACAAAAATTTTTACTATGCTAAAACAATCCAATAAACTACCAACCAAAGGGAAAAAAATAATAAATTCTTTTTTCAATAAAACAAGGGATCAAAGTGGTTAAAACCATGCCCGAAGAGTGATGCAATTACCATGCAATGTTCATGCTTGTGAACCAAGGATTATCTTGAAGAATTGGGAAAAGGGGAAGTTAAGTTGACTTGGGAAAAACGTAGGAAAACAATTGGTACACCCTTTAGACAACCAGTCACAATGCAAATCAGATAAAAATATTTTTTTAATAAAAAAATTTTTTTAAAAAATTTTTGCTGAGTAGAACCCAACCTTCGGATGACCTTTTCAAAAAAGGTGTTTAATTAGCTGCCTTTATTATTAAAATAATATTTAAAGAAATATTTTTTGAAAAGACCATATATTTGAGAAATGGGCTTAATTGTGTTACTTAGTTATCAATTTAGTAAAAAAATATTTAGGGAAATATTGTTTTACTAGTTTAAAAAAAATAAAACCTTTTTTGGGAAATAATCTTTAGCAGGCAAGCACGTGTTAGATAATTGTAGAAAAAAGGGGTTTCAACAAAAAAAAAAAAAGTATAAAACAAAAAAAGTTTAGATTATTTATTTAAATATTTTTTGCCAAAAAAAAAATTTACGAAGTGGAGAAAAGTTTTATGGGCAAAGGGGGGAAAAGCTCCCAAAAAAAATCCCAACCCCCGTGTTTGGGGGGGGGGGCTCTCTTCCCGGCCAAATGAGAGCTCACTAAGGGTCGGAAAAGGGCTTGCGGGAACCCTGGCCCCTTTTCTTCTTTTTCGGGAAAAAACCCCTTTTTTTCCCCCTTCAAAGAAAAGATACCCGCTTTTCCTTTCCCCGGCTTAAAAGCTATCAAACCCTTTATTTAATTTTTTTGTTTTCCCCCAAAAATCCCTGTGCCTTTCCCCCTTCGGGGGGCCCTGGGGGGTCCCTTTTTGGGAAAGAGGGTTTTTTTGGGTGAGCCGGGAAACCCCTGTTATTGTTTTGGCTTTAGGGTTTTTGCTTTTTTTTTTAAAAAAACCACGCGGGCCCCCAAATTTTTCATCCGTTTTTTTCCTTTTTTAAAAAAAATATGGCCAAAAATTTTTTTAAAAAAAGAAATTTAAAAAACTTTTTTTTTTTAAATTTGTACAGAGTAATACAATTTGAAAAAAGATATTTAATGAAGAATAAGTGCTTGCATGCTCTGTAGACATTTTATTTGACCTTGACATTGAAGAGCTGTATTTGTGGGGAAAAAAGACCAATTTATAACGACCATGATCGATTTACGACAATAAAAGTATAATCCAACCAAAGGGGTGAATTCTTTTTAAAGAAATAGATGTGATAACTTTTTTTCTAAATAACCAAGTTTGTAATCTCGTAAAAAACGTACACAGAAATTTGTTTTTTCAAATGCTTCTTGACAACGTGACATGGCCAGTTATGGACACAGATGACGAGGACTGTGATGCTGAGTCCATGTGCCGCGTCACAGGTTTTCAATTCAATTCAATTCAATTCAATTCAGTTTTATTTATATAGCGCCAATTCACAACACGTCGTCTCAAGGCACTTCACAACAGTCAGGTACATACATTACAATTAGTAACCATTGAACAGTGCAGTCAGAGTTAGTTATTTGTTCAAATTGGATAAAAAGTTTTTCTGTCTAAGGAAACCCAGCAGATTGCATCCAGTCAGTGACTTGCAGCATTCACTCCTCCCGGATGAGCATGTAGAGACAGTGGACAGTCACTGGCGTTGACTTTGCAGCAATCCCTCGTACTGACCATGCATGTAGCGACAGTGGAGAGAAAAAACTCCCTTTTAACAGGAAGAAACCTCCAGCAGAACCAGAATCAGGCTCAGTGTGAGTGGCCATCTGCCACGACCGACGGGGGGGTTAGATAGAACAGAGCAGAGACACAAAGAGAACAAAGAAGCACTGATCTAGGAGTACTTTCTATCGGAAGGAAAAGTAAATGTTAATGGATGTAGCTCCTTTAGTCGTTTCATCTAGAAAGAAAGAACAGATAAACTCTGAGCCAGTTTTCAAGGTTAGAGTCTGAAAGAGAGCACATAGAGTTAGTCACAGTAAAAGCTCAGTCAATTGCCATGTCTAGGAGAAAGAATGGGTTAAACACTAAGGCCACAGGGCCATGTGGATCATCGGTAGAGGGTGAGCATTAAGTTGTTGCCAGCAGAAGCTTGGAGGATTCCCCTCTCCAGAAAGGTGTCACAGGTAGACACAGAGTCAGGCCAGGTGTAGCTTCTAGGAAGAGAAAAGAGAGAGAACAAAGTTAAAAGCTGAAATAACAGCAAATAATGCAAAATTGGAGAGTAGTGTGAGAATTTAGCGAAGAGGGTGAAAGTGGTCATTATGTCCTCCAACACGTTTCCCAGAACATTCATTGAAGCAGATGTGGCGTGTTCAAATTGAATAAAATTGTTTATATTAATTATTTAAAAAAATATTTTTTTTGTTTGTATGTAAATAAAAATGTATACATCATTTCAATGCAATTTATTTTTTGAGAAATGCACTGTTGGCTTCATTCTGTGTGTTGTAGTTGTGGCTATGGAGTTATGGATTTACGCCAGGAGAGGGATAAAGCACTTTTATGCAGAAATCCCATTCCATGGGTCATATAATAAGCCATGATCAATATTTGGCAAAGGAAACAGTACTATTTTGTCCATTTCGTGAACGTTTTCAGTGTGGGAGGGGCTGTGCTCATCAAGATCTATTAAATACGATCCCTCAGAGTGAAACAAGAGTACTTTTAGGAAGAAATATTTTTAATGGCTTATTTTAAAATAAGCCATGATAACTTTTTGGCAGGTGAAATACCCAGATATTTTCAATGCTAGTGTGGGATGGATTGTGTCCAGTAAGATCTATGATCCCTCTGAATGAAAAATAATTTAAGGCAGAAACAGCATTTCATGGGTCATAAAATAAGCCATAATCACCTTTTGGCCCTTTGTGGTCCTATTTTGTCCACCTGGGGGATTTTTTTTCAGTGTGGGATAGGCTGCATTCAGTAAGATCAGTAAAATATAATTTTTCAGTGTGAAACAGAGTCATATTAGGCAGAAATTGCACGTCAATGATCAGGAAATAGGCCATAATCAATTTTTGGCAGAGGAAAACATTAATTTTTGGCCAGTTGGGAATCAATCCATCCAGTGAGATCTGTAAAATACTCCTCTGAGTAAAATACAATTGGTAATCTTGAAAGTTGGCACAGTTTTCATTGTACACAGTACCACCTGTTCTAAATATTTTTCAAAATAAATAAATAAATAAGAACCCCCCATAAAAAAACCATGTAGGTCAAAAAACGTTTTTTTAATTGTATCATTTATTGAGGTACATCCATCACAGTACAATTACGTGACATAATTCTAAATCTAAACAAGGTTAGTGCAAATAAATGGTCAAATGTTTATTTTTATTGCTATAATGTAAATTTGCAGATATTTATGATAAACGACGAACATGTGAAACCGACTCTTTTTTTACGGGAAGAAAGTTGCAAGTTTTATCAGGAATAAAGGATAAACGAGACACACCTTTACTGTAATCTTGACCATACAAATATAACTGTTTTATAGGTGTTAATATTGTTTATTTTATTTTTGTATTGTATTTTGCAGTAAAACAAAGGCTCCAGACCTTAGTCACAGTTGCCAAAATTATTTCCAGCCGGATCTTACCATAGATTAGGTGAAGTGCACCAATCCCTTTTGCAGCAGAACACTCACATAACATGATGATGTCCCCCTTGCATTTCACAGTTTGGACGGCGAGGGCTTCCCCCTTCTTTGACCAAATGTAAAGATGGTAATTAATGATAAATTATTTGTCTCCTTTTATGTTTTCTTGATTCTTTCTCTGCTTAGACATTTTTGACAAGTTCTCTGCCACTGTAAACCCACGTTACTGTTAAATATTGTCTTAACTGTTTTACATCACACAAGGATAACACCGTTATGATCAACTGACTCTGTCTCTTTTGTTTATTGTCTCTTGCCTTTCTTTCATTCGGACCAGCTACTATTTCATCCGGAGTGGCCCAGAGGGGTGGAGGATCTGGGTGGATGATGACAACACGAGGAGAAGCTTCAGCATTAAACATGTCTTGATCGCAGCAAACAAGCTCTAACACAAGTCCCACGGCATTCCTCATCTCCTCAATTTTGTATATTATTTATTTACTTTAATTTTCTATATGTAGAGAGATGGAAAGATGGACATGAAGTATAAAGTAAAAAAGGCAAACTCAATGACACAATTTAGGCAATAACGTGGTTAATGAAGTCAGCTAATACCAATTCTATTGAGCAAATTTTTTTTTCTCTAATGGCCTCCAGACTTGGAGAATACAGAAATCTTATTCCATACTTTTCTAGATTGCATATGGAAGCTGTCCCCAAAGTAGTTTTTGCAACTATAACTTAGCATCAGTTTAGGAAACATTTTTAAAAAGACAAAAAGGAAGAATGCTCTTTATAGGTCAGAGGTGAGTGGCTCTTAAAAGAACCATTGTGGGGCTGTTCACCAGCAGTTTCATGGGTGAACAGCTGAGTGATGGTGACTCCACCCAGCAGCTTGTTGAGGTCCTTATCATGATGGACAGCCAGCTGCAGGAGATTGTGCGGGTCTTCTTGTTGTCGTGGGCAGCGTTTCCAGCCAGCTCCAGGATCTCCAGCCCTGAGGATCAGAGGATCCGATCAGATTTTCGTCTTAGCTCTGGCCTTTCCATCGGTCTTGCCTTGTCTGCTTATTCTGCTTCTTTCTAGAGATGAAATCTGATAAAATGTTAACCAAAAGCTAACCATGGGTGTTAAGAGATTACTTCATCTGCCTTTGTTGATGGGATTTGTATCAACATCCCATCATCAGTCGGTGCACTTCCAGGGCCTGAGCTTTAGCGACCATTGCCTATGTTGCTTATTCAAGTCTGGAGCATCTTGACCATTTTAAGTAGTTCCCTCACTTTGGTGCCAGATACTTTTTTCTATTCTGACGGTCCCATTGTGGTCTTATGAAAGGAAAACAATAAAGTCAGGAACTTACAAACATTATTGTACTGCTCAGATGTGAGCGCAGGAATATGATTTTAGGCCCACCAAAGCTCCTTCTACAGACTTCCTGAGTTCTTCTAATCACTCAAGCATTTCAAAGGTGCTGTTCTATTTAGTTTCAACCTACTGTGTCGGTGTCTTTGCTTATTTTCCTATGTGCTTTTGACAAGGTCCAACTTTTCATTTAAAGATAAAAAGTGTAAACACAGATGAAACTAATGTTGCTGACTTTGGCCCTGCTTTTTCTGAATGTTGTACCCTACTGGGCTCAATTTAAGAGCTGTTTTAACATCTAGGTTCAGAAGGTAAGCAATGCATACCACATGGTGCAGCAGCAGTACCTCACCACAGTCAATGATGTGACCTTTTATTTTATTCTAAATGTTTCCATTAAGGAAGATGGTCACACCCTGGGAAGACAGGACATAAGTTGTACTGACTTGCTGTGGATTGAGGGGAGGTAGGAGACACCTACACACACCTCTGTAACTATAACAGCTTATCCTTAGAGCATTGAGTCTCTTTGTGGTGTAGCAGGGAAAGTCCACGTCTTTGATATGGCTGATACGGGTATGATGCTAAGTTGTGTCAGGAAAGGCACCTGAATAAGAAAGCAGCCAGAAAAACTGCTCCATTTTAAGAGCGTCACATGGGGCTGATGGCTATATCCAGCAGTCATTGGGTGAGAGGTAGGATATACTCTGGAGAGGTTGCCAATCCATTGAAGGTAATCAGCTGTACTTTTTTTAAATACTTAAGATACAGGTAATTGTAAGCTTTTAGCTTATTTTAATTTTAAATTGTCTGTTTTGCTCCATATACTAAAGTGGTTTAAAGGGTATAGAACAAATAAAGGTATGACCAATAGCAATGGTTGAACTGAGGTTTACTTTGTACAAGAGCGGGGTGATTCCTTAACAATTTCAAAGAACCACCTTAATCTTCCAAACAGTCTTGGTGCCCAGAGAGGATCCCCTCCCTGATGCTCCTTCCCACCTGCCTCACCCGTAGAGCCAGGCTGCCGCTGCTTTGACCTTTTTTGTGTGGCTCTGGCTCCTTCGTCCGAATGGGCACAGAGGCGATGCTTCTTTGTGGCTGTGCCCCACATGCCAGCTAATGGCACGACACGCCCAACCAGTCTCATTGCCTGGCATGTGGGGCATACAGATGTCTGGTCCCAATATTGGTCACCATTACAACTGAATGCCCCACATGCCACTTAGTGAGCATGGGTGGGCGTTTTGTGTCGTTACCTGGCATGTGAAGCCGGTATTCCAACATTGTTTACCATGACAACTGTAGGCACCACATGCCTGGCAATGGCACAAAACTACCTCCTAGGCTCATTGGCTGGCATGTGGGGATTACAGATATTTGGTACCAACACCGGGCCACTATAACATCTGTATGCCCCATATGCCAGACAACGGCACTAAACGCCCACCCAGGCTCATTGTCCCATGTAGGGCATACAGATATCTGGTTCTAAATTGGTAACCATGAAAACTGTTTACCCCAAATGCCAGGCAATGGCACGTAACGCCCACCCAGGCTCATTGCTGCGCATGTGGGGTATACAGAAATCATGGTGACCAATGTAGGAACCAGACATCTGTATGCCCTAGATGCTCGGCAACAGCACAAAATGTCCACCCAGTATCACTGTCTGGGATATAGGGCGTACAGATGTCTGGTTTCAACACTGGTAACCATGACAACTGTACACCCCACATGCTAGGCAATGCCACAAAACTCCCTCCCAGGCTCATTGGCTGCCATGTGGGGTGTACAGATGCCTGGTTCTAACTGTAGTCACCTTGACAGCTGTACACCCCACATGGCAGGTGATGCTGCGAACCCCCCTCCCTGGCTCGTTGCCGCACATGTGGGACATACAGATCTCTGGTTCCAAATGGGTCTGTAACATCTATATACCTCACATGTCCGTCAATGGCACAAAACCCCCAACCAGCCTAAATACGTAGCATGTGGGGTGTACAGATGTCTGGTCCCAACTGTGGTCACCATGACAGCTGTACAACCCACATGCCAGGCATTGGCATGAAACGTCCACCCAGTGTTATTGCCTGGCATGTGGGGCGTACAGATGTCTGGTCCCAAATGTGGTCACCATGACAGCTGCACACCCCACTTCCTAGGCAATGGCATGAAACGCCACCCAGTTTCATTGCATGGGATGTGGGGTGTATAGATGTCTGGTTTCAACTGTGGTCAACTTGACAGCTGTACGCCCCACATGCCAGGCAATGGCATGAAACGCCCAACTAGTGTCATTGCCTGGCATATGGGGTGTACAGATGTCTGGTCCCAACTGTGGTCACCATGACATCTGTACACCCCACTTCCTAGGCAATGGCATGAAACGCCACCCAGTTTCATTGCATGGGATGTGGTGTGTACAGATGTCTGGTTTCAACTTTGGTCACCTTGACAGCTGTACACCCTACATCCTAGGCAATGCTGCAAAACCACCTCCCTGGCTCATTGCCGCACATGTGAGGCATACAGATGTCTGGTTCCAAATGGGTCCACTTTAACATCTACTGTATATACCTCACATGTCCATCAATGGCACAAAACCCCCAACCAGCCTAAATACGTGGCATGTGGGGTGTACAGATGTCTGGTTCCAGGATCAGCCAGTATGACATCGGTATGCCCCACGAGCCAGGTTAACAGATCTGTACAACCCACCCTCACACAAACCCACAACACAAACCCTACCCAACTCCATCAAGTGCTGATGATGTTGTCTAATGAGCCTGCAAGTCAGACTCTGTTTACTGACCTACACCTGCTGCTCCGACTGACTGAAGGACACCCCTGTAGCTGCCTGTGAAACCACTGCTTCACTCGTGATGCCACCACTCATGCCCTCTGGTGCCTGTGTCTGACGTAGCGGCCTCCTGCAAGTCAACATTTTTGACACCCATCACATGTATCTGCCTGTGGATAAAATTTTGTCCAATTCAGACGATTACTATTGGGTGCTGACTTGGTGATGAACTTTTTTGTCAGTGAGTGTAGTTGTGTATTTATTAATTTTCAGACTTTTTGCTGGAAGCCGGCAGGGTTTCAAATTTTCAGGAAGTCCAGAGAATCCTGTGGTTTAACCGGATCACTTTTGTTGCCCCTCATAACCTTTTAAAAGGCTTGAGGAGGGCTTTGCCAACAGAGGAGAAAACACTTGACGACATTTGGTTCCTTGGCTGGCTTCAATATTTCCTCTTAGAAATTATTGCCTCGTCTACGTTTGTCGTTCAAACACAAAATTACGAGAACATCTGTTTGTGAGCACCCAATCTTTTTAGAGGCCACTCTCAATATGTCAGTGCTTAAAATCTTGTCCCTCCACCTCAGCATAGATTTTCTCAGGCAGCCTCTTGGTGATGGCTTGAATGTGTTTGTAGTGGTGACATATCTTTAATTTTGTAAAGGCCTGCATAACAAATGCATTAAAAGGGAGGATGATGGATTACTTCTGCTCCTCCTTCTCTGAGCCTGAACCCAATGACAGCAGCTCAACAACCCCTGTGGTAACCTCTGGGGCCTGCTTAAATTCACATTTATTTCTATCTTTTACTTGAGGAATCTGCTCCTCAGACACAGATTTTTCCATCTCTGTAAATTCTGATTCTTTCTCATCTTCAATGACTTTTAACCCTATTGAGAGGTTTGATTCTGGCTTGAAGTTATGCACCGCTGTAACTTCTGTCTTATTATCTCCCAGATTTTCTTGAATGACAGATAACAATTCTGGTGCAACTCTGTTGTGTTGTCCCTCAGTGTATTTTTGAAGGTACTTCTTAATTTTGACTCCAAGCTCCTTTGTTCTTCTGTTTTGCAATGGATGGTGGAGCTGTTCTATCCCCCAACCCATGATTTTTAATGGGTTGAATCGTATTCACCGAAATCCCTGGGATCTCTAAATGTTGCTTTTCAGAGATCCCTATCACTTCTGTTACCTCTGACAGTTCCTCAGAGATAAATTCATCCACTATTTTCAGCTCTGACTCCTTTTCCTTAGAGATAAAATCCTTTACCTTGGTCATTTTTGATAACTCATCAGAGATGAATTCATCCACTATCGTAAGCTCTGATTCCTGATTCTCAAAAATAAAATTCCAATCATCTGTGCCCTCTGCTGTGGCCTCCTCAAGTTCTGGTTCCTCTGGGTTGACCGGTAACACCCTGTACCGTCCATGGTTGTACTCATGACAGGACTTCCCAAATCTGCGTTTCCTATCTTCCTTCTGTGGAGTTTGGATGGCTTTTTGCTCCACGGTCTGGCGATCTGTTGTTCCAGACTAACAATTCCTTTATCATTCTGATTGCATGTGGAAGCATTGAATCTACTGGGTTCACAGTAACGATTTGCAGGACAAAAGAAGCGGCTCGATCATGTATGCAGCAGATGGAAGATCTCACCTTTTCTTTAACCTGTTTTAAAAATAACTTGTTGAAACAGTCAAAGCTCTTGGGGTGAGTCTTTCCATTAATCTCAAGGGCGTCTGCAAATGATTTTAGAAGCGAATTGCCCACAACGGCCACTACACCCACGAATGCGCATGGGTGGAACAGTTTTCGAAAAGAATTAAGTCACTAGACTTAAATGGTTCAAGGCAGTTTCCTGAACTCATTTGAGTTCAACTAACTTATCAGGTTTTATAGTGAAAAAGCTAAACAACTAAGAATATTTCTTAACTTAGTCACAAGAGTTTCGCTGGATCCTCTGCAGTCAGGAGAAATGTGTGCAGCTCAGGGAAATAAAGTGTAATTTAAAGGAGGAAAAATGAAAAGGTTCTGTGTTTTAGTGAAAGGTGCGACCCCCTGAGGGTGAAAAGGAACCCCTCCAGTCACTAAATACCTCTATTGTCCTCATGTTTTAGCGGAAGAAAGAGATTTAACTGCAGCAGGACTTCCCAAATCTGCGTTTCCTTTCTTCCTTCTGTGGAGTTTGGATGGCTTTTTGCTCCACGGTCTGGCGATCTTCTTTACACTTCCAGACTAACAATTCCTTTATCATTCTGATTGCATGTGGAAGCATTGAATCCACTGGGTTCACAGTAATGATTTTGTTGGGACCCACAGCCATGGAAACAGCATGAACGATGTGGTACAAACTTTTCTGGAACTTTCAAAATAAATTGCATTTAACCGACTTCCAGCACAACTTCAGAAGAGGAAGGACAGCGGACTTCCCATGATGCCACTGCCCGTATAAAACCCCCACCTTCCCAATGGTCCGATCTCTTCCACCCGGACACTGTGCAAGGCTGGCCGGAGAGACAGCGCGTTAATGTCTCTTTGCTGGCAAACAGACATAAACTCTTCAAACTGGATCCAAGGGTGTCATAAGATCACGCGATCATATGCACTGAGTTAAGTACGAATTAATCACTGTTTGTGTACCTGGTATTCATTCATAAAAAGGGGTAAATTAAGGTATAAGCATTGCTTGACTTTCTCTCTGAGGCCTGCAGAAGCAAACTGTGTTCCAGAGAATTCCCTGTAGAGACGCTGTCTCTACACACCCGAGTGGAGCGGTTTTTCCCGGTCTGAAAGGACGACAACAGGAGCCGCGTCACCTTGGTTACGGTAACAGGTAGCCACTCCCCACAGCTAAGGAGGTTAGCCGTTTGTTGACTGTGGACATTTCTTCAAACTCACCGCCCTGGACAGCTTTTCCTCAGCATGGTTCAGAGGTTAGGTTTGGGCAGAGAAAGATTTAGATTGAAATGATCTAAACGTTTTCCATTTTATGAAGTTTGGTTTTGTTTGTGTGAAACTCAACTATCTTAGTGCTAGCAGGCTATCTGCAGCACACATGCTCAGTTTTGTGTTCTGTGTTTGTGTGTTTTTAAAGTTAAGACAAACTTTACTTGAAGGGTGATTTTAAACACAGAAGATTGATCATAACGCGCCGTCCGCGCTTATGCATTTTAACCCTTTTATTGACGGTATTTTTAAAGGTGTGTGTTTGATTCTGGTGCGAAGCTATCAGCTTCTTTTGTTCGCTTTAACTGCTAACAGCTAAGAACACGTGCTTGCTGCTAAATAATAGTTACCCAGAAAGGTTGTTAGTTTTCAATAGTTCCCTAAACATTATTTTACTAAACTTGATAACTAAGTAAACACCATTAAGCCCCATTTCTCCAGAAAGATTTGGCTCTTTTCCAAAATATTTCCTTAAATATTTTACCATTTCCTTTAATAATATTTATTTAAATATTATTTCAATAAATAAAGGCAGCTAAGAGAGAATTAGTCATCCAGAAGGTTGGTTTTATTCAGCAGATCATTCTTTAAGACATTATTTTATTAAAATAATATTTTATCTGATCTTGCATTGTGAATGGTTGTCTAAAGGAATGCTGATTATTGCCTAAGTTGGTTCCAAGACTGACTTAACTTCATTTCCAGATTCTTCAAGATAATCCTTGATTCTCAAACATAAACATTGCATGGTAATGTAATGGGAATTCTTTCTTAAGTGCTATGAACTTCATTTACCTTTCTCCTTTGACCTCTGTGTTTTTATTAGTGTTCTGTTATTTAGAGCAGATGGACTCTAAATCCATTACCAGAAGGTTTATGGTTAATACTCCCTAAAGAGTTATGTTTTGTGGGAGGGCAGATGGGGCCCTCATTAATAACTTTGTTACCTCTGACCTGGGAAGGGTTTAGGGGCCATAAAGGTAAACTCTTTGAAGCTGAGACAACACCCTCATTCTGCTATAAATATTATTTGTACTTTGTGTTCGGGGCTCTGTTCAATCTGACTTGCTTGGTGACAGAGTCTTCAAACGCTGTATGCCTTTGAATAAACCTTTTAAAGATAAAGTCTGGCCTTTGTCTATTAAATGAGTTAACTTCTCTCACTTTGATAAGAAAATTCCACCACATAATGTTGCATCACTCTTTCGGTCATGATTTTCAATCATCTTTAATCAACTTGTTTATATTGTACATAGCCCATTAGTCTTCCTTATTCTTTATCATTGCCATACAATGGTATGCAACTTGGAAAGTCGACATGGTTTGTCACCCTGTCAGCAGGTGACATACAGTGGCCGGAAGTCATCCAGAGTATAGCTCATCAATATGGATAAAGGCTGACATGCGTCCATGACCCTGTCGCTTTAGCAGAGGTCTGCTCTCTATGAGTGCTTTTCTAGTTTGTTTGTTTTTATTTTATTATGCAGTATATTGGGATTCCTAATAATACAATTATTGATCAAATATAATATGTATTTTTTTAAATTGAACTGTCTGTATTGTGATTCTGAGAATGTAAATTTACGTCTTCCTCTAATTCAGACATTGAACTATGCGTTGACTATATTTCTTCCATAAAATGCCACCTCACAGAGGCTTTTATTATTTAATACATTTTAAAAGAGACTGGTAAGGCTTTTGATACACAAACATTATGAAGCAGTCTTATCATGTGCTCCATTTATTTACACACAGTTAATTAGCCATTATCCTTCCCTACAGCGCTTTATAAATGCACAAAGTTAGATTGTTTAGGGCTTTTATTGTGATAACCGGTAGTTCTGAGTGTGTGTAATACTAACTCCAGCTAGAAGTGTTGTCATCAGTCATTTATCTAGCGTGACTCGTTTGTTTATTTACAATCATTTCATGGACTGTTTTAGGACACTGAGCACGGACCTCTTGCATTAACGTAGCAATAAACGACGTTAATGCAACTTCGTCGCAATAAATTATTTTGAAGTGACTCCTTTTACACGAATTTCTGACGAAGTTCTTACCTGCTCTAATTTAAATTTTTTGAATTCAGGTCATTATAAGCTACTTGTTAAAATAAATGATACGGGATGTCGCAGAGAGCTGGCTATCGACGGTCCTCACCATACCGTATATATATATACATATACATATTATATATAAAATAATTACATACCCAAAATATATACATATACATTTAAAATATACATATTATATACATAACATAATATAACATTTAAATTATATATACATATATATATATACATATTATATATACATATATATATACACATATTATATATACATATATATATACATATACATATTATATATACATATATATATACATATACATATTATATATATCATATATATATATATCATATTATATATACATATATTATACTATATAATATATACATATATATATACACATATATATATACACATATATATATACATATACACATATACATACACATATACACATATACCATATACACATACATATATATACACATATACATATACTATACATATATATACACATATATATACACATATACATATATATATATATACAGTATATATATATACATATACACATATACATACACATATACACATATACACATATACACATACATATATATACACATATACATATACATATATATACACATATACATATACATATTATACACATATCATATATATATATATACACATATACATTACATAATATACACATTACATATATATACACATATACTAAATATAATATATATATATATATATATTATATATACACATCTATAGACATTAACTTATAAAATGAGTGAGCATATAGTTATATCCCTTTAATTAGCTTCTTTATTTATTCACCTTTGTAAAATGACCTTATTTATTCTAATATCCATTAGAATTGTTCACATGTTGTCTGACCTAACATTTAAGTGTCTTTAAGAGTGTAACTGACTAACTTTAATCTCCTGCTTTGTTGGTACTTTCAGGAGGAACAGCAGATGGCTTTTTGAGGGTGAACCTGACCACCTTGTTCCAGCAGCATCAGAGCATTTGTTGAGAGCAACCTCTCTGGGATCGCAGGAGTGAGGTTAGCTCACTCTTTTTTACATGATGGATGTTCAACCGCAGGATTAAGTCGTGCAATAATTCGTGCACTGCTCAGTGGGGACCCAGAAATGGCAACAGTGCCATCAAAATGGTTTTGCGACAATTAATGTGAAAGAGGTTTGTGGGAACTAATAAGTTGTACTATGCTGATTGTAGCTTGAACTTGAAGAGCTCGCATGAGAACAGCAGGACACTGTCTCGGGGCTTTCCCTGTCTTGGGATCACCCAGCAGACATAAAAATAAATAAGAAATGGCTCCATAAGTTCCTGCTGGTTACAAGTAACTGAAAAAAGACGTGTGCTTGCTGAGATTCCTAAATGGACGGTGTTGTTTAGCCCTGGTTTATGCAAAAAAGGTTTCTCTATTCAAAGCTAGTGGATGAGAAGTTCTAAGATTTTTAACTATTTAGGACATGCCATTCTGCACATCTAGTCACATTAAGATTAGACTACCCTGTCCGAGCTACCGCACCCTGTTGGCGGTCAGACGTCTCGGAGTTCCTCTGGTCCTTGGTCCCCAGAAGTGATCCCACACTCTATCTAACACTGACTCTTAAATGAAAGACTCTCAAACAGTTTTTTAACTTTCAGCTCCTTTAATCTAAATTAGGCAGAGGAATGATTACAGAGATCAGCGCTGAGGCTCCCGTCTCGGACCGTCGCCGTCTGTTAGAGGATGACGAAGAGCCCCGATAGAAGGTCACATATAGTTTTTATATCTGGCACTTCAATGCAATGGATGTGCTCTCCCTCAGTGATTATCAGTAGACTATGTGTCACCATTGTGGTGTCTATCTGTTAGATTGCGTAGTAGCGGGTGTCCATACTTAATCTAAGTGTGCTGTAGCTTTCTAATCAAACCAGTTATACCGGCTGCTCCACTATCAAACCCAGTGCCCCAGCTTCAGGTCATTTATGACAATCCTTGGGTCATCTGTCCTTGTACTGTATGTCTATGAGCATTCTTATCCTATTGTAACAGAAGGGAAACATTAGAACTTATACGTTACTTCACTACTGCATAAAAGGGAAAAAACAGCTATGAGCCTATTAATAAAGGTTATTCCTAACAGTGGAAAAACCACTGCTGGTATTGTTGGACCTCAGAGCAGCCCTCAACAATGTTGGTCACTTACCTGAAGGAGAGTGATATTTTGTGTCAGTAGGTAACTTTACATCAGAGTTGACAAAAATCACATGGGGGGTTCCTCAAGGGTCCATTTTAGGATCCCTCCTATTCAATATCTACTTGATCTCCCCTAGCTCAGATAATAAAAACAACAAGAACAGGTTACCATAACTATGGGGCAGATGACACACCAGCTCTACATTACAATGTCACTGGTTGGACTATGAATCTGTTCAAGCGTTGGCTAATTTGCATAGAACACATCAATGCGGAGATCTGACATAATTTTTCTTCAGTTGAATAAAGCAAAACTGAGGTAAATTATTTTGGACCAAAGGAGAAGCGGTCAAGAGTCAGCACATGGCTTCAGTTTTTACACCTAAAAACCACTGATCAGGCCTGAAATGTGAGTGTAGTTGATGACTCAGACCTGAACCTTCACAGGCACAGATAATCAACTAAGTCAGCTGCAGCTGATCCAGAACACTGCTGCCTGCCGTTCTCACTAAAACTAAGAAAAGTAGAGCACATCACACCAGATTTAAGTCCTTACACTGTCTCCCTTATCTCAGAGAATAGACTTTAAATAACTTCTGTTACCTATAAATCACTGAATGGCTTAGCACCAAAATACATTAAAGATCTACTGCTGTTTGTACCCAACCTTGCAGACCCCTCAGGTCTTCTGGTTCTATGTCTACTCTGCATACTCAGAACCAGAATCAAATAAGGAGAAGCAGCATTCAAACCTATTATTGAACAGGGCTTATTCATTTTCGTTGTTATTCTAAAAAATTAAGATGAGAAGTAATTTTAAATTGATGATAGTAGGTCCTATTAGACAACAGTAATAGGGCCTTTAGTAACAGACATTGTGTTTGTGTTTCTTAGAACAGGGTGGAGGCTTCTTTGGGAAAATGTACATGGCTTATGTTTTTTTCTGTTTTGTTAAGTCAGCTCTATTGTTCTGTTGAAGGGTTCTTTTGGTCAGATGAAAGAGAAGTGAAATAAGAAACAGACTCCTCCTGCAACTGATTTTGTGAAATATCAGTAAGGTCAAGCAAATAACCAGTGACCTGTCAAGGTTATACTGAACTGATCAGCAATTGACCTCTGAAAAAAGGCAGCAGCCCCCTTGTGACCTCGAAAGATTAAGCATTTATAGAAAATGGGTGGCTAGATGGATGGATCAAGCCACAATTAAAGTTCATTAAATAGTTTATTTCATTTTAACCACCACAGAAATCCATCTCATGAGACTTGACAGCAGAGAGAGGGATAGTTTTGTGTGTTGGTCTAATACTTTATTACAACACGATGCTACAGACAGAATAGTGTGCAGTTTATGAAGAAAAAAATGAGGAAACTGGAAAGTGAAAAAATAAAAGAAGAAGTATCTGCAGCGAAAAGTATGTGAAAGTTATCTTTCAAAGAATTAAGTTTTCATGTAATATCTCTACATCCATTTCCTGTATGTCACGCTGTGTTATTACTCATTTTTATAGACTCATCTAAAGAAATCTGAACAAATTGAGTCTTTGATAAAGGCTGCTGGTAGCATAGAGTATTGAAGATCCAATTAAAATGGGTTCTTAGCTCATTTTTTAGACACTACTCTGTTTAGTCCATTGAGTTTGAGGTGTTATACCTGAATGACTAAAATGAATACAAAATGTTCATTCCTTGACCTTTTTCACAACTACAAACTTGAGTGTATTTTATTGGGGTTTGATGTAGACCAAAAAAAAGTAGCACATCATTTAGAAGAAAAAGCAAAAGAATGTTTAGCTAGTTCACCGCTTGAAAATCTAAAAAGTGCAAACAGATGCTCTCCTGCAATCTTATGTCATGATCTGTAGGTGTTCGAGCTTTGATTAGGCCATTTCTTCACTGTTTACTTTGTTCTTTGGGTCTTGTCTTCTTTAGTTCTTTTCCTTATGCTTGTGTTTAGGTGTTATGGAGTTTATACGAATATTCAACATGGAAGACTCACCGTCACCTCCAGCTTCGTCTAATTACTTCTCCATGCGGCTCTGCTCCACCAATCAACATCAAGTGTGTATTTCTCCCCGGCCAATCATCCTTCAAGGCTCCGCTTTAAAAGATCTTCATCCATGGAACCCTCTGAATACAGATGCTGTCAGGATCTCTGCCATGGCTTTGTGTTTGGGTGTTTTTGCTGTGCTCAGCCTCTAGATGGCGTCGGAACCTGGAGGAGAAGTGACAGGTGTTTTCCATCTTCCTGATCATCTCTGGAGGAGTATTTAAGGGAGAGGCTGCCAGCAACTCATTGCCAGAGGAATCTACTCTTAGGCCGGAGTTTGACGAAGGTGTGACGGCTGATGGAAGTTGAGGCGTGGGAGAGAACGAAACAAACAAACGAAGGCGGTAGGATTTGATTGGGTGGATTGCATAAACTGTACATTGACTGTAGCAACATGGCTTCTACATCAGGAGGAAATAGTGGAAATGAGATGGAATGGATGATATCAAGATCAGCAAGAATGAAAAGAGCACTTAGGAAGAGACAAGAAAGGGCAAGAAGTTGGTCAGAAGAAAGTGAGCCAAGAGTAGAAACTAGCAAAAGGACAAAAACAAACCAGTGGGCGAGTTCGCGAGAACAGGATGACTATAACATGGAAGTGGAATTCAAAGTAATGGTTGAATTCAAGCAAGATGGGGGATATATTCTCATTGCCAGAGTGTTGCCCTTTGTGGTACATCTTCAGCCACTTTGATCTTTGCCTTGACTTTGTCGACTATTAGTAATTTTGTGTTTTCGTCACCTTACAGGAATTGAATGACCTTGACTTCGTATTCGGTGTCTTACACCGTCTGGATTACTGTCGTCTGGAAAAGGGCTCGTAGGCCTCATGAATCCAGACCCAAACTACCAGTTACTTCTTTTGGATTAAAATTTGGCTGGCAGCCTTCTTCACTCCTTCACTCCTTTTGCTCCTTGGACATCCTTTTCAGCGAACCCTGTCCACCCTCCTCCGTTTATTTACCAATGCCAACTGATCCTGGATCCACAGACTTTCATGCATTCCCCAGTGTTCAGCAGCTGCAGTCATACCGGTACACTTCCTTTCAATCACTCCAAACCCCTCTGGCGGATCTCACCCCCTACAGCATCAGAAAGCTAGATTCACGCCCTTGTACTTAACTCCTGATTATTTCCCCTGCTTACCATCTTTTTTTTATTTTGCAGTCTGTCCCCGGTTCCAGTTTCCCTGCATCCACTAAATCTCCAGTCAAAAATTCCTTACCGTTTAAAACTCTGTCTCCTGATTGGGTTACTGCATGTGGGTCAAAGCAAACAAAAACTTATGACAGAACACTTGGGCCAACCTGACCCAGCAGAAAACTTTCAGGAGAACCCTTTCTGAAAAAACATCACCAGATCCAAACCCATGATTTCCCTCCCTCTGTTCTCGGGGCCGAACAAACAAAAGCAGACTAATCTACAGATCGAAAAAACAGCCTCTTTAGTGCAGTATACCCTCAGTACTTTTCTCCGCCCAAGCCGTAGAGGGGCGTTTTGTTTTTCCGGGTTTTCCCCAGCAGCTTCCCCCCACTCTCGTGACGTCACTTCCCCCCAATCCGAGAAATTCCTCGGGGAAAAAGAAAAAATTGTAATTTTTTTCCTGCAATGTGCACTGGTGTTCAACCGTTCCCCACAGTCGTTTTCACATGACCACGTTAAGATTTTGTTTATTTTAGGTGTTAGGGTTTGAAAACTTTTGTATTGTTTATCACTCATGTCTGTACAAAGTGCTCTTCCTTCCCACATGCCACAGAAAGGGGGGTGGGCAATCTTAATCTTGCATTAACGGAGTTACTGCCGCTTCGTCGCAATAAACTATTTTGAAGCGACTCCTTTTACACGAATTTCTGACGAAGTTCCTACCTGCTCTAATTTTATTTTTTTTTAATTCAGGTCATTATAAGCTACTTGTTAAGATAAATGATACGGGATGTCGCCGAGAGCTGGCTATCGACGGTCCTCTCCAGAGGTGGAGGTGGTTGTTGACCAGCTTGGTGGTGACCGCCTCTGTCACCATTAAAACAACTTGTTTCCAGGTCAGGTTCTGCCTGATCTGCTCACGGAGTCTACTGAGGGTGGTGTATTTGGTCCTATATTACATTAGAGAGCTATGCACTGTAACAGGTTTGTGAGTGTGGAGGACCAATTCTGACATATTGAAAAATAAATACAGAAATAAATAAATGCTTCATAAATAAATAAGCATACAATATATATATACAGGGGTTGGACAATGAAACTGAAACACCTGTCATTTTAGTGTGGGAGGTTTCATGGCTAAATTGGACCACCCTGGTAGCCAGTCTTCATTAATTGCACATTGCACCAGTATGAGCAGAGTGTGAAGGTTCAATTAGCAGGGTAAGAGCACAGTTTTGCTCAAAATATTGAAATGCACACAACATTATGGGTGACATACCAGAGTTCAAAAGAGGACAAATTGTTGGTGCATGTCTTGCTGGCGCATCTGTGACCAAGACAGCAAGTCTTTGTGATGTATCAAGAACCATGGTATCCAGGGTAATATCAGCATACCACCAAGAAGGACGAACCACATCCAACAGGATTAACTGTGGACGTAAGAGGAAGCTGTCTGAAAGGGATGTTCGGGTGCTAACCCGGATTGTATCCAAAAAACATAAAACCACGGCTGCCCAAATCACGGCAGAATTAAATGTGCACCTCAACTCTCCTGTTTCCACCAGAACTGTCCGTCGGGAGCTCCACAGGGTCAATATACACGGCCGGGCTGCTATAGCTAAACCTTTGGTCACTCATGCCAATGCCAAACGTCGGTTTCAATGGTGCAAGGAGCGCAAATCTTGGGCTGTGGACAATGTGAAACTTGTATTGTTCTCTGATGAGTCCACCTTTACTGTTTTCCCCACATCCGGGAGAGTTAGGGTGTGGAAAGGCCCCAAAGAAGTGTACCACCCAGACTGTTGCATGCCCAGAGTGAAGCATGGGGGTGGATCAGTGATGGTTTGGGCTGCCATATCATGGCATTCCCTTGGCCCAATACTTGTGCTAGATGGGTGCGTCACTGCCAAGGACTACCGAACCATTCTTAAGGACCATGTGCATCCAATGGTTCAAACACTGTATCCTGAAGGCGGTGCTGTGTATCAGGATGACAATGCACCAATACACACAGCAAGACTGGTGAACGATTAGTTTGATGAACATGAAAGTGAAGTTGAACATCTCCCATGGCCTGCACAGTCACCAGATCTAAATATTATTGAGCCACTTTGGGGTGTTTTGGAGGAGCGAGTCAGGAAACGTTTTCCTCCACCAGTATCACGTAGTGACCTGGCCACTATCCTGCAAGAAGAATGGCTTAAAATCCCTCTGACCACTGTGCAGGACTTGTATATGTCATTACCAAGACAAATTGACGCTGTAGTGGCCGCAAAAGGAGGCCCTACACCATACTAATAAATTATTGTGGTCTTAAACCTGGTGTTTCAGTTTCATTGTCCAACTCCTGTATATATACAGTACAGACCAAAAGTTTGGACACGCTTTCTCATTCAAAGAGTTGTCCTCATTTTCATGACTATGAATATTGTAGCTTGACACTGAAGGCATCAAAACTATGAATTAACACATGTGGAATTATATACTGAACAAAAAAGTGTGAAACAACTAAACATATGTCTTATATTCTAGGTTCTTCAAAGTAGCCACCTTTTGCTTAGATTACTGCTACGCACACGCTTGGCATTCTGTTGATGAGCTTCAAGAGGTAGTCACCTGAAATGGTTTGCCATCAGTCTTGAAGGAGTTCCCAGAGATGCTTAGCCCTTGTTGGCCCTTTTGCCTTCACTCTGCGGTCCAGCTCACCCCAAACCATCTCGATTGGGTTCAGGCCCAGTGACCGTGGAGGCCAGGTCATCTGGCGCAGCACCCCATCACTCTCCTTCTTGGTCAAATAGCCCTTACACAGCCTGGAGGTGCATTTGGGGTCGTTGTCCTGTTGAGAATAAATGATTGTCCAACTAAGCGCAAACCGGATGGAATAGCATGCCGCTGCAAGATGCTGTGGTAGCCATGCTGGTTCAGTATGCATTCAATTTTGAATAAATCCCCAACAGTGCAGCAAAGCACCCCCACACAATCACACCTCCTCCTCCATGCTTCACGGTGGGAACCAGGCATGTAGAGTCCATCTGTTCACCTCTTCTGTGCCGCACAAAGACACGGTGGTTGGAACCAAAGATCTCAAACTTGGACTCATCCGACCAAAGCACAGATTTCCACTGGTCTAATGTCGATTTCCTTGTGTTCTTTAGCCAAAACAAGTCTCTTCTGCTTGTTGCCTGTCCTCAGCAGTGGTTTCCTAGCAGCTATTTTACCATGATGGCCTGATTCACACAGTCTCCTCTTAACAGTTGTTCTAGAGATGTGTCTGCTGCTAGAACTCTGTGTGGCATTGACCTGTTCTCTAATCTGAGCTGCTGTTAACCTGCGATTTCTGAAGCCGGTGACTCGGATGAACTTATCATCCGCAGCAGAGGTGACTCTTGGTCTTGCTTTCCTGGGGCGGTCCTCATGTGAGCCAGTTTCTTTGTAGCGCTTGATGGTTTTTGCAACTGCACTTGGAGACACTTTCAAAGTTTTCCCAATTGTTCGGACTGACTGACCTTCGTTTCTTAAAGAAATGATGGCCACTCGTTTTTCTTTACTTAGCTGCTTTTTTCTTGCCATAATACAAATTCTAACAGTCTATTCAGTAGGACTATCAGCTGTGTACTGTATCCACCTCCTGCACAACACAACTGATGGTCCCAACCCCATTTATAAGGCTTGAAATCCCACTTATTAAACCTGACAGGGCACACCTGTGAAGTGAAAACCATTTCAGGTGACTGCCTCTTGAAGCTCATCAACAGAGTGCCAAGAGTGTGCGTAGCATTAATCAAAGCAAAAGGTGGCTACTTTGAAAAACCTAGAATATAAGACATATTTTCAGTTCTTTCACACTTTTTTGTTCAGTATATAATTCCACGTGTTAATTCATAGTTTTGATGCCTTCAGTGTGAAGCTACAATATTCATAGTCATGAAAATAAGGACAACTCTTTGAATGAGAAGGTATGTCCAAACGTTTGGTCTGTATATATATATATATATATATATATATATATATATATATATAAATTAATAATTATATATATATATTATATTATATATATGTATATAATAAATAAAATGTAGGCAGTAATTAACTTATAAAATGAGACATAAACATATATCTCTTTTAATTAGCTTCTTTATTTATTCACCTTTGTAATAATTACCTTATTTATTTAATATCCATTATAATTGTCAACATGTTGTCTGACTAAACATTTAAGTGTATTTAAGAGTGTAATTGACTAACTTTAATCTCTGCTTTGTTGGTACTTTCAGGAGGAACAGGCAAGATGGCTTTTTGAGGGTGAACCTGACCACCTTGTTCCAGCAGCATCAGAGGCATTTGTTGAGAGCAACCTCTTCTGGATCGCAGGGAGGAGGTTAGCTCACTCCTTTTTACATGATGGATGTTCAACCGCAGGATTAAGTCGTGCAATAATTCGTGCACTGCTCAGTGGGGACCCAGAAATGGCAACAGTGCCATCAAAATGGTTTGCGACAATTAATGTGAAAAGGTTTTGTGGGGAAACTAATAAGTTGTACTATGCTGATTGTAGCTTGAACTTGAAGAGCTCGCATGAGAACAGCAGGACACTGTCTCGGGGCGTTCCCTGTCTTGGGATCACCCAGCAGTCATAAAAATAAATAAGAAATGGCTCCATAACAAGCTTCTAGTCCTTGCGGTAAGTTCTTGCTGGTTACAAGTAACTGAAAAAAGACGTGTGCTTGCTGAGATTCCTAAATGGACGGTGTTGTTTAGCCCTGGTTTATGCAAAAAAGGTTTCTCAATTCAAAGCTAGTGGATGAGAAGTTCTAAGATTTTTAACTATTTAGGACATGCCATTCTGCACATCTAGTCACATTAAGATTAGACTACCCTGTCCGAGCTACCGCACCCTGTTGGCGGTCAGACGTCTCGGAGTTCCTCTGGTCCTTGGTCCCCAGAAGTGATCCCACACTCTATCTAACACTGACTCTTAAATGAACGACTCTCAAACAGTTTTTTAACTTTCAGCTCCTTTAATCTAAATTAGGCAGAGGAATGATTACAGAGATCAGCGCTGAGGCTCCTGTCTCAGACCGTCACCGTCTGTTGGAGGATGACGAAGACCCTAGATAGAAGGTCACATATAGTTTTTATATCTGGCACTCCAATGCAATGGATGTGCACTCCCTCTGTGATTATCAGCAGACTATGTGTCACCATTGTGGTGTCTATCTGTTAGGTTGTGTAGTAGCGGGTGTCCATCCTTAATCTGAGTGTGCTGTAGGTTTCTAATCAAACCAGTTATACCGGCTGCTCCACTATCTACCCCAGTGCCACAGCCTCAGGTCATTCATGACAACCCTTGGGCCATTTATCCTTGTAATGTGTGTTGATGAGCATTCTTATCCTATTCAAACATAAGGGAAACATTAGAACTTATGCTTTATATCACTATGGTAAAAATGGGAAAAACAGCTATGAGTAATATTAATAAAGGTTATTCCTAAAAGCCTAAATGCAGACTGTGGAAAAACCACTGCTGGTATTGTTGGACCTCAGAGCAGCCCTCAACAATGTTGGTCACTTACCTGAAGGAGAGTGATTTTTTGTGTCAGTAGGTAACTTTACATCAGAGTTGACAAAAATCACATGGGGGGTTCCTCAAGGGTCCATTTTAGGATCCCTCCTATTCAATATCTACTTGCTCTCCCTAGCTCAGATAATAACAAACAACAAGACAAGTTACCATAACTATGCAGATGACACACAGCTCTACATTACAATGTCACTGGGTGACTATGAATCTGTTCAAGCGTTGGCTAGATGCATAGAACACATCAATGCGGAGATCTGACATAATTTTCTTCAGTTGAATAAAAGCAAAACTGAGGTAAATTATTTTTGGACCAAAGGAGAAGCGGTCAAGAGTCAGCACATGGCTTCAGTTTTTACACCTAAAAACCACTGATCAGGCCTGAAATGTGAGTGTAGTGATGGACTCAGACCTGAACCTTCACAGGCACAGATAATCAACTAAGTCAGCTGCAGCTGATCCAGAACACTGCTGCCTGCGTTCTCACTAAAACTAAGAAAGTAGAGCACATCACACCAGATTTAAAGTCCTTACACTGTCTCCCTTATCTCAGAGAATAGACTTTAAATAACTTCTGTTAGCCTATAAATCACTGAATGGCTTAGCACCAAAATACATTAAAGATCTACTGCTGTTGTACCAACCTTGCAGACCCCTCAGGTCTTCTGGTTCATGTCTACTCTGCATACTCAGAACCAGAATCAAATAAGGAGAAGCAGCATTCAAACCTATTATTGAACAGGGCTTATTCATTTTCGTTGTTATTCTAAAAAATTAAGATGAGAAGTAATTTTAAATTGATGATAGTAGCTCCTATTAGACAACAGTAATAGGGCCTTTAGTAACAGACATTGTGTTTGTGTTTCTTAGAACAGGGTGGAGGCTTCTTTGGGAAAATGTACATGGCTTATGTTTTTTTTTCTGTTTTGTTAAGTCAGCTCTATTGTTCTGTTGAAGGGTTCTTTTGGTCAGATGAAAGAGAAGTGAAACAAGAAACAGACTCCTCCTGCAACTGATTTTGTGAAATATCAGTAAGGTCAAGCAAATAACCAGTGACCTGTCAAGGGTATACTGAGGCCGGAGTTGGACGGAGGTGTGACGGCTGATGGAAGTTGAGGCGTGGGAGAGAACGAAACAAACAAATGAAGGCGGTAGGATTTGATTGGGTGGATTGCATAAACTGTACATTGACTGTAGCAACATGGCTTCTACATCAGGAGGAAATAGTGGAAATGAGATGGAATGGATGATATCAAGATCAGCAAGAATGAAAAGAGCACTTAGGAAGAGACAAGAAAGGGCAAGAAGTTGGTCAGAAGAAAGTGAGCCAAGAGTAGAAACTAGCAAAAGGACAAAAACAAACCAGTGGGCGAGTTCGCGAGAACAGGATGACTATAACATGGAAGTGGAATTCAAAGTAATGCTTGAATTCAAGCAAGATGGGGGATATATTCACCCGATAAAGCTGACCAAAGCAATAGAGGAAGAAATGGGGAAAATAAAAACGGCTAGAATCATGAATAACAGAAGAGTGCTAATAAATGCTATCAGTGAAACACAACAACAGAAGATAATCAAAATGAAAACCTTGATGGGGGAAAGAATTAAAACATACAGGGGTTGGACAATGAAACTGAAACACCTGGTTTTAGACCACAATAATTTATTAGTATGGTGTAGGGCCTCCTTTTGCGGCCAATACAGCGTCAATTCGTCTTGGGAATGACATATACAAGTCCTGCACAGTGATCAGAGGGATTTTAAGCCATTCTTCTTGCAGGATAGTGGCCAGGTCACTACGTGATACTGGTGGAGGAAAACGTTTCCTGACTCGCTCCTCCAAAACACCCCAAAGTGGCTCAATAATATTTAGATCTGGTGACTGTGCAGGCCATGGGAGATGTTCAACTTCACTTTCATGTTCATCAAACTAATCGTTCACCAGTCTTGCTGTGTGTATTGGTGCATTGTCATCCTGATACACAGCACCGCCTTCAGGATACAGTGTTTGAACCATTGGATGCACATGGTCCTTAAGAATGGTTCGGTAGTCCTTGGCAGTGACGCACCCATCTAGCACAAGTATTGGGCCAAGGGAATGCCATGATATGGCAGCCCAAACCATCACTGATCCACCCCCATGCTTCACTCTGGGCATGCAACAGTCTGGGTGGTACACTTCTTTGGGGCCTTTCCACACCCTAACTCTCCCGGATGTGGGGAAAACAGTAAAGGTGGACTCATCAGAGAACAATACAAGTTTCACATTGTCCACAGCCCAAGATTTGCGCTCCTTGCACCATTGAAACCGACGTTTGGCATTGGCATGAGTGACCAAAGGTTTAGCTATAGCAGCCCGGCCGTGTATATTGACCCTGTGGAGCTCCCGACGGACAGTTCTGGTGGAAACAGGAGAGTTGAGGTGCACATTTAATTCTGCCGTGATTTGGGCAGCCGTGGTTTTATGTTTTTTGGATACAATCCGGGTTAGCACCCGAACATCCCTTTCAGACAGCTTCCTCTTACGTCCACAGTTAATCCTGTTGGATGTGGTTCGTCCTTCTTGGTGGTATGCTGATATTACCCTGGATACCATGGTTCTTGATACATCACAAAGACTTGCTGTCTTGGTCACAGATGCGCCAGCAAGACATGCACCAACAATTTGTCCTCTTTTGAACTCTGGTATGTCACCCATAATGTTGTGTGCATTTCAATATTTTGAGCAAAACTGTGCTCTTACCCTGCTAATTGAACCTTCACACTCTGCTCATACTGGTGCAATGTGCAATTAATGAAGACTGGCTACCAGGGTGGTCCAATTTAGCCATGAAACCTCCCACACTAAAATGACAGGTGTTTCAGTTTCATTGTCCAACCCCTGCATATTCCAGGATGTTTAGCAAGACTGAGAGGAGTAATTTCAAGAGTTCCACTTGAAATGTCAATGGAGGAGGTGAAAAAAGAAATCAAAGGAGGGAAAATAACAGATGCCACCAGGATTAAAAGTAAAAGAGATGGGGAACTTAAAGACACTATGGCAGTGATTATACAATTTGAAATTCTATGCCAGAAAATATCCAGCTGGGATATATGAATTACAGAGTTAGAGAGTACATCCCTAAACCCCTCAGATGTTTTATTGCCAAAGAATGGGACACATTGCAAAGGAATGTAAAGGAAAAAGTTTTAGGTGTGCAAGATAGTGTGAGAGTCCACATGAATTGGAAAATGTGATAAAGATGCTAAAATCAAAAGTAACTGTGGAGGAGAACACAGCGCAGCATATGGTGGGTGTAAAGTACAAAGGGAAGCCAGAGAAGCTCACAAAAGGGAATTATCCCCAAATAACAGAAAGAGTTTCATATGCTGAAGCTTTAAAAGGAGTAAGAAAAGATAGTGTAAGAGGAATGAGGTTGGGAGGCGCATGCGGGGGGGGAAACGGAGAGGGAGGGAGGGGGGAGTGGAGAAACTGGACAAAAAAGAAAAAAAATTAGAAGAAAGAAAAGAAAAAAGGAAAAGACATAAAAAAAAGAACAAAAAAAGAAAAAGAAAAAGAAAAGAAAAAAGAAAAAGAAAAGAAGAAAGAAGAAAAGAAGAAAAAAAGAAAGAAGAATAAGGAAAGACACAAAGAAAAGAAAATGCAAAAGAAGTAAGAAAAAGGATAAAAAGAAAAAAGGAAAAGAAAAAGAAAAAGTAAGAACAAAAAGAAAATGAGAAAGAAAAGAGAAAAAAGAAAAAGTAAAGGAACAAAACAAAAAAAAAAAAGACAAGAAAGAAAAAGAACAAAAAAAAAAAAAAGAAGAAAGGCAAAAACAAAGAAAAAAAGCAAGAAAGAACAAAAAAAAAAAAGAAAAAGAAGAAACAAGGAAAAAGAAGAAAAGAAAGAAGAAAATAAAGAAAAAAAAAGAAAATAGAGAAAACAAAAGAAAAAAAAAAAGAAAGAAAAAAAGAAAAAGAACAAAAAAAAAAAAAAAGAAAATCAAAAATAAAGAAAACAAAAAAAAAAAAAAGAGAAAAGAAAAAAAAGAAAAAAGAAAGAAAGAAAAGAAATGAAAAAAAGAAAAAAAGAAGAAAATAATAAGAAGAAAGAGAAAAATAGAAAAAAAAGAAATAAAGAAAAAGAAAAGAAAAGAAAAAAAAGGAGAAGAAAAAAAAGAAGAAAAAAAGAAAAAAGAAAAAGAAAAAGAAAGAGAAAAAGAAAAGAGAAAAAGAAAAAGAAAAAAAGAATGAGAAAGAAAAAAAAAGAAAAAAAAGAAGAAAGAAAAAAAGAAAGAAAATAAAAAAAAAAAAAAAGAAAAAAAAGAAGAAAAAGAAAAAAAAAAAGAAGAAAAAAAAGAAACGATAAAAAAAAGAGAAGACAAATAAAAAAAAAGAATAAAAGAAAAAGAAGAAGAAAGAAGAAAAAAGAAAAAAAACCAAAAAAAGACAAAAAAAGAAGAAAAGAAAAAAGACAAGAAAAAGAAAAGAAAAAAAAAAAAATAAAGAAAAAAAAAGAAGGAGAGAAAACAAAGAATCAAAAGAAAGAAGAAAAAAAAAGACACAGAGAAAAGGAAAAAAAAAAAAGAAAAAAGGAAAAAAAAAGAAAAGAAAAACAAGAAAGAAGAAAAAAAGAAAAAAGAAGAAAAAGAAGAAAAAAGAAAAAAAGAAAGAAAAAAAAAGAAAGAAAAAAAGAAAAAAGAGAAGAAGAAAGAGAAGAAAAAGAAAATAAGAAAAAAGAAGAAAGAAAAAATAAAAGAGAAAAGAAAGAAGAAAGAAAAAGAAGAAGAGTAAAAAAGAACGAAAAAGTAAAGAAAAAAAAAAAAGAAAGAAAAGAAAAGAAGAAAAGAAAAAGAGAGAAAAAGAGGAAAAAAAAAAGAAAAAAAAAAAAAAAAAAAAAGAAAAGAAAACAAAAAAAAAGAAAGAAAAAGAAGAAAAACAAAAAGAAAGAGAAAAGAAAGTTTAAAAAAAGAAAAAAAAAAAGAAAAAAATAAAAAAAAAAAAGCAAAAGAAGAAAAAAAAGAGAAAAGAAAAAAAAGAAAATGAAGAAAAGAAGAGAAAAAAAAGAAAGAGAAAGCAAAAGAAGAAAAGAAGAAAGAAAAAGAAAAAAGAAAAAGAAAGAAAAGAAAAAGATAAAGAAAAACAGAAAAAAAGAAAAAAACAAACAGAAAGAAAAGAAAAAGAAAGAAAGAAAGAAAGAAGGGAGAACAAAAAAGAAGAAAAAAAAGAAAAGAAAAGAAAGAAAAGAAAACAAGAAAAGAATACAAAAAAAAAAAGAAAAAGAGAAAGAAGAAGAGAAGAAAGAGAAAAAAAATGTGAAAAGAAAGAAAGAGAAAGAAAAGAAAAGAAAAAAGAAAGAAAGAAAGAGAAAAGAAGAAAGAAGACAGAAAGGAAAGAAGAAGGGAAGAGAAAGAGAAAGAAGAAGAAGAAGAGAGAAAGAAGAAAGAAGAGAAGATAAGAAAGGAAGAGAGAAAGAAAAGAAAGGAGAAAAGAAGAAGAAAGAAGGAAAAGATGAAAGAAAGAAGAAGGAAAGAAAAGAAGGAGAAAGAAAAGAAGAGAAAAGAAGGAGGGAAGGAAAGAAAGAAGAAAAGAAGGGAAAGAGAAGGGAAGGGAGAGAAAGAGAAGAAAGAAGAGGAAAAAGAGAGAAGAAGAAGAAAAGAAAGATAACAAAGAGGGAAGAGAAAGAAAGAAAGAGAAAAAGAGAGAAGAAGAAAGAAGAAAGAAGAAAAAGAAAGGAGAAAAGAATAAAGAAAGAAAGAAAGAAAAAGAAAAGAGAAAAAGAAGAAAGAAAAGAAGAAAAAAAGAGAAGAGGAAGAAGCAGCAGAAAGAGGAAGAAGAAGAGAAAAAGAAGAGGAAAGAAAAGAAAGAAAAGAAGAAAAAGAAAGAGAAAAGAGAAGATGGAAAAGGAAGAGAGAAGAGAAGACAAAAAAAGAAATAGAAAGAAGGAAGAAAGAAGAAAGAAAGGAAAAGATTAAAGAGAAGGGACGGTGAAGCGAAAAGGAAGGAAAAGAAAGAAAAAAAGAAAGAAAAGAAACAGATAGAAGAAAGAAAGAAGAAAAGAAAAGATAAAGAAAAAGAAAGAAGAAAAGAATTAGAGAAGAAAAAGAAGAGACGAAAAAAGAAAGAAAAAAAGAAAGGAAATGAAGAAGCAGGAAAAAGGAAGAAAGAAAAAAGGAGAAAGATAAGGAAGAAGAAAGAAGAAACGAAGGAAATTGGAGAGAAAGGAAGGAAGTGGACGACAAA
This sequence comes from Crenichthys baileyi, assembly GCA_036173005.1. NCBI lineage: Eukaryota > Metazoa > Chordata > Actinopteri > Cyprinodontiformes > Goodeidae > Crenichthys > Crenichthys baileyi. Next base: position 680,099 of record JAHHUM010001472.1, on the reverse strand, counting down.
GAGCACTTGTGAAAGAAAAGATAGAAGAGAGAACCAAAGAAAAGAAGACGGAAAGACAGAAAAAGGGCGAAAGAAGAGAAGAAAAAGAAGAAGTAGAAGAAAGAGACGAAAGAAGAAAGAAAGAAAGAAGAAAGAAAGAGAAGAGAAGAAGAAAGTAGATAGAAAGAAGAAAGGAAGAAGGAAAAGCGAAAAAAGAGGAGAATAGGAGGAAACACAATTTGTCAACAATTTGCTAATACAAATTCAGGGGCAAAAATATCCAGAGATCAAATCCTTGGTACCCAGCAACAGATATCCAGAATACATGTTTCATAAAGTAGGAACGTGATAGATGAACAATACAATGGTGCGTAAAAAAAGGATAAACTTAGCATTTATATGTTATATTATAATGTACAGTACAAATGAAGGAAAGAAAAGTGATAAAAATAAAAGAAATTGTAGCAGCAGTGGAAAGTTTTTAGATATGAACTCGAAATCCAAGCAGATCAGATTCATGCGCATTTTGAGTGCCACAGAACACAACAGAAAATGCACAAGATTAGAGAATCCATGCTTTTCTAATGGATTTACATATTCTTCAAGAATGAGAAGTTTAAAGCTAAGGACAAGAATTTAAAAAGTTTGTTTATGAATTAGAAATAATCCCAGATATTAATTATCGTTCCATAGAAAACATGGTGTTAAAACCTAGGCCTAGATTATTAAAAAATATTTCTGGATATAGATAGAAGACAAGATAGAAGGTAATGGTAGAAAAAAAAAAAAACACACATAAAAAAACCAAAAAAAAAAAACCTGGAGGAGGATGTGGTGCTACTCTAATTAAGAGGACATAGCTTATAAGAAAAACCCAATGGAAAAAAGACATAGAAATGTGTTCGTAGTAGAAATATATAACTTAATGAAATATGGAAATATTAAAATTATAAATTATTATAACTCCATGTCAAAGATATTGACAGTAAATGTTTAAGGAAAAATAGCAGGAAAACTACATAGAAGAGAAATTATGGGTGGCTGACTTTTAATGCCCACAATAGTCTTTGGGGTAGCAGGAAGACAGATCATAATGGGTAAACATAGTTGAAGAAACTAATGGATGAAAGCGTCATAGTTTGTCTTAATAATCGGTAAAGTACAAGAGTAAATATACATAAAATACAGTTTCATTGTCTTGATTAATTACTCCATTAAGTATCTGGTTTTGCTCCAGTTACGCTTCATGTGAATGGATGTCATTGGGAGTCTCACATTAGGAGTTATCACTGTCCCAGTGTAGTACATAATTACATGACAATATAAACAGGATTAGAAGAATTTTATATTAACCAGAGGTGCTTCAATTAAAGCTAATTGGCAAAATTTTTAAAATAAATTGTGCAGGAAAACAGTTATATGGTTACATTAAAAGGCGACATTGAAGAATGTACAAGTCAAAACTAACGGAACATAGTTAAAATGCTGCAAATTCTAGCATAACCAAAAATAACCGTAAAAGGTAAGAAAAAATAGTTCCTTGGTGGAAATGAGAATGTAGTAGACACAGTTAACGTGTATAAGGTATATAAAAAGTATTACACAGAAAATTTAACAAACCGAAACCCTTATGAGATATAAAGGAAACGAGCAAAGGCTCGAAAAAACTATTAAGGAATGCAAAAAAGAATAAACATAGAGAGCACACACTTGTTCCTCAATAGGTTACGAAAATAAAATTACAGGATGTTTGGCTCAATGTTTAGGAAAATGACTGAAAACGAATAATGTTAAAATACCAGCATAGTTAGAGGGTTCAGGAGATAGTAGTTTTAAATTAAAGATAAGGCAGATGTATTGGGTGAAGCAAATGTGCAGTTTATGGGGATGAGCAATCTTAAGACCTCATTAGACAGCAGATGATCACAAAAAAAAATTGGGAAATTTAAAAATATATGGAAAAAAAAAAAAAAAAAAAAATAAATAAAACAAAAAAAAAAAATAAAAAAAAAAAAAAAAAACTGAAAAAAAAAAAAAAAAAAAAAAAAAACAAAAAAAAACAAAAAATATAAAAAGAAAATAAAAAAAAAAAAAAAAAAAAAAAAAAAAAAAAAAAAAAAAAAAAAAATAAAAAAAAAAAAAAAAAAAAAAAAAAAAAAAAAAAAAACAAAAAAACAAAAAAGAAAAAAAAAAAACAAAAAACAAAAAAAAGACATAAAACAAAAAAAATAAAGAAAGAAAAACAAAAAAATAAACAAAAAACAAAAAAAAAACCAAAGAAAAACAAAATAGAAAAAAAAAAAAAAGAAAAAAAAAATAAACAAAAAAACAAAAAAGAATAAAACACCAAAAAAAAAAAAAAAACAAAAACAAAAAAAAAAAAAAAAATAACAAAAAATAAAAAAAAAAAAAAAAAAGTAAAAAAAAAAAAAAAAAAAAAAAATTAAAATAAAAAAAAAAAAGAAATCACAAAAAAAAAAAAAATAACGTTAAAAAAAAAAAAAAATAAACATAACAATAAAAAAACAAAAATAAAGAATAGAAAAAAAAAAAAAAAAAAAAAAGAAAAAAAAAAAAAAAATAAAAAAAGAAACAAATAAAAAAAAAAAAAAAGATAAAACAAAAAAAAAAAAAAAAAAATTTAGAAAAGAAAAAACAAATTAAACAAAAAAACAAAAAAAAAAGAATTAAAAAAAAAAAAATAAATAAGAAAAAAAAAAACAAAAAATAAAAAAAAAAAAAAAAACAAACCAAAAAAAATATTAAAAAAAAACAAAATATAAAAAGCACTAAAAAAAAAAACCAAAAAAAAAAAAAAGGAAAAAAAATTCAAAAAAAAAAAAAAAAAACAAAAGAAAAAAAAAAAAAAAACAAAAAATAAAAAAAAAAAAAAAAAACAAAAAAAAAAAAAAAAAAAAAAAAAAAAAAAGAAAAAAAACATAATTAAAAAGAACATAAAAAAAATAAAAAAAAACAAAAAAAACAAAATAAAAAAAAATAAAAAAAATAACTAAAAAAAGGTAAAAAAAAAAAAAAAAAAAAAAAACAAAAAAAAAAAAAAAAAAAAAAAAAAAAAAATCAAAAGAGAAAAAAAAAAAAAAAAAATAAATACAAAAAAAAAAAAAAAAACAAAAAAAAAAAAGAAAAAAAAAAGATTAAAAAAAAGAAGAAACAAAATAAAAAAAAAAAAAAAAAAAAAAAAAAAATAAAAAAGAAAAAAAAATAAAAAAAAAAGAAAAAATACACAAAAAAAAAATAAAAACAAACAAAAAATCAAAAACAAAAAAAAACATAAAAAATAATAAAAAAAAAAAACACAAAAACAAAAAAAACAAAAAACAAAAACCAAAAAAAAAAAATAAAAAAAAAAAAAAAAAAACATATAAAAAGGTGAAAAAATAATGTCAAATACTTTAGACATGAATATAGCTATGAAAGATAATTAAAAACAGTATTGAAAGGACAGGATATCACGCTCCTGGGGAGGTGATGCAATTATGCTATGTTTATGTTTCGACAAATTCGAAGTAACATGACATAATTATAAAACTATTTTAATTAAAATATGAACCAGAAGGGTCTTAATTACCAAATAATCTGGAAAAGGGCAACAATACTCCCGTTTAAAAGACAGGGAAAGGATCCTATCAGTCAAATAACTACAGACAATAGCTTTAACTTCACATTTCAAGTAAATGGATGGAGAAAATAACAGTAATAGATGTTAGGATTTTATCCTTGAACATAAGAAATTAATTAAGGATATCAGTGTGGCTTTTGAGAACAAATGGAGGGATCAAACAATGGATGCACTAACCTAGAAGTCCGTAATGACATAGAGACCGCTTTAAAAATGAAGGAAATAATGATTGGATAGTATGTTTGATATAGAAAGTCATTATGTATTGTATAGTGGAGAGAAGTACTACTTTATAAAATTAATCAGATGGGAATAGGTGGGAAGATGTATAATAGGAGTAGCAACATTATTTGCTGCGATAGAAAACTAAGCGTGAGATTGAAAATTTCCTTTTTGGTTTTTTTGTTCTGTTTTCTATTTATCTCTTTTCTTTGTATTAATATATTTCTCAAAAGAATTAATGTGGAAAATGGAATACACTCAAGGGTAGTGCAATTAGCCCGATTTATTATTTAATACTGATTATGATATTTTTTTCTGATACTGATAAATTGTATAAACTTAGCACTTATAATGCAGATGATGGAGCCACATGGATGAGGGGAAAGAATATAAAACATGTGAGGAAAATATTAGAAAGCACTTTAATAAAGTAGAAAAATGGTCTTATGAATGGGCGTTTTAAATTATCAGCAAGCAAGTCTTGTTTTATGGTTTTTACAATAAGAGAAATCTTTGACATAAAGAACAATAAACGATATGGACAGCCTTTGGAAAGGGTGACAGAGTTTAAGTATATAGGACTGATGGTTGGATGTCTTCTACAGGAAAACACATATAGAGAACTTGGAAATCCTACAATGTGTAAGAAAGTTATAAATTTACTAAATGGCTGTGGCTGGAAAAATAACTTTGGGGTTTTGCATCCCGTTGCTGGCAGTTTTGACAGAGTGTTTTGGTGTGCATTGTTCTTGTTATGTTTGTGTTTTCATGCAAGGTTGCAGGCTGGGCAGTTTTGATTTGTTGCAAAGGTTCTATTTTTGGTGCTCGACTTTTTTGTTTGTTTCTTTGCTATTTTTTCAAAAGAGGTTTGGCCAGGCTGTGGAAGGGGGAGGGTGTGGGCAGCTGGCGGGGGGGGGGGGGGGCCAGACGGGGGGGGGGGGGGATAGGGGACAGTCATATTAAACATATATCGGGCTCTCATGAGATTCAATAATAGAATTATGGCAGTTTTATAAGGAAGCAGACAAGTAAAACAAACTATACAAAGATAGATAGATTAAGAGTAGGGCTTTATAGGATATGTACAGGAGCAGTGAAAACCACACCTATTAATGCGCTCTATAGAGACTGAGCGAGAACTCCACTAGAATATGAGAAGAATAAAAATTAGCTCTAACATATTGGAATGAAAAATTTAAAAGTATAAGGCGAAAATGTAACTTCAACAATTTTACATAAACTGTGCGGAATATTAAAGTTCCAGAGTAATGGATTTGGATGGATTGTAAGCAAATTGATTTAAAATGTATGCGATTGGTGGATACAGGAAATAGCTCAGTTTAATCCAATTAGTGTTATTCCTCCATGAGTTATTTCCTGAGGTAAATGTAGATATGAGTGCTTCTTAAAATGAAAAATGAATGGAATTTAATGAATAAGGATAAAAGGAGCTGATGAATATGTAAAAAACTCATATCTATAGTCACCTTAAAATGTATATTCTGTGGTCAAGAATTTAAAAGGATGTGTGGAGAATTTTTTTTTTTTTTTTCTCACAGGATTATAGTCCAGGCAAGTGGATACACCATTATATAGGCAGAGTTCACAGAGGATTCTAGGTTGTTTAGGATCCTACCTAGAGTTATTTTGTCGGCATCCGGAAATTTTAGGTAGGAAGGGGATAATGGGATCTTTCAGGATAGGACGTTTGCCAGGATTAGGATCTTTAGGAAGTTTAGTGTCTCACAGAGGAACTTGAGGGATGTGTATTTCAGGACTCATCTTCCCTTTCAGGGTATAGAGAAAATGAGGGTAGGGGGAACTTGAGAGTCTCTTTTATAGGAATGGAAAATCACTAGGATGATTTTTTTAGGGAATTAGCTAGGATTTTTCTATAGAATGTGGTTTCTTTGTAGGCAATTAAGGAGGGATAGTGTGGATTTAGATGTCGTTTAGCATTAGGATTATTTAGGAGTTTGGTATGACCAACCAATAAATGAAGGTTCATATATAGTATATTATATACCAGAGTTTAAAAATATATAATTTCTTACAACAGATTATCAAATGAAATTATCTGTTTCACAGCAGAAATGGTGGACAGTATATTAAGCGTACAGTGGGTGGAGGAGGTTAGACCGGACAGGGTGGGTTGTTATGCACAGATTCCAAAGCAGTTTTAGAAAAGTATTCAGGGAGAAGGAAATGATAGAAAGATTTTAGTATTAGAAATTCAGCACAGTCTATTTAGATTATTCAGGAGGTGGCATTGATATTTGGTTTTGTTGGGTACCAGCAAATGAAGGTGTAAAAGGAATTCAAAAGGAAGATAAATTAGCAAAAAGGGCGTTAGAGGGAGGCAATAACAATTACAATCCTTTTGGGAAGGGGAAGGGAAATCACTTATAAGGGGGGAGGGGGAAAAAGGAAATGGAAAAATGGCAAAAAAGGTGGCAATGAAGATAAGAAAGAAGAAGATTATATAAAGTACAAAAGTCAGTACAAATTAAAAATATCAATGAGAGAAACAGAAGGGAAGAAATAATAATGATCAGATTAAGAGTAGGTCATACCTATTTAAATGACATTCTATATTTAATAGGGAGGAAAAATAATGGTAAATGTGAAAGATGTGGAGAGAAAGAAAATGTAGAACACATATTGATGAACTGTAAGACATATGAACCTGAAAGGGAGAAATTGAGAAGAATGGTTGGAAGGACAGGACAAGAATGGAGTCTTAAAAGAATATTGGGAAATGAAGGAAACATAATGGATATTTACAGATTAAGGAAAGCATTATTTATTTATCTTCAGAATACAAAATAAAAAAATAGAATTTAATAGATGTAAAGTAGTGTTGCTACACACTCATGTACAGTAGGTGGCGGTATGCACCTTAAAGTTGCTTGCGATCCGCCAATAATAGAAAGAAAGAAAGAAAGAACTCATTGCCAGAGTGTTGCCCTTTGTGGTACATCTTCAGCCACTTTGATCATTGCCTTGAATTTGTCGACTATTAGCAATTTTGTGTTTTCATCACCTTACAGGAATTAAATGACCTTGACTTCGTATTCGGTGTCTTACACCGTCTGGATTACTGTCGTCTGGAAAAGGGCTCGTAAGCTTCATGAATCCAGGCCCAAACTACCAGTTACTTCTTTGGATTAATTTGGCTGGCAGCCTTCTTCACTCCTTCACTCCTTTGCTCCTTGGACATCCTTCAGCGAACCCTGTCCACCCTCCTCCGTTTACTTTGCCAATGCCAACTGATCCTGGATCCACAGACTTTCATGCATTCCAGTATTCACCAGCTGCAGTCATACCGGTACACTTCCTTTCAATCACTCCAACCCCTCTGGCGGATCTCACCTACAGCATCAGTAAGCTAGATTCACTGTCTTGTACTTAACTCCTGATTATTCCCCTGCTTACCATCTTGTTTATTTTGCAGTCTGTACCCCGGTTCCAGTTCCCTGCATCCACTAACTCTCCAGTCAATAAATTCCTTACCGTTAAACTCGGTCTCCTGATTGCTTACTGCATGTGGGTCAAAGCAAACAAAATCATTATGACAGAACACTCTGGCCAACCTGACCCAGCAGAAGCTTTCAGGAGAACCCTTTCTGAACAACATCACCAGATCCAAACCCATGATTCATCCCTCTGTTCTCTAGCCGAACAACAAAAGCAGACTAATCTACAGATCGAACAACTAGCCTCTTTAGTGCAGCATACCCTCAGTACTTTCTCCGCCCAAGCCGTAGAGGGCGCTTCTGTTTCTCCGGTTTCACAGCAGCTTCCGCACTCTCGTGACGTCACTTCCCCTAATCCAGAGAAATTCTCCGGGGAAAAAGAAAATTGTAAGGGTTTTCTCCTGCAATGTGCACTGGTGTTCAACCGTTCCCCACAGTCGTTTTCACATGACCATGTTAAGTTTTCGTTTATTTTAGGTGTGAAAACTTTTGTATTGTTTATCACTCATGTCTGTACAAAGTGCTCGTCCTTCCCACACGCCACAGAAAGGGGGGTGGGGGAGAGGAGTGAGTTATGCTACTATCAGCAACATCTGGGGGCTGCTTGTACCAGTCCCCACTCCCTCTCTGTTTAAAAGCAAAACACATGTACCATAACCCTTCTGACCCCCCCACACACACAGACACACATACACCCCCTAAATACCTGAACTGTCTGTTGAATTGTGTGTGTGAACCTCATATATAAATAGAGAGGGTGCCAACACTTTGTAGATTTGCACTGCAGTGTGAGCTACCTCATGCGCAAGAAAAATAGAGACTCTGTGTCGTTCCTCTGAGTTGACTAATTAATACCTAACATTAGGGTTGCTTACCGGTAAAGCACTTAAGTGGGCTGAGGCTCGTTTCCCTGATTGCTCAGATTTTGGCTGCTCATTTACAGACTTTGACGAAGAGTTTAGACGGGTTTTTTCTGCTGAAGTAGATCAGACAGCCACAGCCAGAAAACTTTGGTCATTAAAACAAGGGAACCAATCTGTTGCCGATTTTTCTATAGATTTTCGTAGGCTTGCCGCAGCTTCTGGGTGGGATGAGTGTGCACTTAAGGTTGCCTTTTTTCAGGCTTTAAGTGAACCTTTGAAGGACGAGTTGGCCTTAATAGATGAACCAAAAACATTGAATGGACTAATTAACTTAGCCACCAGACTCGACAATCATATGAGAGAAAGAAGGAGGTCCAGATTTCCGAGCCTTACTAGTCAGACTTTACCCCCAACAACTGTTCCTCAGTTTCCTGAGGGAGAACCTATTCAGGTCTGGCCTCCCTGGCTTTCACCCGACGAGAGACTGAGACGCCGCCAGACAAACCGGTGTTTTTACTGTGGTTCTTCTGAGCACTTTCTCGCTGACTGCCCCACTTGTCCATCTAAACCAAAAGATCAGGTCCGTCGGTAATTGAGGGGAAACCAGCGGACCATTCATTCACCACTAGATTAACTTTGCCAGCCTTTTTGATTACTAACCGTCCTATCCAAGACCTTCTGGCTCTTATCGATTCTGGCAGCGAAAACAAAATCTTATTGACCAGAGGTTAGTAAGGGAAGCCCAGATTGAGTAAGAACCACTTCCTATTCCTCAGTCAGTTTCTGCACTAAATGGACAGAAATTACAGCGAGTTACACATCGTACCAAGCCTCTCACTTTGATACTTTTTGGAAATCATAGAGAGGAAATTTCCTTTTTTGTCTTTCCTATTGCATTAAACTCCATTGTTTTAGGTTTTCCTTGGCTCAAGGAACATACCCCCATATTAATTGGGTTGAAGGTCGTGTTGAGTCTTGGTCCACTAACTGTCATTCCTCTTGCCTACAGTCAGCTATCGCCTCCATTCCCACAGAATCTGTTCCTGCAGCTACTGAGATCACCGATCTTACTAACGTTCCTCCGGAGTACCATGATTTGAGGTTAGTTTTCAGTAAGACCAAGGCCTTATCCTTACCTCCGCACAGACCCTATGATTGTGCAATAGATTTGCTTCCTGGTGCTCCATTACCATCTAGCAGGCTTTATAACATTTCAGGACCTGAACGTACAGTCATGGAGAACTACATTAATGAGTCTTTAGTCACTGGTCTAATCCGTCCTTCCTCATCTCCACTTGGTGCAGGGTTTTTCTTTGTTGGGAAAAAAGATGGTTCACTCTGCCCTTGTATAGATTATAGGGGATTAAATCAGATCACAGTAAAAACAAATATCCTCTCCCACTCCTGTCTTCAGCCTTCGAACCGGTTTACGGTTCCAATATCTTTACTAAGCTTGATCTTCGTAACGTTTATCGTTTGGTCAGGATCCGCCAGGGGGATGAGTGGAAGACTGCCTTTAAGACGCCTTTAGGCAATTTTGAATATCTGGTTATGCCATTTGGACTCAGTAACGCACCCGCAGTTTTCCAATCCCTCATCAACGATGTGCTAAGAGACTTTCTGAATGTTTTTGTCTTTGTTTACCTTGACGATATTCTGATTTATTCTAAGGACATTAAGAAACACCACCGTCACGTTCGCCTGGTACTTCAGAGACTGTTGGAAAATCAACTGTTTGTAAAAGCTGAAAAGTGTGAGTTCCACAAAACATCTGTCACCTTTTTGGGCTACATTCTTGAGGGTAGACAGGTTCACTCGGACCCGGAGAAGATCAAGGCAGTGTTGGATTGGCCCGTTCCTGACTCCCGCAAGCAGCTACAACGATTCCTTGGTTTTGCAAACTTCTACAGCAGATTCATAAAAAACTTCAGTCTCATCGCCGCTCCACTCTCAGCCTTGACTTCTACTAACATCACGTTCTCCTGGACACCCGAAGCTGACAAGGCTTTTCAAACACTCAAAGAAAAGTTCTCTCAGACTCCCATACTGGTTCATCCAGATTCCACTAGGCAGTTTGTTTTGTAGGTTGATGCTTCTGAAACAGGAGTCGGGACAGTATTATCACAGCAGTCCTCCTCAGATGGTAAACTCCACCCATGTGCCTTCTTTTCCCGTCGTTTGAGCAATACTGAACGAAACTATGATGTAGGAGACCGAGAACTTCAAGCCATTAAGTTAGCCCTAGAAGAATGGAGGCATTGGTTGGAGGGTGCTAAACACCCAATACTGGTATGGACTGATCATAAAAACTTGGCCTACTTACAGTCGGCCAAAAGGTTAAACCCACGTCAGTCACGTTGGTCACTATTTCTCTCCCGGTTCGACCTCTCCATTTCTTATAGACCAGGCTCAAAAAATGTCAAACCGGATGCTCTTTCCCGGCTTTACTTCCCTGATGCCACTGACAGAGAAGCCGAACCCATCGTTCCACCCCACTGGACTTTTGGGGCTTTAGTTTGGGAGATATATTTTGTCCCTACTTCTGTTAGGTTTAGGCTTATTTGTTGGTTTCACACCGCTAAGTTCTCAGGTCATCCAGGGGTTAGCCGTACCATTGCACTCATCTCCAGGCGTTTTTGGTGGCCGTCCCTCCACAAGGACGTTGGAGAGTACATACAAGCTTGCTCGGTCTGTGCCAGGCAAAAAACAGGTAACCAACCTCCTTATGGGTTACTACACGTCCCTAAACGCCCATGGTCTCATATAGCACTAAATTTTGTAACCGGATTGCCCATTTCCAGGGGCATGTCAGTCATCTTAACCATAGTAGATCGTTTCTCTAAGTCCTGCCATCTAGCCCCTATAAAGAAGCTTCCATCTGCATTTCAAACCGCTCAATTACTAGTTCAACATGTTTTTCGACTGCATGGCTTTCCTCAGGGCATTCTATCAGATCGTGGCCCTCAGTTTGTTTCTTGTGTTTGGAAGCAGTTTTGTTTAGCTTTGGGGGCTAAAGCTTCTTTGACCTCTGGGTATCACCCCCAATCTAATGGACAAACTGAGCGAATGAACCAGCAAGTAGAGTCCATTCTCAGGTGCATGACTTCCACTGAACCACTAGACTGGAGTACTTATCTCCCCTGGGTCGAATATGCCATAAACTCACAGATCTCTTCAGCTACTGGTCTTTCTCCTTTCAAGGTCTCCATTGGCTACCAACCCCCTCTGTTCCCCACTGATGATCAGGACATCGCAGTCACCTCCGTTCACCATCACCTATGTCGCTGTAAGAAGGTCTGGGACACTGCTTCTAGCGCACTCCTTCAAACAGTGGAACAGAATAAGAAGTATGCTGATCGGAAACGTCAGCCAAAAGGTTTGGCTGTCCTCAAGAGACATTCCGCTTAAGGCCATGTCCAATAAACTGTCTCCTCGCTTCATTGGTCCCTACATTATCGACTCTGTCATCAGTACCTCCGCTCTTCGCCTACGTCTCCCTTCTTCACTACGCATTCATCCTGTGTTTCATGTTTCTCAGCTCAAGCCTTTTGTCTCCAGTGCTTCCTAAAATTCCAAATCCCATGTATCCTTTACCTTCCAGCTCACAGTCATGCATCACTATTTGTTGTTCTGTCACATCAAATCCAAATGTTGGACCGAGCTTCCATTTGGATAAATATAGTATATAAATAAAGTGTCTACACTGCTTACTATTGAGAGTGAAACTGTGCATTTGGGGAGAAAGAGTTACAATCTGAAGTGGCGTAAGAAGAGGGCAAGGATGCAAAGATTGTGCGAGATGGCAGCAGCACCAAATATTCTTAAATAAAATGAAGAAAAGATAACCTGTTCCCTCTCAAAGCCGACTACGGGGAACTTCTTTATTCAGAACACAACTCTGAATACATCATCGACAAAAACAATCCCAACATTTGGTACAAATTAGGGTGTATATACACAAAGTCAGATCATTGACGTGTATTTGAAAATTCCAACCAATCTGCTTTCACCTTGTGCCTGAGGTAAATACTTTTGGCCGTCTCAACTAATGTCAATAATAATTCTTTCCAGCGAGACTGTTTTCTGACATGCTCGCTTTTACAATAACAGGTTCATTAATCTTTCCGAACATCAATAACTTTTCCTTATTTAAACATGTTCTTGGACAGGCCTTGCATGCTGCTCAGAATCACTCTTAATTTGTTTCCAGAGCAATTTATACCAGATTCTCTTTCACATATGGTAAAAACAGTAGTAACACTTTTTAATCTACCTAACAAAGTTTTAATCTACCACAAGATGTTTCATCATAGTCAGGAGTCTCTCTGTTCTACTTCCACATGGTTTCAGCCTAATTTTGGGAATCTGATGGATTACAATACATCAACGTGATCACCTCTACTGGTGTTTATTTTCCCACTGTGCTCTCTGTTGTATTTCCAACAAGCTTTGAAAACATGTAAAGTTGAAACCCACTGATGAAGTTCTGAAGGAGCATTGATAATAGTTATTAATAGTAATCGTATCTGTAGACGGTGTCTACTACACACACAGCTCTGAATATTGGTGATCATGTTCATGTTACAAAACACACAATTCTTTACATGTGTGTTTTTTCATGTAGTTTGTATATAGTTGGTGTCATGATCCGGTGGAAAAGAGAACCCTCCTTTGACAGGAAGAAACCAGCAGAACCTGACTCACTGTGAATGTCCACATGCCATGACCAACTGGGGATTAGAGAAGACAGAACATACACACTCTAAAAACAAAAAAACGCAAAAGCACTGACCCAGGAGTAATTTCTATGTAAAAGAAAAGTAGAGAGTTAGTGGCAGTAGTTGCTCATTTAGTGGCTTCATCTAGGAGAGAAACACAGCTAAGCAGCTAAGCTCTGAGCCAGTTTTTAAGTCTAGGGAATGAAAGAGAACACATACAATCAGTCATGGTAAAAGCTCAGCCAATAGCTATGTCTAGAACAGAGATGTTTAAACACTAAAAGACAGGGCCAAGTGTGTCATCTATAGAAGGAGAATATGAAGCTGTTGGCAGCAGCAGCAGCTCAGTCGATGCCCTCCTCCAAGAAAGTGTCACAGCTAAACAAAACAACAGGCCAGAACAACTCTCTGCTGAGGATGTGGACACAGCTCTTGTTTTGGGTATATAAGGACCAGATAGCCCTTTAAAACATCCTAGGTACTCTGTACTCCCACAGCAGCCCCCATAAAATGCCTCAATAGACATGGTTGTAAGCGCTCTCCAGATCCACAAAACACATGTGAACTGGGCAACCAAACTCCTGTGACCTGTTGCATTAAAAAAACAAATATGAACATTAACAATGACATCTGTTTTAGTTCTGTTGATTCTATAATTGCCTCATTATTTTATGTTCAGTGGCAAAAGTGAGACTTGGGACAGTTTCACACCAGAGCTGTTTGGTCCATTTTAAACAGTCCAAAGCTTGTTTCCTTAGTTAGTCTGGTTTGTTTGCCCCTTTTCCACTAAAACCCCAAGGATTTAAAGCCCCAGGATTTGCTTAACCAGGGTAATAGGAATCCCAGGGAGTTGTGTATATTCTTTTTCCATTGCTTAGACAGGCCACAGACGATTTCTTCAAATCAGCTCAATGACGTATGGGGATGTTTTGAAGAAAGGCTGCACTACATCTTCATTCCAGCAGATGGAATATTTCCTTTACTCCTTTTAAAATACTATTAGCTAATAAATATTTTTTTGTTTCAACTGATAAATAAATAAGGGCTGCACGGTGGCGCAGTTGGTAGCACTGTTGCCTTGCAGCAAGAAGGTCCTGGGTTTGACTCCTGGCTGGGGGTCTTTCTGCATGGAGTTTGCATGTTCTCCCCGTGCATGCGTGGGTTCTCACCGGGTACTCCGGCTTCCTCCCACAGTCCAAAGACATGCTTGTTAGGTTAATTGGTCTCTCTAAGTTAGCCTTAGGTGTGAAAGTGAAGTGTACCCCTCCTCTCGCTGCCGGAGATAGGCACCAGCTTCCCTGTGAACCACTATGGAAGAAGCGGTATAGAAGATGAATGAATGAACTGATAAACAAAAGATGATGAGCAGCGTTAAAGTTCTACAGTTGGTTAATTCCTTCCATTATTCCTTAAATAGCTCTGGAGCCATCAGCAGGAAAGGTTTAAATCACTATTTTACAGTTTTTACCGACCTCCATCTGGCCAGACTTGTTGCTTTACAACTGCGTGATTCATTTACAATAACAACTAAACACTGATTAACATACTTATTTTTTCTTTTATTGTCATCAGATAAACTCATATCAGATAATTACAGAAAATGTTTTTATTAAAAAAAACTATTTATTACAATGAAAAAATTTACTCTTACTGTACCCTTTTTTTTGAGAGTGTAGTGATGGCGAGATGAAGCCTCAGTGACGCTTTTCATCCAAGTGCTCAACTCCTGAGCCGAGGCTAAAGATGCATCATTTACTCTACTGTGCCATCAAGTGGAAATCCTGATAATTAGTCCAGAAGTAGAGGGAACTGATACATTGACTGTCCAATCATAAGAAAATATTTATATAAAGTAGAAGATGGTTAGACAGTGGAATAGAGCAGTGAATGCCCAGCTCAGACATGTGTACCCCCTACTGGTACATGAGCACATTGCAGGAGGTACGTGAAAACATTTAAGAGATTTAAGACAAGATAACGAAAAAAGATATTGAAATTATATATAAATACAGCAGTTAGAAGATGAACAAAAAACGTTCAAGAGTTTTTTTTAGGAATGTTCTGTTGAATATGTAGATAGCTTAAACAGGCTGCAGTCAGAGGAAACTATGGGTCTGCCCATTCCATTATTTATATTTGTATATATATAATATTTTGCCTTCTGTCAAATTCAGCCACAAACAGATAACAGGTAGTAGGAAATCTCAGAATGCTGCCCGATATCAGGCAGCGGTTAGTGGGGAAGCACCAGTCCAGCTCCGAAAACGTACAAAAAACAGTTCAATGTAGGCTCATTCTTAATGAACTGACTTCACACGAAGTTTTGAGGTCTAATTTCTTGCTTAAAAACATCTCAAAACTACTTTTTGTGACAAATTAATGGTATAAAAACGATTCATTTGTATACTAACCTGCGCTATTATTGAAGCTGCTGTTGCCATGCCTCGCTGCACACAACCGCGCTCCTTTAACAATCTCGAGGAAATCTGAAAAAACCTACTCCAGACCAGGACCATTTACCCATGAATGTAAAACCCCTGGAAAGTGAAATTACCCTAGTGAATTTGTATAGAAACGTGTCCAGGGCTATTAAAAGCCTGGGGCTTTCCACAAGCAATGGAAAAGGGGCTTATGTGAGAAGCTACATGGCAGTTAATCTTTTCTCATGCAAAAAACATGTTCTCTCCTACACTGTCCTCTTTTTAAAACCCAGCATGTGGGTCAGCTAGGTCAAAACTGACATCTGTCCAGGCGGTTTCCGTCATGTGTGAAGACATCAAGTTAACTCATCATTAATAAAGAATCTCAAACAGGAGGACAATGTTGGAAACAATTTATTGTTTGTAATGATAGATCCTTTATACTTTGTTATCCTACGGCATTAATGTTGCATTACTGTGTATATGCTGAACTGAGAATGAAATTATGTGCAGATGTGAGTTCTCACAGGACTGCTATAACCTTCGAAGACTGAAGCCAAAACTCCACCAAATGATATCTGCCAGAAATAATCTCACCTAAGTTCCAAGAAAGATGACATATGTATAGGTGGGGAGCTGTAGATAAATGGTGACACATTCCCTAGTGATGGCGAGATGAAGCCTCAGTGACGCATTTCATCCAAGTGCTCAACTCCTGAGCCGAGGCTAAAGATGCATCATTTACTCTACTGTGCCATCAAGTGGACAATAAATGTAAAACAGGCAGAGTGATTATAAGAACATGCATACTCATACTTGCTGATTCCAAAGCAAAAAAAGATGCTCGGACACATCACTAGCATTCCCTGTGTTAGTTAGTCCATGTAGACAACTCACACTGAGCAGGTTGTATTGTGTTGGACTCCTTGCAAGTAAAATTTGACCGTGTCTGTGTAAGAATCTGAGTGTTTGTCATTCTCTCCTGATAAAGGTGTACAAGGAAAACGTTTTCCCGGCAGGGAGAGAGAGAACCTATAAAAATGTTTTTCAGGTGGTGAAACGTGTTCTTTGTAAATTTCTCTGTGATTTCCAACACACAACTGTGAATCAAATATACCACCCAGATTTTTCAGAGTTTTTCCTTGAGTTTCTCTCCTGAATGACCTGAATAAAGAACAAAAAGTGTGGCACCTAAAGTTAGACATATGTGGACCTCTTTAAGACAACTAAAATAGCTCAGGGTTATATCAGTACCTACACACTAATTTGGTTTTATTCATATTTTGTATTTCGGTCGGGCACAACCTGCTGTACTGCAAAGCAGACGTTGAACCCCATCAGAGTTTAATGCCGCATGTCACTGGGCTTGGGTTCTAGTGTCATCATCAGGAGAAATACAGGCAACGGTTTTTGGCTGTTTTGAACACTCACCCTGGAGCCACATTAACCCAGTGGCACTCACATTCATGCACTAATATGCAGATCGTAACCTTATAGGGTTTATGGTGATCACTTCCTGTGCCTGTGTTTGTCTTGGTTCCCCATCTGTCGGTGAGATAGTTGTAACAGACAACAGAGAACAAAACTTTGATAAACCTCCAACCAGTTAGGTCACAAATACAGCTCCATACATTGCAGCTTCTTCCATCTTCCTGGAAGTTGTGCCCAGAACCAATCCTACAACACCACCACTAGCATTAAGGTCGATATTACACCTCAGGTCATTCACAAACTTTATGAATACTATTTCTGTACTTTTGTTGGATCTGAAACCAGAAACTCTTCAGAAGTGTCCAGAAGAGGATTGAATCTAATACAAAAACACTTTCATAAAATGTTACTTTATTAGGCACACCTGTTCAAATACTTGTGAGCATAAACTGTCAGGAATTTCAACTATGGAAATTACAATGGTTAAATTAATTTTGTTCATGGCTTACATTTTTAGTTGCACTGATCAAGTAAAAAAACAAAACAAAAAGAAAAATCTAAATTATAGTGAAAGGTGCAGAGAAATCCGTTGCTGTGAAGGATCGATCTGTCTTGGGAAGTAATAAAAGATCTGAGACAAAAACACGTGGAAGAAGAATATAATGATTATGCTTGAATGGAATGCAAGGAGATTATAAACAGATGTCAAAGAATTTAAAAGATGCATAAATTATTTAAAAAGCAAACCAAATATTATTTGCATCCAAGAAACATGGCTCAAATCACAGTTAGATTATGTGATAAATGGATCTGACAGCATTCCAAGACGTAGGGGAACAGCGAGGTGGAGGATGGTGTTTAATATTTATAAAACAAGGAATACTATATAGATTATTAGGAAAGGAAAATAAGCTCCAAAGGATAGCTGTAGGAATTTGAATAAAAAAATGACAATATTAAAATATTAAACTTTTCTAAAAGTTTATTTAGATCAAATGGAAGAAATGTTTAAAAATATAGATAGAAAAGTCATTTGTTGAGGAGATTTTAATGCTTACATTACATTTTGGGGTAGTAGTAATAATGCCAATGGAGAGGTGGTGGAAGAAAAAATGGCAATAAAAAACTTGGTTTGTCTTAATGATGGAAGTGGTTCAAGAGTTAATATCAGAATTAGATCTGAATCAGGTGTAAACTTTGAAATCAAAAAGTCTTGCAGGGTCTTCAGACTTGCACAGAATAGAGAGAATCAACATTAGAAAGAGATTACTAACCTATACTTACTAAAGTTGATTTGGAGATAGAAAAATATGATAATGAAGGTGGTAAAAGCAAAAATTTTTGAAGTGCTGATTGGGAAAAACCAAAGAATAAATGAGAATAAGTGATGAAGAAATGCAAAAGTTAATATTGATTTGAATGGTGATAATTTAAATGTTTGTGTTTGTGAAGTCATTTCAGGTGGAGCATGACAAGCAATTGTCAGGGTGTAGAAGTTTGTCTTTTAGGGGGGGTTGTTTAGAATAGCAAAGCTGTATTCAGTGCATCTGTGTAGAGCTTGCTGTTTGAAAATGCTTGTGCGCAAATTCACTCCTTCATCTCTTGCTCTATAATGCCACACCTCACCATCCAGGTAAAACAATAACTGGCAGAGACTGAGAGCTGTTTGTATTAATTCCTCATAATCATTTAGTGCCCCAACCTGTCAGTTTGATTAAAGCTACCAACTTAATTGCCCTTGTCACTCACTTAGTTATTCATAGCGACACCAGACCTATTGTTGTATAAGAACACTAGCACACCATGTCACAAAGGTCAGCTCATCTCCAACTGGGTCTTGAACAATAAGTTCACTGTTCACTGTGCTCACAGCCTCGGGAGTCATCAGTATTTAATTCAACAGAAAACCTTTGTGATGTGGTGGGATGGGAGATTCATTTCATGGATGTAAAGCTGACAAATCTGCAGCAATTACATCAAGCTGGACCCAATCTGTGAGGACACCTTGTTGAATTTATACCATCAGGGCAGTTCTGAAGACAAAAGGACTTGTACTTTTGTCTTCAATGACGTATGGGGATGTAGACAAGGTGTATCTACTAAGGTGGCCAGTAACTATAAAGGACAAACTTCTTATTTTATATTTCCATGGGACATCAAGAAGGTCTGAAATGAAATTAATACTGCCAGATGGTGACATCTTGTGGTTAACTTGTGAATTGTAATCCCACAGGGTTTCTATGGCTACAGCAAATGATGAAAACCCTTCACCAAGGTCAGAACAATTACAGTCACAGCAGCTTTTGTAATGTGCTTGATAGAAAATAAAAAGAAAAATTTCTGAAAGAAATCATGCAGAGCAGCACTTGGTACAACACTGTTCTCCAGCTTGTGTCAGCATGATTTTAGATCTATTGGCAAAAAAGGAGAATACTATTCATTAACAGGGTTTCAACACTATAAAGTGAATTAAATATTAGAGGGCTTCTGCTTTTAGACGTGTTGTTTTTTGTTATCCATCCTTAAAAGAAATTGGGTTTTGTTGGAGTTCATTTTTAGGGTTTATATTAGTAGGAACCTAACCGTGTAGATGAAGGTTCAGTGGTCTGCAGTCATCCCTTTGCTCCTTTTCAGGTTCTTTAAATACATATAATATTTATATATATAAATAATATACATTCACTCTCCAGCTGGAATGTCTTGCCCTTCTCCAACTTCTTTCATGGCAGCTCACGTCTTTCTGCCTCACTCACAACTGCTTCACCAAGTGTTAAAAATGAATTAAAATGGAAGATTTGTTTAAAAACTAAAAATAATTGTATGTTACTAAATTCTTACTAAATACCATTTGGAAAATAATTGACTACATTTGCAAATTAAACATGAAAAATGGTTCATAAATTTTGTGCAACAATATGTGAGAAAACAACTGTTCTTGTAAAAGTCCAGAAGTTCCTTTAGGCCCAGCTACACATATGTTGTGAGAAAAATTTGTTAGATAATAGATAAAGATTTTCTTTTTTATATAACTGTGAGGCAATGTAAATGTGTTCCACTGTTTATAGAGAGCTGGCAAAAAGTGCTTAGACCCTTATGGATTTATTGTGCTGTTGCATTTTTGTCACCCATAAATGTTTTGGATCATAAACAATATTTTATATCAGGCAAGGATTACCTGAGTTAAGAACATTTTATGTATTAAGACAAAATAGCTATTCATTTTAAAAACTTGGATCTCTTCAAATGAATCTATTAAAATTGCCAGAACTGATCCCTGCTGTATCGCTGTCCTAACGGTAATGGTTTTATCAATTTCTTTGGGATGAAAGTCAAAGAAGTCAGAGGAAGCATCTGTCCATCAATGTGTTAGAACATGTTTCTGGCTCCCTGCCTTTACATTCTTTAAAAGGTTTCATCTAAACACACTTTATGACATCTTGTCTCTACTTGAGCAGATGAAAATATTTAACTGTCCAAAAGACCACCTGTAGTGGTCTTTAAAACGGTTCTTCCTTATATTTCAGAACTTTGCAATACTTTAATTTTAACAGGTGAGCTTCCAAGCTCTTTCAAGTGTGCTATTGATGTGCCATTATAAAAAGAGTGCAGGGCATTTATAATTTAAAATCATAATTTGAAAAAAATTAAATTTCTTAACCAAAAATCATTACGAATAGAAATCAGAGATGTCCTCTGGTGTTGCGATTATGGACTCTATTTGTGCGGGATCAATAATGTGTCTCTTCTGTCGACACCTTTCAACTGGTGAGGTTTGGACCTTGTAAGAGTTGAGTGTTTAAAGATTTTCCTCCAAATGTTGCACCACAGTCAAACACGACTCTTATCTTTTTCTTATGAGGATGATATACTCCATGTTTGGTATATACCAAACCCTCCCATCACACCGTTCAAGATTTTCAACTGAGACTCTCTCAGCATAGCCCTTGGAAATTATATCATTCATGAAGTTAGTATAGTCAGAAAGAAATTGATGATTTTTGGTAAACTTCCTTCTGAGATTCAAAACACGCTGTTCAGCCACTTTCCTATTGTTGGGCATTTTCAGATCTTTGTGTCTCAGAGGTAAAGCAATGGTGTAATGTCCATCTTTCAACTTAATTGATTCTGTAACCAGCTCCATGAACTGATTATCTTCTCTGGACCATCCAGGTTGTTCATCTTGAGAACATTCAGGAAAATCGACCTTCAGTTGTTGTTGCCACAAGTTCTCAAGTTTTGACACAGAAATCCTGTTAACAGTAACAGTGGATTGTAGCTCTCTTGTGTCGACATCACAGTTTCCTCTAAGAGGTCCATTCACTGTCCATCCAAGAATCGTCTTAACTGCGTAGGGGCCTCCATTTTGACTTCGGATGACATCCCATGGCTCCAGCGCTTTAGGCACATTGGTCCCAATGAGCAAATCAACTCCTGAATTGATTTCAGTTATCTTCAAATTTTCCAGATGTGGCCATCTTTCAAGGTCTTCTTGGTGGGGGATGTTGCTGTAATGAACAGGCATGATTCTCTGTGTGGATAAGTCAGGTAATTCACAAAAGATGTCTTCATTCAGCCCAGCAATCTCCAAATCTGACACAATGTTGCTTCCAACCACCTTTTCTTGACCCATCGTCCGTAAAAGGATGCTTGTATGTCTCCCAGTGTTCATCAGGTCTTCAGTACAGAATGATGCAGAGTTTCCAGGATCTAAAAAAGCATATGTTATTATTGTCTTCTGGCTCTTTGTAGACTTCACTCTGACTGGTAAAATAGAGAGAGTACAGCCATGCTCACCGGCCCCAGTTAGACAACTGGATTGAGCAGAAATGGAGACACTTCCACCTGTTGTCTCCACTTCCTTCTTCTTATGGACTGGACCAGTTTCCTTTTCTTTGGAGAAGACATGAAGCATGGTGGGATGTCTTAAGTTACACACTTTACAGTAATGTCGCCTTTTACAGTCTTTGCTGATGTGCCCAGTGCATAAACAGCCAAAACACACCCCGTTTTCTTTCCGAAATGTCAATTTCTCCCCATGTGTCCTCCTTTCCAGTAGAGGGCATGTGTCCAAGGAATGTCCCGCTCCACAAAATAAACAACTCTTTATAACAGCTGTCTCCTGTCTTTTATTTACTTCAAGGTCAGCTTTCTTCTGCATATCTCCAACAATAGTAGCAAAACTACTTCCTTGTATCTTTAATCCAACATCCTTCTTTGGTCTAGATAAAGAGTCTTGAATATCACCAAAAAGTGGATCACTGGCGATCTTCACTTGCCTTTCTACAAACCGAACAATGTCACTGAAAGTTACTCTTCTTTTGAACTTCTCCTGTAAATCACACACGTCATTTCTCCATCTGTCCCGCAGTTTAAAGGGCAGTTTTTTGATGATTGTTTGCATATTGGCAGAAACATCCATCTCATGCATACAGCCATTGTTTTCCATCACATTACAGCATTCCCTGAGCAAAAAGCTGAATGCTTGTAAAGCCTTTACGTCTTCTGCTTGCAAAGCAGGCCATGACAAGACTTTATTCATGTATGCAGCAATTATCTTCAATGAACAACCAAAATGTTCTTGAAGTAAATATTTAGCTTTAGCATATCCAGAATCACTAGGCATATGAACAAAACTTCTTACTAGGTCATGAGGCTGACTTCTAGTGTACTGCTCCAAGAAGTATAAACAATCTTTGGCACTGTGCGCCTTTGTTTCAATGCTGTGTTCAAACGCTGTCATGAATGTCTTAAATTGGAGTGGATTACCATCAAATATTGGTATGTCCCGTTTTGGCAGAAAAAATAAAGATTGTTGATTTACAAGCAAGCTCATAATGTCATTTTGCCTTTCCAACACACTTAACAGTTGTTTATTTTCATCAGCTGACAATGAATTTTTATGATGTGATGGTTGTGGCTGTATTTGATGAAACATTCGTTGAGTCAGAGCTTCGACTTGTTTTGTTTTTATCTTCACCTGGTCAGTCAATGTGTCTGGATTTTGTTTAACTTTTGGTATCTTTAGGTCGTGCACCCAAATAAGAATAGGACTGAAAGGTTGGAGCTTTGTTATGACATTCAGTATAGCTCCTGTAGGTACAAATGTATCTGCATCAACATTCAACATTTGAGATCTTTTATTTTCACGCTCAAAATATGAATTCATGCCATCAGACCTAATCTGTTCAGCACTATTTACTTGAGAACAGACAGAGCCCTGGAACACTTTAACTTTAGCCATCGAGGCTGCAATTTCAATCTCCAAATCCTTTCTTCTTTCTTTCTCCTTAGCTGTTCCTTCTGCTCCTCTAAAGCATGTTTTTGTTTCAACAGCTTGTGTCGTGCCTTTAATGCCATATCTGCTTCTGCTTTAACACGAGCTGAAGATGTAGAAGACAAAAAGGACTTAATTCTTGATGAACGACTTCCTCTTGACCTTTTGCTGTCATTAGAAACACTGCCACTTGGCTTAACATCATCCTCAACATCACCATTTTCATCACACTCTAAATGCTAAAAAACTAAAGGAGCATTAATCTCCTTATTCACACAGGGTTCAAAACTGGTCAACTGAACCTGATTTAAATCAGCTTCTTCACCCGTTTGAGCTGCATTGTTGAGTTGTTCTGCACCTGAAAGCCATGTTTGAACTTCTTGTATAAATTCTGAATTATATTTACACAGGCTTGAAAACCAAGTGTTTTGTTTTTCTTGTTCTTCAACAGGACACAGTGGAATAACAGACTCATACAGCTGTTTTGCATTCTCAAGCAATAATTTTAAATCATCACGATGAGACTGAACACTCAAGATTTCCTTCATTTTTCATAAGCTCTTTAATAATGTTTATTTCTCCTTTGATTTTATGAACCCTTGCTTTGAGATCCTTTTGAAGCTTCTCAATTTTATTTTGTAATGCTTTAACAGTTAATTTTGATCGCCTTTTTTCATCTTTACCGCTGACAACGGAACTTGATTTAGATCCAGCTGACTCCATTTTCCGTTGTTTGTCTTTAACAATTCCTCTTCAGACAAAGCGACTCAGTGCGTGTGTATTTGTCCATACCTCAGTTCCAGCGGACTTGATTGAGCTGCAGTGAAGGAATCTCATTCAATTAACTGATGACGCTGCGCTGCGCTCCATGCGCCATTACCGTTTCCAAACTGTTCCAAGCAGAAGCGAAGAATCCAGACTTGCCTTTCCAATAAGCCGCTCATTCAAATTGTCAGTTTCTGTTGACGTTATTTGTGCGGCAAACTAACGATGTTGCAGAGGACCGAACTGGGTTAACTCGGTGAATTTCGACTGTCAGACGCGTGCTTGAAAAACCTTCCAGGCCGCTTCTTGTATGTTGCAACCATCAATTTATTCCACTTTAACTGCCATACTTCTCTTTACAGGACTGACACGTAGTGACCAGGCTAAACCATACAACGGTGCCAACAATACAACGAAGTCATGTCACGGTCAACAGATATTACGACCAACACCGGCGCACCCACTTCCTCATACATACAAACCAGCGCGCCAGTATGGCTCCCATTCATACCTTAGTAACAGTCACGCCCACCTCGACCCACCCACCACCCAAGTGTCAAAGCCATGTGCTCCTGCCACATCAATAATTACTTATTTCAATCATATGGCTCTTACAGGCTCAAAGCTCTTTAATAATTACAAATTATTAACCAAAACCACAAAATGTTACTGTTTACTCAACCGCTTCACCGAAGCTGGGGAACTTTGACCTTGTTTTGACAGATTAATCACCCTTGCACGAAATAAACACAAACGCTTCTCTTAATTATATATATGAAGATTTATTGAAGCCAAAAAATCCTGATATACCATTATTCTTGTCCAAAACCTAACAAGCACTCTTCTACACAAAGGGGATAAAATGACTACCTAACAATACTAATAAAATAAAAATATATATGCATTTAGTGTCTATGAAGATCAAACCAGCAGTTTTATGGACAAAATGTGCAATTTGGGTTAAATGGAAAGAGAAGTCCTCCTGGTGTGTTGACATCTCGATTGCAGTGATCAGGTGATAAAACGGTGGGGCCAACCCCTTTAGCCTCTAGCAGCTGATTGCCCCAAATCTCGAACAAAGAGTCATAAAACTCTGAGGCGGGAACTCAGTGGAAAAACTCCAGTAATAAAAACTGGAACAAAGGAGTGGTCAGGCGAGGCCCAGACCACAGTTGCTTTGAATGAAAAACTTTTTAAAGTCCAACTTCTAACTCCCGGCTGATTTGGGATCAGCCAGACAAAACATAAACACCACGATTCAGCAGCGCTTGTACAGCAAATCAAAACACAGCTCAGCATAAAACACTTCAATCAGTATTGCATGCAACAAGTTGATACCTTAGATTAACTACTGGTGATTCTAAAATCACCTTAACTCTGCCTCATCCTGCCCAGACCTCTAAATGCACCTATCCGGTTTAATATAAAAAGAACGAAATTACTGATCTATTCTCTCCACCAGTTGAGGATGGGTCAGATCTGAAGAAAAATGAAGGGGGAGGGGGGGATCAACTCAAGAAAAAAAAACGGTAAACTTCTCATCCGTCCAGGAGGGGAAAATATGAAGAACCGTTTAGTTGACTGAATAAACAAGGAGGAAACTCATCTCCTTGGAAATAAAACCTCTGTGGGTTATGAATCTGCTGACCTTCTTGTATCAGACAGATTTCCAGCTTTCAAGCTCTTCCTGGAATGGCCTTGTGGAGCAAAAGTTCGCCTGCGAGCTTTTGTCTCTCCAGATATGCGCCTCCGATGCGTCGTCCTGTGAGACAAGCGGGAAATGGCCCCGAAACTCTATTTTTCGGGGGATTTATAATCCCGGTGACGTCAGAGCTGTGATGTCTGTTGAGCTGCACATGTCAAAATGTGCGACCAAAATGGATGACTCCAACAAATATCTACATGCTCAAGTTGCAAATAAGTACGCAGATGACACACAGGTCTACAATTCAATGTCATCAGGTGACTACGAACCTATTCGAGTATTAGGTAGAGGAAAGAACAAAGCAATGTGTGGATCTGCCATAATTTTCCTCACCTGAATAAAAACAAAACTGAAGTAACACATTTTTTACCAAAGGAGGAGAGATCAAGAGTCAGCACACGGCTTCAGTTTTTACAGCTAGAAACCGCTGATCGGGCCCAAAATCTAGGTGTAGTGATGGACTCAGACCTGAACCTTCACAGGCCCATAAAAACAATCACTACGTTGGCCTTCTATCACCTGAAGAACATTTCCAGGATTAAAGGACTAATGTCCCAGTAGGATCCTAAAAAACTCATCCATGCGTTTATCTTTGAGTTGAATTGATTACTGCAATATTGTCTTCACAGGTCTGCCTAAAAAGTCAGACAGCTGCAGCTGATCCAGAATGCTGCTGCCTGTGTTCTCACTAAAACTAAGAAAAGAGAGAACATCACCCCAGTTCCAAAGTCTCTACTCTGGCTCCCCGTATCTCAGAGAATGTGTGCATGGGTGTTTGTCCTGTGTGTGCCTGTGATGGACTGGTGACATGTCCAGGGTGTACCCCGCCTCTTGCCCAATAACTGGATAGGCTCCAGCTTCCCTGTGACGCTGCATGGACAAGAGGGTATAGACAATTGATTGTTGGAAAAAAACAGTAGGGCAGAAAATTATTTTTCATTGTACTGGACCTGCCAGCACTTCATCTCTGCATGCCCTGACAAGACCAGATAATGTCAGTCAGACAGCCATTTTTAGCAGTCAGACACTGCTAAAAATTGAGCACATTCAGAAACTGTCCCAGATACTGACTAAAATAGTAAGATGGTGAGAGGAAGCAGTTTTGTCTGATGGAGCCACTTAGCAATGGTCCAGGAAATGTCCGAAGACTATACCAAAAAGGGATTGCACTGCACGCTCACTGATTTCCTTCTAATCCATGGGTGAAGATAGCAGGATTCCAGCAGTGTGCGAGGGCCAGAAGATCCACCAAGATTGGTGGAGGGTGGGCAGGTAGAAGTGGAGAAGGTATGAGGAGTTGTGAAGAGGTCCAACATGTTCAATTCAGCCAGGGGGCAGGTGACTCTTCACAAGTCACTTTTCTATAACAGGATCAACTAAAGAAAGAAGCGGTATGACTAGAACTTTTTTGCTTCAAATTAACACCCCGAAAGGAGCCTTAGATCTCCATTAAAGCAAAACAATCTGGCAAAGAGTGAATGCCACAGGTGGTCTTAAATACTTGATACAAACTATGAGATAGAATATGGCTGTGTTGATTGAGAGCCTGGGATCAGAGCTCCACCAGCTGGTGAGAATCTGCAGTGTAACCAACCCACCCCTCCACCTGAGAATATAAGGGAAAGAAGAGAAGGTGCAAAACAGTTTGGGGACTACCAGAAAGCAATGCATTCAGGTTACATGATATTTGTATGTGATTTACAAATACACATTTGCAACAACCAAGTACAAAAATATATATTTGTAAATTAAATAAGGCTGTTTTCTCTTC
This sequence comes from Crenichthys baileyi, assembly GCA_036173005.1. Taxonomy (NCBI): domain Eukaryota; kingdom Metazoa; phylum Chordata; class Actinopteri; order Cyprinodontiformes; family Goodeidae; genus Crenichthys; species Crenichthys baileyi. The sequence goes on along the minus strand of JAHHUM010001472.1, from coordinate 652,835 downwards.
ATTCACAAGGGACATCTGTAGAAAGATTTAAACAGATGTGACAAAATTACTTGAGTGAGGGATCTCAAAGTACCTCCACTTAGTTCTGTTCCACAGTGGGCAAGTAGAAACAACACAAACACTTACTTCTGCCATTTTTCTGATGTGCACAATGTGTTCTTGGCATCAGATTTGAGATGCACCTGGTCTAGAAATATTAGGTACAAACTCTTAAGACCTCTTCCTGCTGATGTTATTTATGAGCTGTTGACAAGCTATTAGGTTGGAGGGCAGGTGTTTTGGCTTGGAATACCATAAAGTCTCAACATGAGAATTAAATTGTAGATTATGTTGATAAAGCTACTTTTTTGCTGTCCTATTTTTATCTATTCAGTGTTTACGGACAGTTTCACTGAGCAGGAGGAAATAACAGCTTAGTTAGACAACATATATTATATATATATATATATATATTATATATATATATATATATATATATATTTATATATAATATATAAATTTTAAATTATGTATCGTTTTTTTGGGCACAACGACTTCTGTAGTTTGGTTAAGACCAAAACTAATTCGAAAGGTTAAAGAAAATTTTAGGCAGGGTTTTGAATAACCTGCTGTATAACAGGTGTGTGATCCTGTGGTAATACCAATTAACTTAATACTAATTACCCTAAATGGTTTCAATTGGATATTAGGTCAATAAATAGTTACCTTACCTAGTATTTAATTAAGGAACTAGTTCAGCAACAGTAATGTCTCGATATGCTGACCCTAACCCTAACCCTTGAGTTAAAGGTCCATGAATAATGTTGTAGTTGGATTTTTTTTTATAAAGCTAAAAACAAGTGGTTATATATAAAATATTAAATAAAATACTTGCTGATCAGATTTAGGTGGTGGCAAACAGAAGAAGAAACATTTGAATTTAGTTAAATTTTCTTTTTGTATTTAAAATCTTAAAAACATAAAAATCTCTGACTGAGACAAAAGAAAAGTAACACATTTTATTATAATAATATGGGAGCATCATAGATCGTGACTCTTGGAGGCCCTTGTCTTCTGCATGAATTAATGCATCAATGCGGCGTGGCATGGAGGCAAGTTTGCTGGCCAATCAAGCACAGTAACACCATGGTCATTGAACCAGCTTTTGCTACCTTTGAAAGTGAGGGCCAGTGTAGTCCTGCTGGGAAATAAAATCAGCATCTCCATAAATCCTGTCAGCAGAAGGACTACTAGCTGATTAGGATGCGACATCATGAGTTTCCAATACTTAACTTTTCACAATATTCTAATTTTCTATAACACTGAATTTGGGGTTTTATTATTTGTAAGCCATAATCATCAAAACTACAAGAAATAAAGGCTTGAAAATGTCATGCTATGTGTAAATGAAATTATTTATTTTATGAAATTAGTGAAAGAAAATTACATTTTTAACAGTATTCAATTTTTCAATTTTTCAATGGTTTTGGAGGTGGTTGCAGTCTGCAGCTGCACCGCCAGATGTCACTACTGTTCCTGACAGTTTATGGGCGGATGGCAGTCCGTCCCAGTAATAGACAACCATGCGTGCATGAGACCATGAGACCTCCATGTAGAAAGGCATATAGCCAGGATTGGAACCCAGAACATTCTGGTTGCAAGGCACCAGTTCTAACAACTGCACCACCATGCAGCCTGCTTTTAAAGCAGGAATAAAAAAAGATTTTAGGTCTGTATATTTAAACAGAACGGTTTGTACCTTAAATCACATGCCTCTTTCATGCTAAACATATTCATTTCAGTTACAAAGACTGAACTAAAAACCAGTGAAAATGCATTCGCAAGAAAAATTGTGTGACATTCCAGCTTCTTGGAGAGAAAATCAACCAGAAATTCACAGTATTTTCCAGGCTACCAAGATGAATTTTTTAAAGGATTGTGTGTGTGCGTGTGTGTGTGTTAATATGTTAACTATCAAATACTTGTGTTCTTTTTGATATCAAGCAGATTAAAGTAAACAGTCAGGTTTTGGTTCTCGCACAGGTGCATACACACTCCCACACAGCGAGAGAACAGTTCCTCCAGCACAATTACGTGTGCCGTCATTCGGCCTCTTTGATGGTTGTCATGGAGATGTCATTGATAAGATGGATGAAATTATTTTCCTTTCTGAGCGTAACTATTGAACGTCCTGCGTGTTTACTTTTACCATTAGCAAGCCTTTGCTGAATTAGCGCCCCTTTAATGAAAAGACAAATCTGCGATGCAGCAGAGCTCGGTTGCTATAGTGCTTCACCTTGTGCGTTCATCTCAGTGAACCTTTCCTGTTCTGCCTCTCTGCAACTCTCCTGAGCTGCTCCTGCTGTGGTGGATTAACCATCTCATAGACCTGCCTGACAACAAGACTTCTATCTCTCTCTTTCATCACTTTCTTTGTCCAAGGAGGGAAGTCAGTCTGCAGAGCCTTGACTGCTGTTGCTAGTGTCTCCTTTCACGTAGTGTGACACAAACGTACATCATCTCGTCAGTTGCTGCTCTGCACCAGGAGAGTGAATGTCTGCAGGAGGATATTGCTCCTGACTGACTGAAAGCTGGTGAGTGGGACACACACACACACACACACACACACACAAACACACACAGGTAGCTTTTATTCATAAACTTTACAACTTAACTGTTTTTTCTTAAATCTCAGAGTATGGTTGAATGTGGGATGTGTGGTTCTTGTAAAGAAGATATGATATATAACAATGTAACACATAATAGTTTTCAAGATTTCTGACAAAAGCATTGCAGAGATGAAGATAGGAGCACCATCAAATTGACAATGTGTGCACACAAACACACACATGGTGTTAGTCGGTTCTTCTGCAGGATGAGTGTTAAGCTAATATTGGTCAGGTAAAGTCTTTTCTCCTTTATCAGCCCTGATCAAGGATAGGCCAATATTGTATACGGTTTATGAGAGCAGAGAACTGCAATACAACACTATATCTGTGGTCCATTACTACAGAAAAACCAACAAGTGGGAGAATAGCAATTAAAATGCTAGATTGGGCCAAATTTGTGTCTTGCAACCTAAATATCTTGAGCTGTAATTAGGGGTGTGACAAGTGCTGTATTTGTGTCTTTCTTAGATAGTCCTGAAATAACTTTAACAAATTTATTTTTATGGTATAGGAAGATACAGATTTAAATAAACAATGTTTGAGCACCACCTTCCTATGCATTTGATACTGTAGCATACAACACTGTAAAAAAGCATTTCCCTTCTTAAATATCTTTCTATGTTTGTTTTGGTTAAACCTAAAATGTTTCAGGTCATGAAAAACATTTTGATATCAGACAACCTGAGTAGATCTAAAATGTAGTTTTTTAAATTATGGTTTCACTTAGGAAAAACCAGCCTGGCCCTATGCGGAAATGTTATTGCCTTATCCACCACTTGTAATTCATGAAATAACCACGGTTTTGGCTGAGTTTTATTAGCCCCACCCAGGCCTACTTAGTGCCAGACCTTTAGAATCAATAAATGGCTTGAATACACGCATGACAGCATGAAGTAGGCTGAAGGATTTCAAAACGCAACATATCATGACCCAATCTAAAACAAAAATCACAAACAAATAAAAAACAAAGTCAGTGAAACCTACGAATCTGGAAAGGGTTACAAGGTTTAGGGATTACAGAGAACCACAGCATGAGACATTATCCACAAATGAAGAATACAGAGAAGTAATGAACCTTCAAAGGGGTGGCCGATCCTCTAAAATTACTCAAAGAGCGCATCAAAAATGAGGAGATTGCAAAAGAACCCAGAACATCTAATCACATCTAATACATCACATCGTATGTAATTTGCCCTGTGATGGACTGTTCCAGGTTGTGTCCACCTCTGTAATGTAATCTCCAATAAATCAGAATCAGAATCAGCTTTATTGCCAAGTTCGTCCATACAAACAAGGAATTTGACTCCGGTACACTTTGCTCTCTGGGTTTTTAAATATATTTTAAATATTTGTTTGTATTGATGATGCACTCTAGCATGCCAAATGCTTTGAGTGACTAAAGGGCAGGGTAATTGACCGTACTTTCCTATTAACTCAGGGGAAACTACGTAAAGAACACTGATGGTCCAGTGTGTTCAGGCGATGCCTAGTTATGGAAAAAAAAAAATAGATTAAAAGAAACAGTATGAGTGCATCTTCAGTCAAAATAATGACAATTGGACTAAAAGTTTAAGAGCCTGCGAGAACTTCCCAGCTGTTTTAGACAGCAGATTTTACTTGGAATCTAGGAATCTCCAGGCCTGTAAAAGTACTTATTTGCCAAAACAGTGCATTAGATTGCATGTCAGAAATGCCATCTACATGAAATGTGCAGTTTCCAAACATCTATAGCAAAAAATATTCAAATTTTATCCAGCAAAATTAAGCATGATTAATTTAACTATATGTGACACCATCTGATTAATTGTGATGTTGCTCTTCACAGTATTTGTCCAGACTTCTATAATCTTAAATTAAAGAAAGACCCTTATTTCTACAGGTAACATTAGTAACTCTGGAAGATTTTACATTGTTGCATCTTAGTGGGTACTAGTTTAAGAAGAACCAAAAACAGATGGGCTATCAATAGATTGTCTATACCAACTTATTCTTGCAGAGGTATAGGGGGGCTGGTGCCTATCTCAAATGTTCACTCATTGAGAGGTGGTGTACTCCCTGGACAGGTCACCAGTTCATCACAGAGCATGGATGGACTTGTGGAAGCCAAAAGAAACTGTATGTGTTTAAAGGTCAAGTGACTGTGCTACAATAGTTACAATATGACAGATAAATGACAGTTGGCACAACGATCCCACCGAGAATTTCCTGTCAGTACGGTGTGACACCTTCTTGGACATGGATACTAGTGGCAGTTTGGTGTGGAATGAAGTCATACATTTGGTGTATTTGGTTTTTTGCCAAACATGCCTTCTATTCTTGTGTCCAAGTAAATCAATTTCAGTCTAATCTGTCCAAAGAATTTTTTTGACCACTTTAAATCACCTACCTGCCCCACAAGTTGCTAAAATCTTCTTTCAGAGGACGTCAGACAGCTCCTTTGATCTTACCACAGTGTTAACTAAGGTTTAAATAAAAATCACTTCTTTCAAAATGCTGAGTAATGATGATCATGTGCACCTGATATAATACACCTGTGTGTGATTTTAACCATTCTATGTGGGAATACGAGTAAGGGTGTCCAAATGTATTCCTCACCAAGTCTTTCTTTTTTTCTTTTTATGACATTTTACAGAACATTTTAAAAAGGTCAATAGTTCAGCTTTACTGTTGATTTATACCACTTAAAGTATTAAGTATTGTCACAATTTATACTAAATATCCATATGTCCAGATATATAAAAAAACACTGGGTGTCCTGTTTTCACATGACTTGTGAAAATAAGTTGGAAGCTACTTCTAATTATTCATTTCTACAGTATTAGCTTTGAACACGACTTAATCATCTACTTATTTTAGCAAGGTAACGACATTGTGAATCAGAAGATTTAACTATAAAAGCTCACTTTAAGAATCAAGTTTTGTATCCTGTGTTCTATCTAGAAGCCCCTCTTGCAGATCATATTTAGAAGAGAATTCACCTTCTATTTTACATGTTTTATTGTTATAAGATTAATTTACAACACTACTGTTCCATTAAAGACAAGAATCAAGGTTATATACCAGCACAAGTTCACTTTTTACCACAATCAAGGCCTGGTAAGCCCCAGAGCACAGAACACAATAGCAACAATTAAAGTACAGCATTTGTGCTTTAATAAATGACTGACTTGTGCAGCAAGAAAGCAACAGCAAATTAAGTGATGACCGAATAAGGAACAAAATTATTAATTGTTTTTTTTCATTATGTAAGCACTTTGAGTTAAATCTCGTTGCTGAGATGTGCTATATAAATATACCTTGCCTTAAGGTATACCACCACCACCTCTTCTGTTGCACACGGTGCAGATACCATGTTGTTGACAAAAAGGTTTAGCATCTCATAGAAGCAGCAGGCTGAAAGCTTGACGTCTGCTAATATCCGAATCATTGTACTAAACAATGCCAACAACTACAGTTTAGGTGGAAGAACAGCTGTAAAACCTTATGTCCAACTCCAGATCTTATAAATTCAATTTTCAATTCAATTTAATTTAATTTTATTTATATAGCGCCAATTCTCAACACGTCGTTTAAAGGCACTTCACCAAATCAATCTAATCGAATCATACAGATTTCAAGTCAGGTACACACATTCCAATTAATCCTAACTATCTAACAGTGCAGTCAGATTCAGTAAGTTTTTCTATCTAAGGAAACCCAGCAGATTGCATCGAGTCAATGACTTGCGGCATTCACTCCTGCTGGATGAACATGCAGTGACAGTGGACAGTCGCTTGCATTGACTTTGCAGCAATCCTTCATATGGAATGGAAAGGCAGAGAAAAAATATAACACTAACACTATTAGACAGTACAGTGGTCTTAAAAGGCTATGCAGTTAAGTTAAAATTACAGGTTTTTGTGATACTATGAAGAATATGTTATGATAAATCGTTTTAAAACATTACCATAACATAACATGACATTTATTCTACACAGGTCAACTGAAAAACAAATCAAACAAAGTGGACACTCAAAGTAATCCTATGTTGAAACACCTTTTGACTTAATTTAAGCATTCAAATTTCTTCACTAGGAGACTAAGCATCTCAGATCTTGACTTGACAGTATTTGCCCACTCTACCTTACAACAGTTCTCCAAATCTTTTAGATTGTGAAGACATCTTTTCCCCGCAGCCCTCTTTAGGTGACCCCACTGATCTTCTGTCAGATTTAGTTCTGAGTTTTGGCTAGACCATTGCAAAACCCAGTTTTTTCTCATAAAGAGATTATTTTCTTTGCCTGCATTCACTGTGATGCTGAAAAATAAAATTCCTCTTCATCTCCAGATTTTAAGTGGACACTGGTGGGTTTGGGGCCAAACCTGACTGGTATTTACAACGGTTCATGACTTCGTACACTTTGACAACAAAAACTCTGTTACATCTAAAAAAAAGTAACCCAAAGTATGACGCTATCACCACCATGTTTCACTATAGGCATGGTGTTCCTTTGCTATTTCCATGCCAAAAAATTACATTTGTTGTCAAGAATCTGGTGGCTTTCAGAGTTCGACCCAAATGCAGACAGGGAGACAGGAGCAGCAGGAGAGTTGAAAAAAGAGATTTAATACAAATGAAAAGCCAAAAAGAAAAATCACAGCGGGTTGGGTATAGCAGATGCAGGCATAAATATAGATTTAAACAGTTTAAGCCAACAACAAGCAAACAGAACAGAGGAGTATATACAGTGCCACACGCAGGTGAGACAGGGAGACTGATTGCCTTAAAGCAGGTGGACCAAATAAAGCTGATTACTGTGGCAAAGAGTAAAATCAAAAGATGACTAGAACTAAACGGAAATACACAATCTAACCTAAGGAAATGTCATACAGACAAAACAGAGACTTAAATACACCAAAGACAATATGCAAGAATAAGTAAGGCACTAAAGCATCACCTGGAAAACATAAGCAATGATCTGAAGCAAGACCCAAACAAAACACCTTCACATCATGACATTTGTAAAATGGCCCAAAAGTTCAAGTTTGGTTCCATCACACCAGAACAAATTCTGCCACAAGGTTCTGGGAGATTTTAGTCTGGCCTTGGATGTTTTCTTTGGAGGAAAATAATTTAGTCTAGCGACTATTCCTTAGTTCAGAATATAGAGAATATAGCAGATTGTTGTTACATAAAGCACACAACCAGCACTCGTTGGAAAATCCATCAGTGTTGCTCTTGGCCCCGTATTATACCAAGGTATGTATATAATGCTACTGAGTTTTTTTGGTACCTTCCTTCTTACAGACATCTTTATACAATGAGATCCTGCAAACAATGGTTTTAGATAAAGGAAGCAAATAAGTAAAGGTCAGAAAAATCCCCCTGGCATTGCCAAGCTTTATTTCTGGTTCGTCAGATTAAGTATGGTTGAGGGCAGGTGCGAGTTCACAAAGACTGAATGCTTCCACCTAACCCCATCCGACCTGCTTTTAAAAGGTAGACTGACTAAGCATCTTTAGTCATTGTATTGTTTTCCTCTAAAATCCTTTTAACTATACAGAATAAGTATAACACAATGTGTGTAAAGCATCTTGAAAATGATTTATTAAAGTTTTATTTTCATTTAACAAAAGCCTGGAATTTTAAAAATGGTATGTACACTTTTAATATATATGTAGGTTCCTATGGCTCATGTAGAAAAGGGTTTTGTTACTGTCTGAGACATTGGTAGCTGCAGTCTTATGTAGTCTAATTGAGAAAACCAAGGACAAACAATACAAAGCCAGCTAAAATGTGGCTGCCGCTGCAGAAAAAGAACTGCTGAACTGATTCTGTTTGCAAAAATAAGGACAAGCATTTTACTTGTTTGTCTTTTCCAATATAACCCAGCCTGAAAAATTTGGGATGTATAAACTTAGCACACAAAGAACATGTGTTGTTGGTAGATATTTTCATTGTTTCAACAGCAATGTTTCTTGGTAATACATCTTATCCTGTCTGAAAGCCTGTTTGTTTCTTCTTAATTGGGGCCACATTTGTTTGGAAATGGAATTTGTGGGAAACTTGGATGATTGAAAATTGAAGAAAAAACACATATTGGCAATTTAACAATGCATTCCTTTAACAAGGGCCTGCGTAGTGCATGGGAGACCCATATACAACCACAACAGCCTGGCATCTTCTCCTCATGCTGGTCACCAGCTTGGTCTCACACTGTGTTGGAAAGGCTCCATTCTTCAACCGGTTTTAATCGCAAGTCAGTCAATGTAGTTGTCTTGGTCACTATAACATGAACAGAAAGGCCTAGCTGATCCCAGTGTTCAGATGGGATGAGGTCAGAATCTCATCTCGATTTCCCCTTGCATTGAGATTTCCTATAATGATGACAAATTTTATTTTTCCAGTGAGGAACATGCAATCCCACATCATCACACTGCCTCCACCGAAATCCCTTTGTTATTTGCAGTGGGAATTTGGGAAGTTTTTCATAGATGCAGTCCACACGCTCAACTCTGCTGCTCAACCAAAAAAAGTATTTTCTTTACAAATATGGAAATAGACAGACTTGAGATTTATTGCCAAGAAGCATTGTTACAACGAATAAACAATCACCCAAACACAAATTGTCCTTACCTTTTTGTTTAGTATATTGGTTAAGAACTGCTGTGTAAAGAACCAAAGATGGTTTATATACTGTAACTATACTGACGGTCGTTATTGTACATCTGACTTCTGACTTTTGTATTTATCCACAGAAATTTTTCCAGCAACATCCTGAGAATCTTAAATTGGAGCCCAGAGGGATGGAGGCAGAAATATGCAATGCAGGCATAGCTATGGATTCAGGTAACCCCTTGTTGAGAGCAGTTTTCCTTAGACGACTGAGGCTCACAAGACTGCTCTTAGAGGGTGGGGCTTACATCAACGAGAGTGACAGCCAAGGCCAGACACCCCTAATGGTGGCTTGTAGGACCAAGCATACAGACTCCCAGAGTGCCAGTCGGGTTAAACTGATCCAATTTCTTCTGGAGAGAGGAGCAGATCCCAACATTCAGGATAAGGAAGGGCGCTCTGCATTGATGCATGCCTGCCAGGAGCAGGCTGGCCCTGAGGTGGTATCTTTGCTCCTTGCCAGTGGAGCAGACATCAGCTTAGAGGACCAGTCTGGAACATCAGCATTGGTCTATGCAGTCATGGCTGGAGACTGGAAGGTACTGAAACTTTTACTCGACACATGCAAGGCAAAGGGGAAGGAGGTGATTATTATAACCACTGACACATTTCCAAATGGAAACCTGACACCTAAGCAGTACCTCAGCATGCCTGTCGCCGATCCTGTTGATCAGCCCGATCCAATTACAGCAACAGCTCCTGCATCTCCCTCTGAGATTCAGCTAATCACCTCTCCTCAGTGCACTTCATCCTCTTTATGCCCTCCCAAACATGTTTTTTCTTTTAAAGAAGGACAGATCTGTGGTGCAAGCTCCCATCCGTGTTCCCCATCACGGTTTCAAGGACTAGGACAAGCAGTGCCCGGTGGACTACATCAGCCTCTACAGAGATTGAACTCTGAGCCTTGGTTAAAGATCCCAACATCTCTGCTTACTGAACAGCGGCAGGCAACTTTTAACCAGACTGAAGATCTTTCTTTAAAAGTTCCCAACATCGAGAAGGGCAGCAGCAAGAGCCCCAAAAGCTTCAGAAATTATGAAAGAAGGTTAGCTAAGGATAGGAGCATAGAAAATGGCAAGAATGATTGCACTGAAGGACACATGATTTCTTTATCAGGTCTGCTATCATCCCACTTTGCCTCCCACCCCAATCTCCACTCTGAAATTCATGGCACAGACCCAGTGGCCTGCTCTTCAACCCTTTGTAGTGGCAGCAACCTTGGTACAACCTTTCACAGCATGGCATCATCAAGCCTTAATAATGTCATTCAGACACACAGGCTGAGTGCAGACATCTATGGCTCTGACCCACAGCTATCTGTGGATATTCAAAATCTTTCTGAAGAACAAAGAGAGAAAGCCCCATTAGATGGCAGGAAACTGGCACCGCTACGTTGCTCAACCACAGTAGGCACAAGAGAATCCCTGAAAGGTCATAATAAGAGAGTGTTCTCTCTGTATGAGCGCAGAGGCTCTGGGACATTCCTGCTGGACCACAACCATCAGGCCAGGCCTAGATCTCTGCCACCTCTAACCAACAACCCCATCGTCAATGTTTCTGATAACAGTTTGGGCAATGGAAACAGCTTCTCTGAAAAAGAGCTTGGTCAGAAGGGTTTCCTCCCCTGTGCTCCACCTGGCCACCCTAAGGAACTGACTCGAAGGATGCTGTTGAGGAGGCACTCGATGCAGACCGAACAATTCAAAAGCTCAGTCTGAAAACATGTGACAGGCAAAAGAATGCTCATTGTGTTCAATGTGACTTCTGTCATCATGTGATGTAGTGTCAGCATTGTGAAAAGCTTTATATAAAAAAAACAAGAATACACATACACACGCTTGGTTCTTGGAAACTGCCAAAGAAAACAAATGACATATAGTGCTGTGAAAAATATTAGCCCCTTTACAGATTTTTTTTTGAAGCAGTTATCGGTAATAGTTTCCTTCCATGTAATAGAAAGATGTATCACTATGAGCTTGATGGAAAGAGTGTGGAAGGTAAAAGCCAGTCAGATGTGTGCTGTCAGTTTTAGCTGGCTTTTGCAGTTTAAAACTCAAATTGAAAATCAGTGGGATATAACACTATGTTAGAGGATATTAGCAGTCTATAGTTTCCCAAGAGACTTATGTTTGGTGCTGAGTTTTTATCTGCCAAACAAATGTGTTTCTCTGTGGAGTTACCCTGGTTGAGCCTGTGAGTTGCATCAATCCACCAGATTGGCCAACAATGGAGTAAACTTTAAAATTTTGCATCAGACTGTCAGCTGTGCACCACCCCTGAAGATACTTCTCTACTTCAGGTAAGGGGACTACTGTATTAGTGATAATTTCACAGAACCTCATTTTAAAAATCTGAACTAACCTTTTAAATGCTGAAAGAAAATGTTAGTAGCTGCAATTTCTCTGATAAAAATCTTTAGCCATTCTTTGAATGCTCCTTTAAAATGATATTCCATTAATATCAACATTATTGCCACCAGCTGATTGGTGGCAATAATGGTGGCATTGATGTTAAAGGATTTTTGGTTAGAATTTCATAGCCTGTGTGGATTTTTTGGAGTAATTCTGTTAATAAATCTGAATATGTGTCTTTCTACTGTCTTTCTCTAACATCATATGTTTTTGTTTACTTGAAACCAGAACTACTACACTGTATACTTAGGAAAAATGGTAATACTGAAATAGTTTCCAAAACAATGTCAATGAAATACTCAAATGTTGTAGGTTTTCATTTAAAGGCATTTTCACCCAATGCAACATCAATATGAACATTTGTGGAGCTCCTTTTTGATGTCCACCAAAATGTAGTGGAAGAATGTTGCTTTTGCCTATTCTGCCATATTCAAGAACTGGTTGATGTGTTACATGTGCTTGTTTAAAATGCTTTATCACAACTTCTTTTCAATGATGAGACAATACATGGTCAAAATCTGAGATGCTCAGCCGCAATATGATGAATACTATGAGGTGCCATTTGTAAAGTTACACATTCAAAAATTGACAGCAATATTCTGAGTTATTTAGCCTGTCATATGAGAAAAAAAATGGGGTTTCATTTGTCAAAGTCATATTTTCACCATGTCATTCATACATTTATAAATATTTAATTAGTTGAAATATGTAGCTTACAAACTAAATATTTAGTTTTCTATCTAATTGCTAATTGCTAATTAAATTTTAAGTTTGTTGTTAAATATTTTGTCAGCAAGCTAAATATTTAGCTCCAAAATAAATTTTTGGTTTGTAAACTAAATATTTAAATTGCTAATTAAATATTTTGTTTGGAAGTCTGACATTTATAAATGTATGAATGACATGGTGAAAATATGACTTTAAAAAATGAAACCAAATTTTTTTCCTCTTATGACTATGACTAATACTGGGGCCAGTTTTTGACTGTGTAATTTTACAAACAGCACCCCATTGAAAACTTTGCAGGGAACTCAGTGATTTCAAGACTGTATTTAATAACGGCCATTAAAAGTTACAAAAGACGTCAGTTACAGAACCATTAATGACACTGTGAAAATGGTAGGTAGTTAAGCCCCCTTGTGGCTATAACAGATAGGTTATTACCACAAGGAGGCCACAAGTTAAGAATTTACACTACATTTTAATACTAGTGCTATAAAATGTGTGGATGCTGCTGTAAGAGTCTTAAAAATCCTTACGAGCGTCTACAAAACTACGAATATGTTTGTAAAATTCTCTTGCAAGTGTTTAAAATGTGTGTTGCTCAGTTTGAAAAGTGTTCAATAAAATGTTTTATTAAAATAAACATGCATCACAGATCATTGCAAAAAGCTAGCACAGTGTTTGACAACTGTCTACATCAAAGAGCCCTTACAAACCACAACCCGTTTCCACATATTTACATAGTCATTGTACAGTAAAATAACAATATAAAAAAAGAAATCAGCTTAAATGGAAAATCAACTAAAATCAACTAAAACTTTAAATTTCTGTTCGAGTTGCAAAACTCTACTGCTAGACTTTAAATATGTGTGATACTAAACAATACAAACAATGGCATAATACAAGAAAAATGTTTCTGTGGTGCTAAAATACAACCATTCTGTCACAACTTTCATGTGTTCATTGTAAGCTTTGTCCTTTGGAGAAGACTGCACTGCCAAAAGTGCAACCCTGATTTACAGAAGTCCTTTCTGTGCTGTGCTGGACAGGATTATTACTCCACAGACTCATTCAGGCCCTGCGGTCATAATCACTGACCATCTTCTTGATGTGGTTCAGTTTGTGCTTCAGATATTTACACCTGTGCCTCTTCCCCTGATAATCTGCAGACTGAATGGACAAAAGAAGCTTCGTATGAGCAGAGAACAGGACAGAAAGAGTACAATCATATCACATTCACTTTCAGAATATGTCAACTTGGTATACTGAGTAAAAGAGGTCTTTGTTCAGATGAACAGCACAGTTTGATTAAAAAGTTGACTGGAGAGGGGAAACATCTAGAGTAGGCAGAAAATGATAGATAACTCTGTTAAAATGATCTCAAATACTTGGAAAAATGGAAATCAAAACCAGAAAATAAAGGAAGAAAAGAGAAAATTTTAATGAATCAAAGAACAGTTAATGGCAAAAACTTTTGATGATCAGCTCCAGCGTGACCAAAGGTCTACACTTAATTGTGAGTACTGTAACAATTAGAAGAAAACAATGTAAAGCACAGCTATAGGCAAAAGGAGCCTCCAAGTGTAACATAAGCTCAAGAGGTAACAGTTGGCCATAGAACAGACTGGCAGCTCTCAGAAACAGTGGTTATACAACTAATTACTGGTTTAGTGATTCAGAGGAAAGCTAAATCTTTAAGCATTCTTTAAGATATACTGTGAAAATACTGACTGCTATTTTTTAAACAGCCTGATATTCCTTATTCTTCATCTTCTGCAGAGTGTGAATAAATGTTATTAGTTTGTCTTCATGTTTCAATTTAAAACAAAATGGAGTATTCCAAATGCTTTCATGCTTAAAGAATAGCTATCAAAATAGATGATATTGAGTTTCTTTTAAAACACATTGCTAATTATTTAAACACAACTAAGCACGTTGGAAAGCAATTTGCTCTGGAATCTTAGACTGTACATACACTATATTGCCAAAAGTATTTGTTTACTCTAATATGTACATGAGTTGTGATTACATCCTATTCTTAATCTATATAAAAAGGTCAGAATTGTTGATGGACTCACCAACTTTACTATTATGTAATCATCTTCGACAAGGTTTAGCAGTGTGTTCATAGATAGATGACAAAACCATAATAGCACCCTTCGCTCCAATTCATCCCAAATGAGTTCAAGAAGGTTGAGTTCAGGACTCTGTGCAGGCTAGTCAAGTTTCTTCACATAAAACTTTATACACCTACAACCATAGAAGTGAATGGAACACCAGGATTCACTGATTTGCTAGTGTGACCCTGTAATTTTGACAATATCGTGTATATGCTTCCTGAGCGAGTGGAAATTTATGCAGGGAAACCCTGTTGCAGAAGCTAGAATAACATCAAAATCTCCTGCATACAATGCACTGTTGCAGACAATTAAATGCATTTGTCTTGTGGTGTCGATGCTATCTGAAAGGTGAATGCTACATTGTTTAATAGCCTTAATGATGACACCTACCTTTTTAACATTCCTTATCTTGTTGTACTCATCCAGAACATCCTGTTGAGAAGCAAAGACACATTTTAACATGTAATTTGGTCACCAGAGTTGAACCTTAAACACAAACGTGTCATGCAACTTCATCTTGAAGGTTATATTATTAGATTTTTATAGAAACATGAAAGCATGTTGCATTTGCTTCTGTCCTCTAAATATCAGCATTCATTGTCTTTTTTTTAATTTAGTCTTAAGAGATCCTGAGGATAATAAATAATGTAGGTTTGTATTATTTTCCTTAAAATATCCCATATTTACTAGCTAGTCCCTCTACTTAACAATCTGCTCCTTAACATCCTGATCCAGGGACTCCTCATTTTTAGACAAAAGTAATGAGTAAAAATAATAATAAGTTACATTGGAGATTCAATCCAAGTTGGGGTTTAGAGCAGAAAACGAGATTGATTGTCATTGCACTGACAACAATATAATAAAATACAGCATTCATACCTCCACTTCATCACAAAATTACTACATTTCTGAATTAAATAAAACAATAAATGCACTTAATCTAGAACATAAAACCAGTCAATAAAAATAAGTGTTAAATCCTAAAATAAATAGGACTTTTTTACCCGATGTTGCCCAAAGTCGTCTGTGTTTAATATAAATATAGGGAAAACTAAACGAACAGCAGGTAAAATACGGCTCTGTTTTGGAAGTTCTCACCAGGTACTGTGGGCTTCCCTCCTGCAGCTCATCCAGCTCTCTGTCCAGATTTGACAGGTCCTTGTTGATGGCGTCCAGCTCCGCCTGCAGGTCTTTGTACTCCAGGTGGTCACGGTCAAATTCCCGCTTGTAGTTGTTGCGCTGATCTTCATTTGCTATTGGGGGAAACTCACTGTGGGAGTAAATATTGACAAAAAAAAAGCAAGAAAGGGGGATGACAATTGACAATTCAAATGTAACATTTGAGAGAAGTTTACATCAGGATCGCAGCTTGCTTTTTAGTGTTTGGCTGATGTGTTCTGGTTTTCTTAGTACCTGTCAAAGTCATCGTCGTCCAGCTCGTCCCCAGAGGAGTTGTAGTCGGTGTCATCCTGTCCATCAGAACGGCGAGGCCGTCCTGCGCGCCTCTTCTTGGGCCGGCCTGATGAGCTTGCCGCCTCTGAGCTACTGCTGTAAGGAGCCCCATTCTGCAAGGGCAGATTCTCAACAACAGGTCTGTGAGACAAAAGATTTAAAACTGTTCAACTATATTTCAAACTGATTTTATTATGTACAGGAATAAACAATAAAGAACCAGCCTGAGCTATTTTTCAGGGTCCAGGTATGCTAAAGTAAATATCCTGTTCGATAAAAAGCAAAACTTTTAATGCAAAGCATAATTACAGGTACACGCCATCATTTCCTGATCAGCATAGAAGCATTTCACATAGTTTCACTACTGAATGAAAACATGATTCATGTCTCGGTTAGTTTTGATCTCATGAGCTTCAGATGTCCATATTCACAGCTCCTCTTTCATTGATGCAACTTTTGTGAAGCATCAACTCCACAAACACATACTGTGACCACTGACACATACACATTATACCAGACATGCACAATTTTTTTTTAAGGCGACCTTATATTACTGTATCTATTTTCATCACTGAAAACCGCTCAGAAAACCACGTGGGTGTAGCTTAAGGGGGGGGTTTTTCCCATCGCTCTCGTCATCCAGGTAACTCCTAGAGCCTCTCAGCTTCTCGGGGTAGTCTGCAATCGGAACCTCATCAGGGGGAGTAGAAACATTGTTCACCTTCATGAAAGGTTCAAACAAAGACATGAAGATAAGTGAATACACCTCTTAGTTTGCAGTACTAGAGGCTTTTATTTTTCAATTTTTCCAAAAGTAGGCAGACAGGAAATAGGGGGAGAGAGAGGGGGAAGACATTCGTCAAAGGTCTCCCTTCTGGGAGTCGAACCCAGGACAGCGCTTCGAGGACTGTAGCGTCTATACATGGGTCACGCGCTTAACCCCTTCACAACCAGTGCCGCACCCTAAACCTCTTAGTTTTGATCATCAGTGTGAGTTTGGAAGTTTATTCACGCGTTCTCAGGTTTCATGAATTCTCACCAGACACTTTTGGATAAAACGAAACCATTTACCAATATCTATAGGAACAGTCTCTATCTGTCTAGCAAGCTTTTAAGAAGATTTAGTTATAATTATCATAATTAATTTGATTAGCATCATTACATATATTCATTCATACATTTAATTACTTAATAATTGGGATCAAGATAAATTCTTGGGTTTTTGACCTTCACAATGATGTTGCATCTGCCTGTCTGTCTGTGTCATGTGACCTTTCCTGGGATTTACAGACACCTCTTGCTGTAGGAGACAGAGCTATTTAGAAAGCAACTGAAACAGTAGCCATTCAATTTTATGATGTTTAAAGCAAAGTACAAAGTTTTGTAAGCCAGAGAACAACCTTTCCTGTAGGCTTTGTCCACACATGATAAACTGGAAAAGTAGTGAAATTTGTTATAAACTGAATTTGGAATGACTCACATCAAGTCGTGTCTCAAGGTAAATGTATATTTAGGAACAAATTATAAAGCTATGTCTGTTTTAGGTGATAAGTGTACCCAGCTCCATGAACATGTCCTCTGTGTGCCATAACTGGGCTACACCCTGCTGCACGCTGCAAAACAACAGCTCACAAGCAAAGAAGTGTCTGCAGTAGTCCTGCATAAGCACTTTCAGGCAGGTTCCCACAAGCACCAGTAAGGAAAATGTCTTTGGTTCTTAGAATGATGTTGCTGTTGTGGTGCTACTGGTCCAACTGTTGTGTTGTGTGGATCAGAGTAGCAGTCTGACTGGTTTTTCCTGTTTACTGCTCTAAAGTGAGCTGAAAAGCTGGGACATCGGCAGAGCTGAATGTCATCATGATTCCAAGCAAACATGACTCACACACTCGTCGCTACTCACTCTATAATTCAAAAGCATCATCAGAAAGCATGAGTCATCGCTTAATGTAAATATTGATATTTAAAAGTTAAAAACAGTCGCCTGTAGCACTGTATGTTCAAAACGCCCCCCGACTGATTACTTGTGCTAGACTGAAACTGTTATCAGTCAGTGTGCCACACCTTGAAACTGTAGATGGAAGGACTTTAAGCTCCACCCCCCATCCCATTTTTCACTGTTCATAAACAAAAGACTGTCACTAAACTGGCCAAACCACTTCCTTTGCCTCACTTCCTTCACTGCTGAGCTGCTGAGAGCAGATGAGCAGGTATTAACTAGCTGCTGAGGCGGGTATTTAGGAATGGCTTGCGGATTCTTTCTAGCAAGCGTCAGTTTTAGCTTAGCTTCTGTTAAGGTTTAGACATGTAAAAGGTCCAAAATTCAGCAGGGTAGAAAAGGGAAGCAGATTATAATGTTGTATGACTGAAGCCTTACAATCAACCAAGTAAACTGATCAAAATGCTAAATCTAAATAAGACCAGCTTACTAAGACCGACCATTTTACTTCTGCTCTTTGTTTGGCAGTGAAAAAAAGATGTGGACTGGTTTGTGTTTGGAAAGCAGAAAAGGGAAAATAGCGTTGTTTGTAGCTCCAACACAACCACATGACCACATGTCCATGATAACTCAGAACAAGAAATAGATTGAGAGGGTCGTGTGTTTCCATCTGTGATATGTTTAATGGTGTAAAAAAAAGTATTTTACATCAATCAGGTTTGTTTTGGGGGTTTTATGCTGTCTAGCAGGAAATCCTGAAGCAGAATAACCAGGCATCATTTCATGAACTAAAATTATGGAGGACACATATCCCAAGAACACCAGTTAGTCCACCTCTAAATCACAAAAAAAAAACAGAAATATAATAAAATGAAGGTTTTGGACTGGCCCATACAAAGTCGAAAAAAATTCTTCCTCCACAGTGAAATAAAACACTCACTGCCTAGTAGTAGTTCTTGCCGCCAAGGGTAGCAAAAACAGTTAACTGCACTTTGTTTTTACTCAGGTTATCTTTGACTGATATTATAATGAGTTACATTACCTGAAATATTTAAGGGCGACAAAAGAAAATCTGGAAGGGGGCCAATACTTTTTCACAGCACTGATTCTTAAGATCAGATGGAAACATAATCCTCTCAAACTTTGTCTAGTGCTGAGTCATAACGAATGTGTTGTGATGAAAACAAATATTCCCTTTTTCTGCATTCCAAGCAAAAAAGAATCTTCCTGTATTTGCAACCAAACAACTTGCAGTAGTGGAATAGATCCAGAAATGGCAAATCCTTTTTCACAGCATTGTAGCTGATGTCTTAATTCATCCAGATTGAAGATTTTAACTTTTCCTAAAAAGCACAGGATGATGATATTGACTGATTAGCTACCACCAAAGCAAAGATTACTCCGTCACTCACCCAAGCCTCTACATCCTCAGGAGGTGCAAGGTCATCCACAATTTTTACTTTTTTCCACAAGATGTTGTCTTTGCCATAGTTTTGGATCTTTCTTCGAGTCTTGAGGGCGAAGACAAGCATGATAAACAAAGCTGCAGTCACCAGGAAGCCAAACACCACAGCGATGGCCTGAAGGGAGGGATAAACCACAAAGTTTAATCTTATTTCAAACATGCAGGTACAAGAAAGCACCCACTTCATGAGCGTTTACCTCTTGTGGCTCCACCACGCAGTAGTGGTAAAGGTACTGGTTCATAAACACTCCTAAAGATTGGGGTTGTTGGTATGGAGCACACAAAGCCATAATCTGGTTGCCGTAAATAGACCCTGTGGACTGGGCTGATGGGTTTACTGCCATCAAGTACACTATGGTGGCAATAAGCATCAGCACTCCCAGGATGGGACAGACGATCAACACCGCCAGGTAGAACCTCCTGCTCTGCGACAGGCTCTGATGAGACACGATGATGATGAAGACAATCAGGCAAAAGATGAAGACCATGCCTGCCATTGCAATCATAAACCCTTTTCCTGAACGTGGGTCATTGTAGTTTCCACCAAGTGAACCATATCCATAATTGTTTCCACCTCCGAAGCTGGAACCTCCATAAGATCCTCCATAAGATCCTCCATAAGATCCTCCATAAGATCCTCCATAAGATCCTCCAAAGCCAGCCATGGCTCCCTGACTGTCATACGCCAGTGTTGAGGCAACGCAGGCAAAGATGGCCACACACAGCACAATGCCAATGATGGCCATGATTTTAAGGATTCCTGGAGGCGACGCCCAGCGATAGAAGTGCTGGAACTCATCATCAGGGTAGTAAGAATAGGCTGGCTGAGGCGGTACATTGCTGCAAAGGAATAAACAAATTTCTGTTACAATCCATATTACAACTTTTAGATTTTATTTTACTATAACAAAAAAAGAACAGAGGAAAAAACAAGTCCCACAAAGATTAAAAAAAAACCTTGCAAGATGTTCAGTGTGCAATTTACAAATTTTACTGTTCAGAATTCTCTGAATTTAAGGACCTATGGAAATAAAAGGAATTATGTTGTTTTATCCTGCCACCTGGTTGTGATCTCTGTTACATAAATAAATAAATGCCACCATAACCATCAAACAAATTTGAAAAGCAGTAACAATTCTTCCTGTTTCCACCCACTACAATTCAAATCAACGAAACAAATTGCTCACAGAATAATGAGAGCAAAGAAACATTTAACAAATTTTGAAATCAATCCAATACATTTGAGAGCTAAAAATACACAATTTCTCATTCTTAAAAAGAAAAACTGCAGTGTTAAAGTTTGTTTCTCTTACTGATGTACCCTAAACAGTTTTATGAGGGTTTGTTTTGTATTGACAGAAAAAACCTAAAACTTACGTTCGACTGTCCTCTTCATATGGAGGAGGACTCCCATTGGGTCTGGAGGACATGACTGCTTGGTCCACTGGGTGCTGATAAAAACCACCTGTAAGAAGGTTTCCTGTTAGACTAGATATAATCAACCCTATGTGATCCAGCTCTTTTAGAAGTAAAAATTAATATGTAAAATCAATGTATTTTAAAAAACCATTTGAACGGTTGAACTGCGACAATCCACTGAACAGGCAAATAAAAAGAGCAAACGCTTCCTGTTTAGACAGCTACTAAACCTACTAGCAATCGTTGCATTTATGAAATAAATGTTTTTATCTCTCATTAAAGGCTGCTCACAGTAACTTAACTGATTTAAAGGTGAACCCACCAACACACCTGGCTCCGCTGGGGTTTCTGCACTAAATACTGAGCTTTGAACAACTGAGGTCGTCTCTCACCTGTTGCAGTCAGCGTCCTCTCCTGTGTAAAGTCTCCACTGAAACTGCAGCTGCCGCAAAACAACCTGGACCACACCTTCAGAGCTCCGCTCTCGGTTATCTTAGCCCCGCCTCTCCTGACAGGTGTCACAGCAGCGAACCGGACCGGATGCTCATATATGGAAATGCGAGGTGCGCGTAGTAGCACAGAAATAGAAAGAATGAAATGTTTACCAGGAGTAGAGGCCCGGGTTACCGCGATGAAGTTAGTTTTAGGTTGGACGCAGATTCAGCGGCGTTCCCGTCCTGTTTGAACCGACGCTGGTAAGGCAAGGCCAGTTTATTTCTATAGCACATTTCAGTAGCAAGACAATTCAAAGTGCTGTACATGAAACAAAGAAAAAGAAACATAATAGGCAAAAGAACACTGCAGTGGCATCAAGGTAATTTAATAATTAAAGAGAATAAAAAAAAAATTAAAGAGATGATCATAAAAAATAAAATAAAAAACTTAATGATAAAATGATTAATATGAAAATTAAAGTTGGACTGAAAACTTTAATAATGTTTAGATAGCACAGTTAAAGGCCACTAAACTAATAAGTTTTTAATCTTGATTTAAAACAACGTAGGGTTTCAGCGCTTTTACAGTTTTCTGGGAGTTTATTCCAGATTAGTGGAGCATTAGAACTATCGGCTTTTTAAGCAGACCTGTGAAGACACCGTTGCAGTAATCAGTTTTACTAAAGATGAACACATGAATTAGTTTTTCTAGATCCTGCAGAGACATTAGTCCTCTGATTGCGGGCAGCAGGTCTCTGCCTGCTCCCCCTTCCACACACGGGCGTTAGGGACCGTCTATAAATTCCCGAATCAAACGCTCTTGAGAAACAAAAAATAGTAACTTTTAGGTCACATAATGCATTTTCTATTTTTTCTGAATTTCTGTCATTAAAATTCACGTTTGTTTTAAATAGATTTCAGGACACTGTCAGAATCTGCCATTTTGGGTTTTGTGTTTGTTTACTTTTTCAGTTGGGTGTTTCTGTTCCTTTTGGTTTAATAGTTATGTTTATTTATTCCTTCTGTTATCCTGGTGTTTTAGTTTTGTCTACACTTCTGCCCCTTAGTTGTAATAGTTTCGTCTTCCCTCCTCCGTAGGTCCCTTTGGTTATTGTTTACTCATTTGTTTATACCTTAGAATTGTTTCTCCCTCGGGTTTATCGTGATTAGTACAGTTCTCCTTATCTATTACTTATGGTTTTTTCCCTTCTTTGGTTTTATTTAGTTTTAGTTTCTCGCTCAGTATTCTTGTGCTTGTTTACTTTTTCCATGTCCTTAGATTTAGTTCTTTTTAGAGTTACTATTTATGTTGTTTTGTTTAGTTTCTCATTTCCTGCTATGCTCCTGGTATGTTCCTGATTCCATGCCTGTCTAGTTTCTGTTCCTGTTCATCTCAGTAAGTCTTGTACATTCTGTCTATCTGTACTTGTTTCTCCGGACTCGATTAAGTCTGCACTGTCAACTCTGCTCATCAAGCCTTCAAAATAAAGAATGGATCTTAACGGAAGTTACGCTTTAACTATGGCTCTGTGAATTCCTGGATGACTGCCAGTGGCAGTAAACAAAGTGGATATGTCTCCTCGCGCTCCGCGCAGGTCGACCTTAATTGTAAACAAAGTCACGCACGTGACACGTAGCCCACCTGGGCGTGCATCTATAAGTAGCACGTGGAAGGCTACGTTCGGTCTCTGGGATCTTCTCGCAGGGGGGAAGTTCCGAGTGACCAGTGTGACTGGCAGTCATCCAGGAATTCACAGAACCATAGTTACGGTGTAACTTCCGTTCTGTTTCATTCCTTCCTGACTGCCAGTGGCAGTAAACAAAGTGGATGACTTATGCCAGCAATGTCACGAGGAGTACTCACCCACCTCTCAGTCAGCAGAAGGGGCCAGAGGCAGGATTGCCGAGGCCAGTGCGGACTCATGTGCCACACTGAGGCGGTAGAAGCGTGCAAACGTGCACGGAGTTGCCCATGACGCCGCCGCGCAGATATCCCCCAGTGGCACGCCCCTCAGTGCCGCCCAGGACGTAGACACACTCCTGGTGGAATGGCACACAACACCAGAAGGGGCAGCTGCCCCCACAGACTCATAAGCCAGCGCAATTGCATCTATGACCCAATGCGACAGCCTGTGCTTAGAAAGGGCTCGCCCCCTGTTCTGTCCCCCGTGGCACACAAACAGCTGGTCTGACTGGCGGATAGCGCCTGTGTCCACCATGTACAGCTGCAATGCCCGGACCGGGCACAGCGTGTTAACCAGTCTCTGTTCCTCGGACTGAAACGGTGGAGGGCAGTATGCCCCCAGTTCAGTGGCTTTATTCACATAGCCTGGGGCAGAACCTTAGGGAGAAAGGCTATGTTCGGCCACAGCGTTACTCTGGACCCCCCTGCCTTTCCAACGCAGGCAGGTAGGGTGATGGCGAGTGCGTGGGCTCACTGACCCGCTTGGCTGTTTTTTCTCCCAAACAAAAACGCAGTCTTAAATGGAAAACCATTTTTCAGGGGGGCAAACACCTAGCTAAAAAAAGGTGGCCCACTCGGGCCTTCAACCCCAGTGGAGGTCCCTGTTGCCGTGGGTCTCCAAAACGGGGGGCGCACCTCCTTGCCCCCCGGGAGAAATTGTGACCCCCAAATAGTTTCCCCACTCGTCTGCCATCCACGACATTTTTGGCGGCTGAAATGGCAGCCGGGTGCCCCTTCAGGTTATGCTGCCCGCCCGGGCTCCAATAGACCCTGCGGTACCTAAAAATATTATGCAGGGAGCAAGAAAACTGGGTCAACCCCCCCTTGTTTTGCACCACTCCGCAAACGCTCCCGGCACGGCATAAGTCCTAAATGGGGAAAGGAGCCTGGCATTCTGCAGTTTTTCGTAAATGGAGGGCTCCAGATCCGTCAGGGGCTGCCAACACCCCCGGGCCCAGGGGGGGGGTGGGGAGAAGGGCCGGAGCGGATCCAAACCTCCCCTCCAACTGGACAACAGGTCTCCCCTGCGGGAGCCGCCATGGTTTCCCCGTCCAGTGGCTGAGGACGGGGGAACCAGCCCCTCATGGGCCACTCGGGGGCCACCAACAAACCTTCAGGTCGCGCCCTCCTCGGTGGAGAGTAGGCGAAAAAAGGGAAAGGGGGGAAAGGCATACAGCAGCCGACTGGCCTTTACTTTGCTAGGGCATCCACCCCCAGTGGGGCTGGCCTCCGCCGGGAAAACCACAAGGGGAATGTTCCCTTCCTTAAAGCAAAAAGGTCACCTGAGCCTGCCAACCGTCCCTATCGCCATCGCCCTGGGGATGCAGCCTCCACCCCCCCGGGGGGGGAGCCTCTGTCGGGAAGTAATCGCCCCGATTTCCCCCTCGTCCCCCGGGTAGGTGCATTGCCCTGAAGGGACGAAGCGGGTATCCCCAGGCCCCAAAACCCCCGGGGCCTCCCCGGGCACTGCAGTATCTGGTCCCCCCTTGGTGGTTGCGGGGAAAAAAACCGCTGAGGTGCTGTCCGTCCCTACAGCACGTGTTTGCCCTCGGAGAGGGCGAGAAGTGCCCAGCGCCAAATAGATCGTCCTGAGTCCGGACTTGTGTGCAACTTCCCTCCTGAGCCCCCACACCCCCTTTCGGACCCTGCACTGCCCACTGCTCCCCATCCGGAGGTGATGCATCCATAGTCACCCCCTCCCGTCTTCTGGGACCGTACCGAGGGGACCCCCGTCAGATATCTCTTTCCCGCCACGATGGAGGAGCACTGCGCAGCCGTTGAAACCCCGCACCTTGCCCTCCGGTGAAACCCTGGGGCCCATGTGGAGGCTTTTTAAACCCCCTCTGAAAGGGGCCCGTAGATAAAGCAACCCCAGAGGATCGAGCTGGGGCCGCCCCACATCCCCAAACATCCCAGCATCCCAACAGTCTCGCCACAGTTTGACTGGGGTCCCACATCCCTCGAACGACTGGGGGGGGACGAATGCTGTCCCCCTGTCTGAGGTCACCTGACCCCAGCATGCCCACGAATCCGGGCATCCCGATAAGACCACCTCGGGCCCGGGGATGAGAAAACCCTTTTTCTGATGTTCACTGCTTCCCCAGTGCTCTGACAGGCCCCAGAACCTCTGACGTCGCCCGATCCCCCCCCCGGAGGAGGGGGCCAGATGACCAGTCGTCCAGAAATTTCCAGGGTTTTAATCCTACAGGGACAGAGGGGTTAGGGCCCCCTTCATGCACCACGGGAAAAAACCGAGGGGCTAAAAAGGCCAAAAGGGAGGACCCCAAAAATCGTAAACCACGCCGCGGAAGGGGAATCGCAGGTATTCCTGTTCCCGGTGGATCGGGAAAAATGGAAATACGCGTCTTCGGTCTACGGATGTAAACCCCTCGCCGGACAATAACCCAAACGTCGCAGGTGCGGGGCATCCAATGGCAGCACCTTCAAAAAAAAAAAAAGATTTAGCCCCCCGAGGTCAAACCCGGGCCCAAAGGGAACTGTCCTTCTTGGAATAGGAAAAAGGTTTATAAAAACCCGTTGCCTGCGAATGTGGCGGACCACCCTATGGGCCCCCTTGCCGCAGAGTCCTTATTCCCGCGCAAGATCACGTTTGTCAGGACCTTGACAGGGGTCACCCTGACCCCCTGGGGGGGGAGGCCGACGGGGGAACTGCAGCCTGTACCTTGGGACAAAAGTTCTTAACACCCCGCATCCCTGCAGTCGGTTTTTTCCCCAAAAGGCCAGTGCCTTGTGAAAAAACCCCCCGCCCTAGCCTGCGCCCTCGGCCGCCCTCCCCGCCCCCTGCTTCGGCCTCTGGGGGGCGCCGGTCCTGTCCCCGGCCCGCCAAGCCCCGCGAGGTGGTCCCGTTCCCCCCCAGGCTGCCGCCACGCTCCCCCACACCCCCGGGCTCCCGTGCAAACTGTGCGGGAAATGGAGGTCCGAAACCCTGCCGTGGGTCCCGTACTCAGTCTCCTGGTTCGGGGCGGGGGGGGCCCATGGCCCCGCTGCGACCCCCCAGCTTCGGGCCTGGGTGACCCCACTGGCGCTCCATGCCCTCTTTGTCTCCGGGCCAAACGCTGGCCCCGGGACCACCCAGCCCCGCAAGCTTCCTACATCATCCGAGATCGGGGCCCTTTCCAACCCGACCCGGCATCGGGTGACCCCAAGTGGACAAAAGGGGACCGATTCCCTGGACATGAGTCCAAAACTGGGGGCCGCGTTTTGTGTCGCCCCGTGCTGCTCCCGCCTGCCTGGCTGCAGCTCTGGGACTGTGCCAACAGGAGGACAGAGAGGGAATTGCCATGCGTGCCATCGGCTGCAATTCGTAGGCCGGCACAAAAAGTAATCCTCACCCGAAAACTGGCGGGCCCTCTCCCTGGCGCCTCACTGGGGAAAGACCCTGATGCGATGCATGATCCACAGGGGGATGCAGTCCAACCATGATCCCCCGGGTTGCGCTGCCGCCAGGATCCGGCGTCTCGACCGGTGGGAGAAGCTTCTAGGTTTTCCCCCCGCGCGTAATCCCTTCCAAGAAAGGCCCTTTGGAAAAAATGGGGGATGCGAGTAATGGGGGGGATGGTGGAATGTCACAAAAACAGTCAGTGAAAGGAACCCCCCGGACGAGAAAGAGAGGCAAGGGGCCCAGAAACCCTGGGGAACAAAAGACTCCCCCTGCCCGGGATCATCCAATAATGTGGTGTCATCTGCAAACTCAGGATTTCCCAACGGGTTTTACTGAGGTGCAGTCATTTGTGTAGTGGTAGAAGAGGAGTGGGGAATATAAAATAGTATTACTGGTCTGTTGAGTTGCTGTCCAGATTGTAAACCTACTAGTAAAACTATTTGCATCTGGTAGATCTAAAACTCTAAAGAAAGACTGGGAAGAGCAGATGGTGGTTTGCAGAAAAATGAAGGTCTGTAAGTGGCATAAAAGCAACACAGCTCATCACCCTGAACACACCATGCCCACTGCCAAACATGGTGGTGGCAGCATCATGGTTTGGGCCTGCTTTTCGTCAGCAGGGACAGGAAAGATGGTCAAAATTGATGGGAAGATGGATGGGGCCAAATACAGGACCATTCTGGAAGGAAACCTGTTGGAGTCTGCAAGAGACCTGAGACTGGGACGGAGATTTATCTTCCAACAAGACAATGATCCAAAACATAAAGCCAAGTCTACAGTGGAATGGTTCACAAATAAACGTATCCAGGTGTTGGAATGGCCAAGTCAAAGTCCAGACCTGAATCCAATGTACTGTGCTTATGTCTATGTAAGCTGTATATGTTAGGTGCTTATGTTAAGTATTTATGTAAAGTAGACTTCAGCTCAGCCTTCAACACCATCATACCAGACATCCTCCAACAGAAGCTCACCCAGCTAAATGCCCAGCCTCCACTTCAATGGATCAACAGCTTCCTGACGGACCGACAGCAGCAGGTGAGACTGGGGAGCATCTTCTCCCGCACCAGATCAATAAGTACTGGTGCCCCCCAGGGGTGTGTTCTATCCCCACTCCTCCTCTCCCTGTATACAAATGACTGCACCTCAGCGGATCGGTCTGTGACACTCCTGAAGTTTGCAGATGACACCGTTATTGGTCTGATCCAGAACAGTGATGAGTCTGCATACAGACAGGAGGTAGATCGTCTGATACACTGGTGTTGTCAGAACTACCTTGAACTCAACCCACTCAAGACTGTGGAAATGGTGGTGGACTTTCGGAGAACACCACCCCCATACACCCCCCTCACCACCCTCAACAACACTGTGTCACCTATGGACCACTTCAGGTTCTTAGGAACCACCATCTCTGAGGACCTGAGATGGTCTTCACACATAGACACTGTTCGGGAGAAGGCCCAGCAGAAACTGTACTTCCTGAGGCAACTCAAGAAGTTCAACCTTCCACAGGACCTGCTGGTCATCTTCTACACTGCCATGGTTCAGTCTGTCCCGTCTTCGTCCATCTCAGTGTGGTGTGGTTCATCCACAAGACAGGACAGGTTCAGACTGCAACGAACAATCAGGTCTGCAGAGAGGATCATCAGAGCTGACCTTCCCTCCATCCAGGACTTATAAAGGTCTAGGGTCAGGAAAAGAGCTGCAAAAATCTCTGCAGACCCCACACACCCTGCACATAAACTGTTTAGAGTTTTACCTTCAGGCCGTCGCTACAGAGCAGTGTTTACTTAAACCAGGCACTACAGGGACAGTTTCTTCCCCCAGGCTGTTTCTCTGATGAACATTTAATAGAGTACCAAACAACTGCATACTGAAATCGTAAATGCACCTTTGTATATATTTATATTTAATGACATAAAGATATATGCATAAATATATCTTATAACGCATTAAACAAAAAAAACCCAGAGAGCAAAGTGTACCGGAGTCAAATTCCTTGTTTGTATGTATGAACCTGGCAATAAAGCTTATTCTGATTACATATGTACTTATCATAGGCGACTAACATGTACATCTAACATAAGCGCCTATATAAGCTTTATTCTAACAAATACAATTTACATATACACTTAACATAAGCACAGTAC
Organism: Crenichthys baileyi; assembly: GCA_036173005.1. NCBI lineage: Eukaryota > Metazoa > Chordata > Actinopteri > Cyprinodontiformes > Goodeidae > Crenichthys > Crenichthys baileyi. Next base: position 624,059 of record JAHHUM010001472.1, on the reverse strand, counting down.
ATATACAGCTTACATAGACACAAAAACATATACATAGCATGGCACTAATGGAACCCCACAGAATAGGGCCGAACAGCCCGAGTTTAAACACAAAATTTGTCGTTTTAAAACCTCTGAAACTGTCATTTAGAGCACTGAGTGGTTACTTCATAACTTCAACTTGCATATTTTGCAATAAAACGAAAATCTGTCTTTTCTTAGAAATGGTTTTCCTCTTTTTCTCCGTTTGCGCTCTGCAGGAGATGTCTGGGGAGAAGAAAGTCTGGGCATCTGCAAAGGCAGTAAGATTTGTATTTTGATGATTTACAGCAATTTCTAAATGATAAATGGCCTGCACTTGTATGGCGCTGTTTCAAGTCCGAGGAACCCAGAGCGCTTTGCACTACAATCATACACATTCACACACCGACAGTGGTAGGCTACATGGTAGCCACAGCCACCCTGGGACAGATTGACAGAAGGGCTGCCATACAATCCGCACCACCGGGCCCTCTGACCACCATCAGCAGGCCAGGCAGGTGAAGCGTCTTGCCCAAGGACACAACCACTGAGACGGACAGAACGGGGGTTTGAACTAGCAACCTTTTGGTACAGGCCAGATCCCTGCCACCGTTACCACCATTCTACCTTGACTTTTAATCTTCAACCTGAGGTTCTCCTCCTGGATTGTCCTGTATTTAATTCCATCAGTCTTCCCATCAACTCTGACCCACTTCCAGGCCTCTGCTAAAGAAAGCACCCCCCTCCCACCGCCTCAGTGAGCAGAACAAAATTTGCTTTTTTTCCTAGCTGGCTTTCTCACCTCCCTTTCCATAGAGGCACAAGTAATAGTGCCTCTTGGCTGCTTTTCTAATGTTCTCCTTGCCTGGCCTGTCAGTGCAGGTGGACGACCATGTCTGTGCTGTACTCTTTCCATTCTCAGATGGACAGAACAATGCACCATGAGATGTTCAAAGCTTAGGATATTCTTTTAAGCCTCAATTTCAGTCCGTTGTTAGTGACATCACAGAGTAGAACCAGATCTGAGAAGCTTGATAAACTACATGAGCAAGACCTAACTTGTCTTCTAAACTTTGAAAAAATCTGAACTTTCTGCATTAGAAAATTTCAACTGAGAACATAGAAGCTCAGCATCTCACTACATAAATATTCAGATCACACATCAAGTCAGAGTTTGAATAATTCTGTTTCTGAAGCTACTTAAGTTGCCTCCTACTGGCCATTACAGAAACCATAGCCACTTCAACATTAGAATGACCTTTTAAGACCAAATTCAAAATCCATCATTTTATTTCATTCCTCCTACAAACCGTTTCTGAACTTGATACATTATCATACTAACAAACTAATGTAAAGAGATCGAGGCAATAAAACCCCCAGTGCTTCAATTTGATTTATTGCTCTGCAACAAGAGGGCTGAAGAGAAAAACTGGTTTGCAGTTATCAGACAGTTCAGTTTACAAAGTGGAATAATGATGCACATCATGCCACAACAATGTTACAAAATGTTAAAAGCTTCAAAGACATTTGAAAAACATTGAAAAACATTTTCAACAGTTTGAGTAGAAACTCAAAACAGTTTTAACCTATTTTTGTTTTACTGCTTAAAGTGAAGTTAAATTAGATTTATCTGTCTAGCTAAACAAACAGCAGGACAGCATTAAAAGGCACCAGGTGGCTACTTCAGTTAGAGAAGAAAACTACACATTTAGCTTATATTTACATTTTATTTAACAATGAAACAAAAACCTTCACTCTAGATGGTGGCAGTGTCGAAATGAACGGCAATCATGATAAGCAGGATTCTTGTAGACGATAAAGTACAAAAAAATTTTTTTATTCTCTGAAATGGTAGACCGAGGTGTTCTACATCAAACATTCACAATACAACGTGGATTTTTCACATTACAGCGCAGACACATAAAAAGGGACAGTATGCAGTAAAAACAATCCTCACAGCAGTTAAAGGTTTTCTGCAGGGCTATTCATTCAAAGCAGGGCATTTAAAACAAACACAAGCACTGCCAGGGAATTCATGAGGCAGAAATGAAGAGGAGGTAAACAGTGACCGTAATAAGGCAACATTTGTCCAGGATCTCTGAGTGATTCAGCACAAACAGTCTCACCTGATAGCAGTGCCTTTTGTGAAATTTTATGGTACAGCTACATTTACAGTCAGTCTTACAACAGTTTTTATAATTAATTGCGTATTCAGACCATTTTAAATGAAGAGATTGAGGTTTTTCTCACGTCTGTTAAAACATGAGCCCACAGGCAAGGTAGCACACGATGCTGGGGCGAACGAGACAAATCTTCCTATCAGCACTAGTTCAGATTATTTTACACTGAGAGTCTTTGCCTCAAAACAGGTCAAACTTGACAGCTGCAAATACATTAAAAATATACATTTATTACCACGGTTTTCTAACTTAGGAGGGCTACTTTTCATTCATTGTTATAGAAGACTTTTTGGTCTTAATCCTTTTTTCCTGTTTATTTTTTGTTATTAGGATTGAACTACAACACATTTTTACTGGTACTCATGATCATTCATTTGCATCACATATATTTATATTTTAGCACCTTTCAGGCTGGTCTGAACCAATTCTACATGTATGAATCTTAAATAAGTGCTTTTACACCCAGCATCACTGTGGTTTGTGTGATTGTCAGACTGCAGTGCCACATGTTAAGTTTGAAAAGCGTCCTTAGATCACAGTCCAGACCAAACAGATAAGGATTCAATTGTAGAGATGCACCAAGAAATCAGCTGGCGATACGAATATGACAATTCTCAGCTTAAATCGCCCTAACCAGTGACCGACCAGCTGGAAACTCTGATCCTTTCACCCAAGGGCTGACATCATCATCATCTTTGGTGTGTATGTTATGTCGAATAGGCTTCGGAGTGAGCTTTTTCAGTATGAAGTGTTAAAAATGAAGCCAGAAGGAGGATGGAGAAAGAAGCTATTTTAAAAGGAAACTATATTTCCTTTACATGTCTTTGTGTCATTTAGGCTGCAAGAGAGAGCGGGAACTTTGGCACATAACAGGAAGGCTTAACATATCACAGTGAGCCATCAGCCTGAATCTGTCATGGGACATGCTGAATTTGGAAACATTTGGAGCCTTTTGTGAATGCTAAGGTGGGGGAGGATCTACATTCTCTACAGCAGTGGTGTCCAAAAACGATTTGCACTGGGGGACAACATCATCAATTTAAAAGTACCCAGGGGACATTATTTATTTTTAAAAACACAATTTTATAATGAATTCTTTATCTGCCCAGGAATAAATTAAACCTGCGATATTTTAATGAAAAAAGGGTCTCAGACACTTAACTTAATAAAAGAAAGGTTTCCTAACGGGTCGAATGTTTTCTACTTTGTTGGTCTAGAAAATGTTTTTAGTCTATTCCCAGTAACAAAATTGAGAACTTTCAATGAAAACCCTTGATGCACCGAGCCAAATGTGAAGAATGGGTGCGGCCAAGTCTGTTTCGAGTAGAAATCACTGGAAGTTTATGGCCCTATTTCTCCGATGTTAAAATGAAAGCAATAAACATGGTTAATAAATGAAAAAGACTTTTGTGTCGTACCTATATTCTCCTTTTATGAAGTTCTAAACTGCTCATTGAAGATGTCATCCTAAAAATAAAGAAAAAAGGAAACAAAAGAAAATCCTAAAAAATTACATCAGCATCAGCTCCATTTGCTGGAGGGCCAAATTAAAGGCTTCTGCTCAGTTATAATTGTAAGGTAGCTGTTAGTAGAGGATGTACACAAAGGTTTACAGGTTGACTATGATGTTTACCAACTCCATAATCATTCGACTTTGTTTGAAAACATCAGAAAAACGTATAGCGTTGTGATGTCACTTCTCTTCCCCGTATAATTAATGAGGGGTTACCATTGAAAGTCCAGCAAAAATGTATTTCGAATGTTATATCTTTACTAAAGTTCCCTAAAAAACACCCGAGTCAAAATCTGCCCCTAAATTCTCAATAGGCCTATCACTCCTAATGTTCTGGGTGTTATCAGACAATGGTACCAGACGCAGGCGAGTCTTACATCAGTTCAGTGTACAGAGACACAGCACACACTGCTGAGTAACACACATATGGTGTGTGAGGTTATTCAGCATCTGTGCACAACTACAGTGGGAATTACTAAATGAGTTGAGTTTATAGTAAAGAACAGCTCTGAGAAGTGCGGATATGGAGATTTTGTTTACTACTATATGCAGCCATGCCGACCAGCTGCCTACACGCATGAAAACAAATCTGATCGTCTTCAGAAATGATCATACATGTTTGCCCTTCTAATTTCTTACTTGTGAGCTTTGAAAAATGCTTACAGACGTCCTAAAAGACAACAGATGAAAAAAACTCAGTAGCTGGTAAACTCCTTTTCAGTTCTAATTAGGCTTCGTTTGCCACTTTAGTGCCATTTTTCACCACTAGTGGTGTTCTGCTAGGAAGGAGCAGCTCCGTATTCATGCCAAGCTTTAGCTGTATCCGTCGTTCCACTCCATGACTTTGTCATATTCCTGTATCCTCTGTTTGATGTGCGACAGTTTGCTCTTCAGATACTCACATCGCTCCTTCTTCTCCAGGAAAGCCGGGTCCTAAAGGTGGCGGAACAGAAACATGAGTTAGTGGCAGACTGAGCTCCATTTTCCTCCTTACTTCTTCCTTCTGAAACCTGCAACCTTGTTCTGTGTGAGGATCAGAACCTGATACAGTAGGTCCTATTCCACTGAGCTGCAGATAATTGTTGTTCAGTTGCAATGCATGTAGGAATCCACATTGTTCTCCTTATTTCATTTCAGATCATAACTCTGCTAAAGACTGTGCAACCTGGACATGATGTTGGTCACTGTGTAAAGCTACAAAAACTGAATTTCTGGGGTTCTTCCTATATCTGCTGAGCTGCTACCTCTGTTCTGTTTCACTCATTTTTTTTCCTGGTGTTTAAAATTACACGGGGAAAAAAGTAATACACTAGGGTCCACAATATTTAAAGTGTGATTTAAACCATCATCGCAAAACCTTGGTGTTTGTCTAATGCCAGTAACAGAAACAGTTAATGCTGTGGAGCCGTGTGCAGCAGCTGAAGTCTGTAATGCTGCTCCATAAGAGGCAACTGTATCATGCATAGAAAACCCCATCAACAGACACGCTCCTTTTAACCTGAAATGGAAACATAAATATGGCTGGCGCTTAAACGTGCGACAGGAAGAGAAACATTCTTTAACAATTTCTGCTGTTAATGAACTGTTATTGCACAATGAGCAATACCTAAAAAATGTAATTAGAATAGAAAAGGTCATTTATTTTTGTAATTGCATTCTAAATATGGTAGAATTTATTCCACACTATTTAATTATAATTATAGCTCACAGCTAAAGAAACCCCCACCAAAAAACAAATTTTCTCAGAAAATGGCAATATTACATAAGCTCAATAAAACAATTTTTAAATACAGAAATGTTAAGGTCTACATTAAGCTTTCTCAAAGTCCAGACTTCAGTCCGTATCCAGGCCAAACAGCACAGAATAGAACATTTGTAAATGTGGAATATTGTCTTACAAATGTCTTCCATTTCTAAAGAGCATAAAGAAACCCTGGGCATAAGCAGCTCACTGAAAGCAGGCAGAGCCATTTTCCACACCAAGGTATTATGTGTTCAGTCTCTTTTTCTAGCAGCATGAGACGTTTTTAAACTTTCTCAAGTGAAAAATATACGATTTCTTATTAAATGAAAGCACTTGTTACACTTTACAGTGACTTAGTGTCACAAAGCCAGCTTTGGTAAAGTGCCATTTGTTTTGCTAGCAAGTTGTTAGGAAATGTAATGTTTGCCAATCACTAGTTGTTCTGGACCTTTGACCCTATCCAGTCATTTGATACATCTTTCAGGTCACCAGCTTCTTCTGTATTAACATTTCTGATTGGTTAGTGCACAGTGTGATATTTCTATTTCTATTTCCCTGTGAAAGGGAATCAGGTTTTCATTGGCTCTAAGCCTTAACCATGAAAACAAAAATAAACTATAATGCAATGGATCTACAAAATGGAAGTTTTCACTTTTTGAACTACAGATAAAGTTTACATGGGTGGTGATGCGACAGCAACAACCATCCTAACACTACAGGGTAAGAACAAACATATAGTTTAAACATTAAACACTAAAGATGTTTGTGAGAAAAACAGAGAGCTCACATTTTTCTTCTTCTGATACTCCTGCATGATTCTGTTGATGCGATCCACCTCCTACAAACACAAAGGAAGTATATAACTTAGGTGGACTCATGTTGGAGTGAAACTCAGTATGAAAATCAGATGCAGTTAGATGGTACAAGCAGCTGCCTGAATGGAGCTGATAAGGAATCTGAGGGTGGAGAGGAACAGGAAGAGGAAATAGAAACAGAGGAAGTGACGGGACAGAGTAATGAGGCACATTTTGACAATGCAGACAATGTGAGGAATTTTTCTGTACAAGCAGAGATCCTTTTCTGCTCCCTGTCTCTAATTCATGCACACAATACAGTTAGAATGAAGCTGTTCAACAAGGCTCACCGACACTGGATTAGATAGATCCTCCCAATTCCCACTATTTACTCCTACAATCTTGTGAGAAGGTATTTGTCTCCTAAGAGATTTCTTGTTTTTCCCTTTTTTGTCATGCTCTACATCACTCAGGTCATCAATAATGTTAATATCAGACAAATATAACCTGAATAAAAACAAAACGCAGTTCTCAAATGATGATTTCATGTACTAAAGGAAAAGTGATAACTGGCAATAACTTTTTTACATCAATGTGGAGAATTGTTGTAATTCAGCCACATAGGGGGGGGTTTCAGCATGAATGACCTCTATAAAGTCTGGCCACAACGTTCTAAACCTGATTTAAGTCTGTTTTTGGAGGAAGAAAAAAAGTCCAGACTAGGGGTAGGCCACCCCTAAACAATTTAAACGTCTTTTTCTGTCGTTCAACCGTGGACCTGCTGGTTAGCCTCAGATCATGTCCTCCTCCATAGCTCAGCTGTGACATCTGGATTTTCTACTGGAGAGCAGAACCCATGGTTCTATTAACTACAACAAGTTGTACAGGTCCTGAAGCAACAAAGCAGTCTTAGACCAACCTTAGATCAAGTCTTGAGGATTGTCATGGTGTTCTTTTGCGGATGTAAGACGGGTCTTTGTGTTGTTTTTGTTCTTTGGAGGCCATGTTTAGGGATTTTACTTTGTTGTGATACTTGGTGTATGCGGCTGGTTTAAGTGCTATATGGGTACTACCACCAGTTAACAGGGATTCCCGTTAGAGCGGCACCATGACATAATGCAATAGACAGTTCTTATGATACCTCTCTTGGTAAGCTTAGCAGATGACATAAACCTGAGAGAGGTCTTCAATCTATTTGGTTCAGGAAGATCTAACCAAAAACAGAGGAACTGCCTCCAATAGAAACAAGAACTGTGAAAAGGTCAACATGCAGCTATTGTTTTGTACAACCCCGTCCTGCATAGTTTGTGTTGTTCTGGAAAAGCTTGTTTTAATCACAGAATAAATAATAACAGTTGGAGAAGTGTAAGGATGGTGTGTGATCAATCACCGTTTGGGTGGTGGGGTGCTGAGGCAGGCTGCGCATCATGGCGTCCATCTCATCAAACTTCTTCACTGTGGCCTGCATATCCGTGTGGAGCTCTTTATACTCTGCGTACTGGTCGTTGAAAACGGCTCGGTACTGGTCCCGCCCTTCATCAGACCGGATCGCTGGGTACTTCCTGCAAATAACCAAACATCATGAACATTAAAATGGCAACCGTTTTCCTAATGCCTCTTCTTGTATTGGGGGTAGCTTATCTGAGAAACGTGCCTACATGTAGCGAAACTCTTCATCATTCATTTCTGATCAATGTCATGTAATGTGCTGGAACAGAAAACGTAATTCTTGTTCTGTGGTCCAGTTCTGATGCCAACCTGCCCATCATTGGCATGTTTAGCGCTGGACAGAGGTCAGCATGAACACCCTGGCTGCTCTACAGCTATGCAGCCAAAATATGCAATAAACTGAGATGTATATTCTGACACCTTCCTCTCTGAACCTGCATCAACGTCTTCAGCAAGTTGAGCTACAATAGCTCGCCTGTTGGATCAGACCACATGGGCCGGCCTTTTGGCCTCCTTGTGCAACAATGAGCCTTGACCCATCCTTGTTCCCTCCTTGGACAACGTCTGACAGATATCGACCATTGCGGACCAGGAACACCCCATCAGAGCTGCTATTTGAGTAATGTTCTGACCCAATCCTATCACCCTAACGATTTGGCTCTCATCAAACTCACTAAAATCTTTATGCTAGACTGTTTTTCCTGCTTCTAACACCTCTTCTATATCCAACCCACCAACAGTGTCATTATCAAGATAAAACCAGTGTTATTTACAACATCTGCCATTATGTTATGCCTTATTACATTGCATTAGTACGCTACTGTACTCTATAGTTACCATCGAGTGTAAAAGCATTTTGGCCAATGTTTTGTCTGATGTTACCACCAGCCCAGCCAGAACTTATAAAATAAGGTAAAGACTAATACACAGCAACAACAAGTAGCTGATGTTCATAACAAAATCAGTGTTTTGTCTTTTGTATTTATGGCAGTACTTACGCAATATAATCCGGCACAATGACAGGCTTTGGGATATGTCCCGATGGTATCGCTCCCTGCACAACCTTTGGAGGAAGTGCTTTCGGCGCAGCTTGGATGGGAACGACTGAGGAGCCTTGGACTTGTTCTGGCAATCTGGGAGCTGGAGCAGAATCTGGAACCCTCTGGAGAGATAATGGCAACAAAAGAATTGATTATAAAATGCGTTATGTTTTTATACAGCCCAATCGTAGGTTTTAGTTTATAACAGAGTACTTACGAGTGACCGCATGGCGCGCATTTCAGAAGGCTGCATCTGAATGTACAAAACAGGAGAGTAGAATCCCTTCAACGTAAAGTTTTTCTTGTAATAAGCAGATATTTTAATAGACACGGGAGACCTTCAATAAATTTACATACAGGCTTTAAAACTCAACATTTTGCAAGACTCTGTAGAAACACTAGTAAATACTGATACCAGTAGTGAAGCAAATATTGGTAAGGAGAACCACAGCAACAAAAAGGTCTGGACAAAAGACTGTTATTTGCTCATAGCAATTCTACCATTAGTAATTTTTACAAAGAATAAAAGTCTGATTCAATCATAAATTTTGTGGAATTCCTGGAGGCTGTTTTCAGACGCCGTTTTCTTTTGCTCAGCTGTTACTAAGACCACACCTACGCGTCTGTTTGCAAATTTGTGGTTAGTCTTTCCCAACGTCACCTTTATGGAAACATGTTTGCAACAAAGGGGCAGATCTTGTTGAAATCATCTTTTACTCTGAACAGGAACAACTCAGTAAATTCCAGGAATCTCAGGATCTGGCCCAGCTAAAAGAACAAAACAAACACACATCTGGCTGAGCACTCACCTCCTGGCCGTACCTCTCCTGGTACCTGCGGGCGGCCTCATGCCTCCACAGCTTGAGACAAACAATGGCCCCAATCAGGTACGTGGTCATAGTGACAAACAGGAAGATGATGGCTGCGGTCTGGCCGGCCTCTGTTCTGCAGAAGGCTCCATTGATACCGTTGTTGAAGACCGGGTAGTAGCAGAGCCCTCCACGAATAGTGTCCCTGACATAGATGATGCCTGGTAAAGAAAACACAGTCAAGGTGTTATCATGAGATAAACTGGGGAAAATGAAAGGGGCAGGTCCTCTAAATGTTAACACCTTTGTCAACTCTGCAGATCTGGGACCATTAGTCCATCTTTAGAACAGTCCGACCTGACCTGAACTCTTATACTTCAGTACAAACGTGAAGTGCTTTGATTTTTCCTGAATGGTTGTAAAGCCTTGTCATTATTTTCAGATTAAGTGTGAGGCCATAATAATGTAAACAATGCGTCATAACTAAAGAAGCCGATGACAGATTTTTTTAAGACGTTGATTTACAAAATAAAAAAACTAAAATAACATTTTACGTCTTATTTGTCATTTTTAAACTAGATAATCAGGTTCTTTTTTTCTTAATTTTGTTGGGAATCCCAATATCATAATTTTGGGCAATTGTTTTAAATTCCGGCTAATGACAAGAGGTCAATAGGAGTAAAATATTTGTTAATTTTAAAAATGTAGAGTTTCTATTTACCTAAATAACTAATTTAAGGAGACTCCATAATTCCATAGTTTTCCCTGACTGTACGGAAATATCTCCTGCTGCTGTGTGGCTTCCCCATCAGAAAATAATCTAGCATATTAAAACCCACAAAAAGATGCACATGAAAACAAGACTGCTAGGTTTGGCTTGTGGGTCACAGCAAGACCCAGAAACACTGGTTTTTCTGGGGGGGGAGAGGATTTTCTATTAATGAATATCAGAAGAAGCAAAAAGGGGATTGCAGTAGAAAGATAAATTTGCTCTTAAAAAGGAACTTTTAGATTAAAATGATAAATTTCATTTTATTTCTATTTTTATTTGAAACAAGAAGTCAATAAGTTAAAAGTTACCTTAATTATGTCAACAGTAAAGGTGATTAAAAGTGCTGACTGATATCTAACGTTACGTTCCAAAATTGACTACCTGGTCCTGATGATGGAGTCTGCCTTAAGAAAAGCACTCTGGACATGTTGGTCAAGTCTCCCTTACCTACTGCCATGTACAGCACTGCCAGAACCAGGTTTAAGACAAACTCAGTCAGGGGCCACCAGTTAGAGTCCAGCAGGATGGTGCGGTAGTACATGGTCATCCCCAGTACCAGCAGGATCACAGTCACCAACCAGGCCAGTCCCGCCACCACCAGCACAAATGGGGTCTTGGGTCCGGTGTAGTACATTCCACCCAATCCAGCACCATTATAGCCTCCTCCATATGTTCCTCCAGGAGAAGAGTACCCAAACATGTTGAACCACTCATTGTCTTTGTGAATGTAAGCGCAGACGCAGGCGAACACAGCTGCTCCCAGTAGCAGCTCCACGCATCCCAGAATCCTCAGTAGCCCCGCCCACGACTTCATGTAGCCATAGCGCTGGTGGTACTCCTCTACCCGCTCGCTGTAGGTCAGGGCTGTGTGGTGTGTATGCCCCGACACAGACCCATGGGCGTCCTGTACGTCTAAAAGCTCCTTGCGGGAGTTGTAGCTGCCACCGGAGCCACCGTAAGGATCCCGGTATGACCCAGGAAGAGAGGGGGAGTGTGGGGGGGAACAACGCACCCCGTCAGTGGTGCTGTTGTTGTTGTTGGAAGGGGATTCATGCATGGACCAGGCCTTCTTGCTGCTGCGGTTGCTTCCTCTAAAGAAGTTTTTCCAGGAGTCAGGGATGAACCGGTGGACGGGCTTGATGTCGATGGCAGGGTCCGGTTCTGGGCCGGCGTCTTCCTCACTGCCGCGAGGATCAAACTCTTGGCCAACAGGCGGCTGTTCTGGCAGAGGCGGAGGAGGAAGTGGGTCCGCGCTCTTTGCCAGATGAGGGGCTCTCTGCTCCCTCAGGGGGTGAAGGTCGTAGGACTCTGAGTGGGGTAAGAACTCTTGTGGAACCTCGTCATAATGGGGCGCCTGGCGGACACGCTCAGTGCGTCCATGAAAGCCTCCTCCATAGGACATGAGGATGCTGATGGTCCCTGAAAACACAAAGACACGTTAGTGAAATTATTGTCCAGGAATTGTTTTTGTTTTTAGGGAAAAAAATGCACATTTAAAATATCTCACAAAAGTGAGTACACTCCTCACACTTTTGTAAATATTTTATCATACCTTTTCATGAGATAACACTGAAGATATGACACTTTGACACAATGTAGTCAGTCACTAGTAGAACAGTGTAAATTTGCTGTTCCCTCAAGATAACTCGAACAGAGCCATTAATGTCTAAACCACTGGTAACAAAAGTAAGTACACCCCTAAGGGAAAATGTCCAAATTGTGTCCAATTAGCCATTTTTTCTGGAGTCATGTGACTCGTTAAGTGTTACAAGGTCTCAGGTATGAATGGTGAGCAGGTGTGTTAAGTTTGGTCTCTTACTGGTCACTGGAAGTTCAACATGGCACCTCATGGCAAAGAACTCTCTGAGGATCTGAAACAAAGAATTGTTGCTCTACATAAAGATGGCCCAGGGTATAAGAAGATTGCCAAAACCCTGAAACTGAGCTGCAGCACGGTGACCGAGACCATACAGCGGTTTAACAGGACAGGGCCCACTCAGAACAGGCCTCGCCATGGTGGACCAAAGAACTTCAGTGCATGTTCTCAGCTTGTCTCTTTAAAAACAGATGTATGAGTGCAGTCAGCATTGCTGCAGAGGTTTCAAAGGTGGAGGGTCTGCCTGACTGTGCTCAGACCATACGCCGGACCTTGCATCAAAATGGTCTGCATGTCTGTCGGCCCTGAAGGAAGCCTCTTTTAAAGATGACAGGCAAGAAAGCCTGCAAACGGTTTGCTGAAGAGGGTGGAGGACCGCAAGGTCTCTAACATCCACCATCTCCATGATGTCGTCATGGAGGACTGGAAGATGATCCCAGTGGCAACATGTGAAGTTCTAGAGAACTCCATGGCCAAGAGAGTTAAGGCAGTGCTGGCAAATAATGGTGACCACGCAAAGTATTGACACTTGGGCACAATTTGGACATTTTCACTAAGAGGTGTACTCACGTTTGCTGCCAGTGGTTTAGACATTAATAGCTGTGTGTTGACTGATTGAGGGGACAGAACAGATTTACACTCTTATACAGGCTGTACACTGACTACTTTACATTGGATCACAGTGTCATATCATTAGTGTTGTCCCATGAAAAAATGTTAGAAAATATTTCAAAATAGGGTGTACAGATGTTTGTGAGATACTGTATATCTACACTGCTCAGGAAAATCCAAACAGGAAACACTGTCAGAATCAAGCCTCTTCTTGTTACACTGAGTATTCTCCAGCTACTGTGCAGCGTGACCTGTAATCTAACTGAACACATGTAACTGATTTTAACACAATGCAAAGCACCACAGACACAAAGGTGTTCATTCTTAGTTGTTATTTTTACATACGTTACGGGATTTTGGATTAAAGGTACTAGTTTAAATGTTATGAGTGTCTTTATTTAGGTTTTAGTTTGTTTTATCGTATGTCACTGTCAGTTTCAGTATGTTCTCATTCATAGTTTTTTGCATGTTTGTCTCACTGTGTCTTTTTTGTCTTAATGTACAGACGCTGATAAATCAGGCAACTCTGGTAAAGATGTTTAAAAAGCCTTAGAATAAGGAGTCATGTTTTGTCTAACTTTAACCGATGGATTTAAAAAAAAAAAATCTAACCTCTAGTTTGAGTCCATGAAATTTAAAGGAGAGAAACATTCCAAGTTAAGAAATAATTTTTATTAAAAAAATCATCGGTGGCACAATTATTGGCACCCCTTTTGTCAATACTTAGTCGACAACACTTGGTCTTCTATAACATTTGACAAGCTTGGGGAATACAGAGAAGAAAATCTGACCGCTCTTTGCACAAGAGACCTCTGATGGTCGTGTCTCAAGCTCCAAACACGTTTTCCATAGGATTTAGGTCTGGCAGAAGGTTTATTTCTCTGATGATTGGAAAACTTGTTTTAGATCGTTAACCTGCTGAAAGACCCAGAGACGACCCATTTCAGTCTACCGGAAGATTCTGCCACATTCCTATTTAAAATCTCCAGGTATTTCAATGAGTTCAGAATGTCATGTACTCTCCCAGGACCTTTGGAAGAGAAACAGCCCCACAGCCTCACACATCCAACACTATACTGCGGGCATTAGATCCTTTCCACATATTGATCCTTTATTTCACAACCCTTCCTGGAGTGTTTGCTGATTCAAAGGCCAACCTTAGTCTTATCTGACAACATCCCTACTTAAAGTCCCAGGAGAGTTGAGCAAACTCCAAATGTTTATATTTGTAGTGGTTGCACAGAAAAATGCTTTTTCTGGCATTCCTGCCAAACAGCTGCTTGGCATGTGTCTGATGTTTTTAATGGGAACTTGTTGACCCCATTTGCTGTTATGAGTCTCTACATTAAGATATTGTTTTCCTTATTTTTTCTTGTAAGTTCTTGGCAGTTTTAAATCTTTTTGACTAAGTTTCCTGTTCAAGTTACTTCCCCCCGGTTGGTTCCATGAGATCATCAATGAATGCTATTTCAATTTTACAATGTGATTGAATGCAATTATTGCATATTGTTTAGCTGTACAGTTAGACTTTTAACATAACTGGTCTAGCAAAGAATCTTTTTTAATAATGTGCAAGTTTTATTTTTTAAGCACCATTTGTTTTGTGAAGCCCATGCAGTCTGCAGTGGCACATTCATAGTTAAAAAGACTGATGTCATCACAAGAAAGTCCATGTCGCTTATCCAAATTAGTCTATTTACCTATTATCTTACCATCCTAACAGATTTAACAATTTAAATTAATATTACAACAGGAAAGCCAACTAAGTAGGAAGTAAAAGAGGAAGAAACCCCAGAATGAAGACTAAATACCGATCATTCTAGCAGTTAACATGAAGTAATCAACACAGCTACAGAAAACACCCTTTAGCCAAAGCCCTCATGAGTGAAGATGTTATCCCTCCATGCAAGCTGGGACAAGAATGCATTTTTGTGCTGCAACCAAATAAAAATAATGAATTCCCAAAAGCTGCGGGTTTGGGAAATTTCTCTTTTTTTCATTTCCTTTTAGGGAATCTCCCTTACCCCTTTTTTGGTGGCCCCAGCCCCAACCCAAAAATTTTCCTTTTTCCCTTTTACCCCCCAAACCCCAAACCTTGGTTTTTTTTTTATATTTTTTGGGGGGGTAAAAAAAATGTGCCCGGGAAACCCTTTTACATGCAAATCCCCCTCAACCACGGATACTTTTGGGTTTGCAAGGGTCGAATTGGGGCCAAAACCCTTGGGGATGAATGCAAATTTACCTTTAGAGACAAAAAAAACTAGAGAGAAGAAATCAACACCAAAACGCGGGAAGCGGGGAAGGGTGAAAGAAACAGGCCCTTGATGCTCTGCACTGGGGGGTCCCAACCCCACTGGGTTTTCCCGCAACAACAAAGGGACACTTGGTTTCGCAACCCAGTTTAGAAAAATGTAGCCTTTAAAACGAGGGGGCAAAAAAATCAAAGTTTCCCCTTTAAAAAGTTTGGGGTTTTTAATTACCCTAAAAAAAAGAATTTTTTCCAAAATTAGTTTTTTACTAAAAATGAATGCTTCTCCCATCAAATTTTTTAAAAAAATGCAAAAACTGTGCACGAATTTCCCCCTCATGAAACATTTTAGCAGCCAGTGGCTCCAACGGGTATTAGTTTTTAAAAAAAAAGGCAACATGGCCCGTTTCCTCTTCCTACCCCTCCCCTGAAAAAAGGGGCAGGGGGGTACTTTTTTAGTTTCTTTTCTTTTTTTTTTCATTGCTCTACCTTTCCCTTTAGGTAAAAAGAAAATTGGGGGGTATCCTTTTGAAAAAAGTCAGAAATCTTGGCTAAAAGCTGATTAAACCAGTTCTTAAAGAACACCAAACACAAGGGTTTAAAAATACAAGCATTGAATCGGGAAAATAATTTAAAAATCCCAAAAGAATCATTTACCGGGAAAACTTGGTCTCCAAGATTATTTATTGAGAGTTTTTCATTGTTTGGGGGAATTTAAATTTTTTTTTATGTTATTTTTTGAGCACTTTAAATTCCAGGGAAGGGCCCCTTTGGGGGAAATTTTGGAAAAATAAACATCTTTTTAGCCCTTTTTCTCTCCCGGAGAGGACTCAGACAATCTGAATAGAAAATGTACACGAAGCGGTCACTTTATTAGGTACACCTGTTTAAATTAAAAAAGTTTGCAGAAAAAAGGAAACACACTAATTTACATGACACCCCCTCCCTTAGCATCTAGATGGAATTTGGAAAAAAAAAACTTAAATGAAACTTTAAACCAGGCATCAGTCTGGACAATAAAGGGGATTTTAGGGTTTGGGGGGGGGGGGTGGGTTTTAGAAAGGGTTTAATCACAAACCGTAATTTTTTGGGGTTAACCGGAATTTGGGCCCGAAAAACAGAAAAAAATCCGTGACCCAAACAGTCACCCTTGTTGACATCAGAGGTCAGGGGGAAAAGGGACACTGGTTTTAAGATGATGAAAAAAAAACAGTTGGGGTTTAAAAATTTCACTCATGATAACTAAGGTATGGAGAATGTAACACACCGACTCTTGAAGTAAACGGGGTAGAGCACCACACCAGGAACCAATGCTGTCTCCTAAGAAACAGAGGCTACAATTCACAACGGCTCAAAACTGGACAATAATAGATTAAAACAACAATCTGCTCTGATCAGTCTTGATTTCAGCTACAGCGTTAAGATGGTCAGAATCTGGCGAGAACAAAATAAAAGCATGGATCCATCCTGCCTTGTAGCAACAGTTTTACTGGTGGTGGTGGTGGTGTAATAATGTGGGGAATGTTTTCTTGGCACATTTTTTTCCCCCCTTGTACTCCTAATGTCATTTAAACACCACAGCCACTAGGTTGTTGCTGCCAGCCCCCCCCTTCACTTGGAGCACACTGTACCAGTCTGCAAATCTTTAGCAGCATTGTGACTCCATCATGTCAGCATGGACCGAAACCTCTGAAGTATTTCTGACATCTCGATCAATTTATGCCATGAATAACTATAGCTGGAAGAATGGGCTGCAACCTGATACTAACAAGGTGTACCTAATAAAGTGGCCAGAAAATATAAGTTTATTTAGTTATTTGTGTTGCTTCACTGTCAGCAAAGTTCTCCAATACCCCTTTTCCACCAACGCGGTTCGGAGCCTGTTCCGGTTCCCGAACGTGGTTTTGTACCGGTGGCACATGTTTCCACCAACGAAAAGAGGTTCCAGAGCACGAACTCTGGTTCAACTCGGATTAGGGTTGCCGGTTGTATTCCAGAAACAAGCTGCAAAGTTCATGACCATAATTGAGGGTAGGAACGCAAACTGAGCAGATCCTCTTCTTTGGCCTCAGCTCTCTCTTCACCAAAAAGGACCGGTGCAGCCTCCAAACCATTCTGTCGATCTCCCACTCCATTCTCACCCCACTCATGAACAAGTCCCCAAGATACTGAAACTCCTTCACATGAGGTAAGGACTCTCCTCCGACCTGGAGAGGCAAGCCACTCTTTTCCAGTCGAGGACAATGGCCTCGTACTCGGAGGAGATGATCCTCCAAGTATGATCAGCTACTGACCCTTGAAGTCCCGGGTCGCACTTGGCTGCGAAGGGGGACCAACCCCCTGGTCTACAGTTCATGGGCACTGATTGTGGAGCTTTCTGACAACCTTGGCGACTGCAGGCTGAAGTAGCTAGTAGAAAATTCCCTTGATGAAGCTACTGAAAGGAAAGTTGAAGTCAAACTCTCAAACAGCATTGCTTAAAAAAAAAAAACGGATTTCTTCATTAATTAGTGTTGCAATAATTCATTTTATTTGCGTTGGAAGTTACACATCCCACCAAACCAGTGCCGCTATTCTCTAGACCCTAGTCAGTTTGGTTCGGTACAGCTCTACTCGGTTTTTAGGCTTTTCCATAGTAACAGTTACCGGGTACAATTACTATTATGTGATGCCTGCTCACTTGCGGTTCTAACCGTGCCGAGCTGTGCTGAAAACACGATGTCAGAAGACTGTTCATCACTAGTCACAGCCCATTTTAACAACCAATATCTTCATTGTGCACAAGGCTTATTGTGTATATAAAGACTATAGCAAGCTAGCATTAGGTAGCATTAGCTAACCCTCACGCAACCAATAGCTTGTACTGCTCCGTGGCTTCCTTCTCTCTCCAGTATTTATCCAAGAGACAAGATGAGTATTTGGTCTTCCGCCTGCAACCTTCTCTGGTTCTTCTTTCAGTCTGTGTCTGACAAAAGCTATAGACCAAGCAGCAGGTCGTCAACTGCTGCTGTTGTGTTTGTCTGCAACCTTTCACAAGATTCACTGCAAGCTTGCTAGTAACATGGTAATTGTAACCCACGGTCGTGGATACGTCTCTGTGTGGTGCATTGACTAGAGCTGCAGTCCAATGCCCCTTTTCCACTAGACCCTACTCAAGAGCAGTTTGCTTCGGTTCTACTCGCCTTTTGCATTAGTAACAGTTCTGTTGAACCATTACTACTTTCAGTACCTGCTTGCTTGTGGTTCCAACCATTTCGAGATGCACTGAAAACACGACGTCAGAAGACTGTCGGTCACTGATTGATTAGGGGGTGGCGTCACTAGTTACATCATATTTCAGTAACTAATATTTTCAACTTTTAAATCGTTTCACGCAGGGCTTATTGTGTGTATGAGCAATACTATAGCCAGCTAGCATTAGGCAGGGTTAGCTTATCCTGACACAACCTCTAGCTCATATCCTTCTGTTTGATACCGTATGGCCTCCCCTCTCTCTCCTGAACTGACCCACAATGCTTTGGGTCTCGCTGGCCAGAACCTTCCCTGGCTCTCTTCTTTCACTCAGAGTCCGACAACAGCCATAAATGGAGCAGCGGCTGTTGTGTTTCTACAAATCACCTGACTTTGTACCGTGGGATTGCCTTGCTATTAATGATCCTGCCCATAATATAATTGAGATGGTACTCAATTGTAAAGGAAAATGAATTAAACTGTGTTAGATTAGGTACTAATGGAAAAGGGCCATTAGTTAAGCTTCCTCATACTTTTCAATAGAATTTACTTCACAATACTCTCAAGGTTGCGTTAATCCTTGTTGCTTCTGCGCCTTTTTCTACCACACTTTTTCCTTCCACTCAACTTTCAATAAATTTGTTTGGATCAAGCACTTTAAAAGGCAGTTTTTTAGCATTGTTGTTTTTTTTTTGTTTACCCTACATGAGGAGACTGTCAGTAGCTGTTTTCCACATGATTGTTTAGGTCACATATGGCCATAACATTTTTGCACTAAAAACACATTTTTTATTGGTCTTATGAAATGTTTTTTTTTCTAAATACTGAATTTGGGGTTTTTCATTAGCTGTAAGCCATACCTACCAACGAAAAACTAAAAAGTTTAACTGTATCCCCCTATATGAAATAAAACTAGGAGTATCTATACGAGTCTCACTTTTTCAATTTGATTACTGAAAGGAACTAACTTTGTATCGATATTTGTAATGTATTGTGACGCACATGTAATTACTACAAATATGTCTGAGGATACTGCTCTTTAAAAAGCCGCTGTATACAATTTAAATGATCAGGGCTTTGCTTGAAACTGTAATAATTTGAAAAAATGGAAATAATATTTGTAAGAATTGAAGTCCCTCAGTGATAACAGTAAAAAAACAGCAGAATATTTGTTCATATGAACTGCAAGGCTGCCATAACTTTTACTCTTTACAATACAGAATAAAAATACACCAAAGATGTCTACAGGAAAATGCACCGCCTCACCTTAACAAAGGAGAAAGAGCCCAACATGCTTCTGTTTCCAGAATAATCAGAGCCCTGTGTGCAGAGGAGGCCTGTGATAACAAACAGCAACTCTGCACGAGTAAAAAGTCGACTAAACCTTTTAACTCCATGTTTAGTTCATTCCGTTTTTAATGTCTATTTTCTGAAGAAAATACGCTACAGTTTAGCTCCAGCTAATTGTACAGCTTTTATCCGGTAACAAGGGCGGTGGAGGAGTGAACTTAACTCGAAGTGGCCGCGAATTAACGCAGCGTCACATTTCCAGCTGACTTTTTAACTTTTAGAGTCACCAAAACAGGCTTTTGTTTGTATCCCGCAGCGCGCTCACCTCCGTACCGTCTTAACGGCGTCGGAAAGGAGAGTGGAGGTCGCTTACCTTGTTCTCGTTGCTTCCTTACCCCCTTCTTGTTTCTCCCATTTCTGAAACATTAAACCGCAGGTTTCGCTTGGACTCGACCACGTGACCAGCCCATCCCTCTGACGTCACCGCGCAGAGGAGGAAGTTTACCTGTGGCAGAGTTTCAGCAAAACACCTGAGACCCACGTACACAGTCACTCTGTGACTCAGCTGTAAATGAGCACCTGGATCTCTCACACATGGACCATATCTGACGTTCTCTCAGAACATTCATCAATATTCCCTCTTCTGTCTGACAAAACTCACACAATGTGTTAGAATTAACATGTCTGTCTCTATGAGGCTGACTGAGGGGAGGTGAAGTCATGGCAAGGAAATGCAATGAAAGACATGAAAACAATATGAAAAAAAAGCTGAGTATGGGAACAATATGGTCACAGAAATAAAAAAGGTCACCACAAAGAAAGCAGGAAATGAAAACAAAATCACCACATTTGGTGAACTGCATTAAACGCAACAAAAGAAGAACCAACAGCTTGACACATTAACTGCAAACATTTGAAATATTTCAAAGTGTTGAAAATAACAGAGAAAATAAATGAATTACTGGTAGATAGCATGTGGTTTTCACTGAGTTTAACTCATAGCTGCATGATGTCTGAACCCAGAACCACCGTTGTATCTGGGGCCAACCTGATGTATAAGCAAACTCTTAGACTGCTCATGGCCCCTGCTTGCCTGGGGGCCCGAGAGGAAAATAAATTCACATAGGACATGTCAATAAATTCAACCAGTTATAAACAAAAACAAACTGTGAAGGAAAGCTTTCACAGTTTTAAAGTCCTGTTGATGACTGGATTACTCCTTTTAAAACAACGTTACTCTACCTTTGTCGGGTCCATACTTCCTATTTTTATAGATTCTTGTCAATTTCCCAAATTTTCTAATTCCTAATATATTTTACAATTACTGTGCCAAACAACCTTTTTTTGTTTGCTCAACACACCATAGGGTGTTTCTTTTATTAAAATACATGTTTTTGTAACAAACAAATCAAGTGGTCAGAAATCAGATTCTAAATAAATAAAATGTCAAAAACTCCAGTGAGTAAAACTGTTGCCTTCCAGCATGAGGGAGGCGAGACAGGAATGAAGGACAGAAGGAAGGTGAACAACAAGAGGGAAAAAGGACACAAAAAAGGAAAAGACAGGAGGGAGGGAGGAACTCGGGCCGGTCTTTTATCACAATGTCTGATGAACAAGGAGTTTTAGAGCAATCACCACATGTTGCCGTAAAGAGCCATCGCCAGATGTTTTGGTAGTGACACAAACGGTGGGTTTTGTAAACTTGACATCGGTCATGGGGTGACAGCTCACATTGTTTTTAGATTTAGCACAGAGTGACCAGGCGCAGGGTAATTCACTGCAACAAGATAACCCTTAAATGGGGCTTCTTCTGACTTCCAATAAATCTGAATTTGTAAGGTGCACACCTAATAGATTTTCCCACTTGAGCTGCAGATCCATGCAGCTCCACCAAAGAAAACTTTGGGTCTTTTGGGTGCTTCTGTGCTTAGTGATCTCCTTGCCCAGCCCAGTCATTTTATGTCAGGGTCAGCAACCTTTGTTCTAAGGAGCAATTTTTGCTCTCACTCCAAAACAAAATCTAGCTTAATTTATCAAATTAATATTTCTTAAAATTAGCTTGTTTTAAGGTGAAATTTAAGAACCACAATTTCATTGCTGTTTTAGATTTTATAAGAAAAAAAACCCCTCAAACTCTTAGAAAGCGAGAATAAAAACCATTTCTTGAATCTTGTATATTGATGGAATATAAAGAATAATTGTTTGCAGTCTGACAAAAGAAAGAAGATGAACAAAACAATATTCTTAGTGTCGTTAATGTATTTCTGTTGAGGAAATTCTTTGCACATATTCCATGAACACATTTATTATATTTAAATGTATAAACACTGCTCAGATGTTTTATTAGGAACCACTACAAGGAAATGTGGCTCCAGAGGTGCAGCTTGCAGGCACCTGGTTTTGGTAAGTTTCCAGTTGTATCCTCTTTCCATCCTCAAATGATGGCTTGAACATAGCTCTGAGATGCTAAAAGCCCAGAATATTTCTAACCCTGCTTTAAACTTCTCCACAACTTTCTTCCTGTCTGCTGTGTTCCTTGGCCCTCATGAAGCTGTTTGTTCACCAATGTTAAAAAAAATAAGTGCTGCAGAGGGGATTTATCAATGAAATGTGCAGAATGAAAAAACTGATCAAACTGCAGCTTTGGACTGAGCTTTTCCATGAAGGCTAATGCCATGTGTAATTTTGGAAAACATCACTTCCTAATTTCATTTAAAGTCAGAGTAGCATCAGCATGGTTTAACTTAATTGTATTGAGATTTAGCACCATGCTATACACAATCTAGCTCAAAGATAGTATTAAATCTTCTGAAATCAAAGCCTTTCTAATTTCGCCACATATTCTAAAGTCTTCATACTTTAAGAAATTAGCTAAAAATAATTGAAAAAGTCAGAAAAACATCAGTTTTGCATGGTTCTACAAACGTTTAGAAGCCTGCAGAATCACTTGTTTCCTGGATGACGTCAGTGACACAGTCAACTAAAAAATATTTATAAAAATAGGAAAAATACATAAAGACGTAAAAGGAAACTCACACTGCGGTGAAAATGCTCACATTTATTGTGGAAATAACTACAGATTTGCAGAAAGCAGACCATCTAAAAGGTGCAGTGATGCATAAATAAACTGAGCAGAACAAACACTGATGTCTGTACAGATATCTTTATAAGGACATTTATAAATGCATTTCAGGTGTATTAACCGAAAACTGAATATTATTGCACCTATTGGTGTGGCGCAGAGATGTCGACAGTGCCATAAGAAGAAGTTGAGGTCAGCAACAGGTTTTGCGGTGAATACATCATAAAAAAAACCTTCACATATCAGTCCAAAACCTTCGAGGTTTCCATCTGATCCAGATCCGAGTCAGAGGTCCTGAACGTTCTCCCTCTAAACTAAGCTGGTCCTCATAAAGATAGCCTTACACACACACACGGAAACATACGCACACGTGCAAGTGTTTGAACACATCTTGAAGACATGATGAATGTCCTTTACAATTCAAAAATCTCTCTCTGACCACAGCAGTGGCGAACGCCTCAGGTGGAGTTCCAAACACAGGAAGACGGCTGCAGCAGTAAACTCACATTCACAGCCAACAATGTGACAGAGGGAGATACGATACAGCACACGAATACAGCATCAATACACACATATATATTGCATAAATGTAGTCTTTTTCTTCTCAAGTATTACTACTGCTGTTTCTACCCAGGGTAGGATAAATGGCTTGTATCAGCTATCATCATCTTGAGCTCCGTCTTCAAGAGGCTTGATTTAATGTGAAGACACATGATGACATGAGGAATGTTTCAAAACAGTGGAGGCAATTTAAACACTGACTGACAAACTTCACTGGACAACAGTATATGTAAAGATAGACCTTTGATAGTTGAGTCAGCAAGGGAAGGGAAGGAGCAAATAGAATCAGAGAAAAAAAGGGTGAATAAATAAGAAAATACGTAATTTACCATTAAGGGACCACTTAAACAATCCCCAAAAAGTGGAGAGATACAACAATAAAACATCTGAAATTTAAGAGGGTAAACCTGGAAGAAGGTTCCAAGAAAAACATGAGTCCTGGTCCAGTCTGCTTCGTAAATGATTCATCTTTCTTGAACTAGAACTTGTGCTTTATCTGTTCCCCATCCTGGAGCTAAATTTAAATGTGGGCTCAGGATCTGTCTGCAGACTTTAACATGACAGCTAATGGATCTTGATCACTGTGAGGACTTGTGTTGTCCTGGTTCAAAGTCGTTGGTATATTTGCAACACTCAGTCAGCTGTTGTTCACGCTGTCGTTGTCAACACTAGAGAACGTTTTATAGAATACTCTAATTTTAATGCAGCAGACTGTCAATGACATTGTAACAGTAGATTGCTTCTCCCTCATAAAAAAAAGCTAAAACCTTTTAAAAAACACTGATCTTTTGTAATACACTCTGTTGAATTGTCAGACTATATGAGCGACATGGAAGCATTAAAACAGTAAATTACTGAAGGTCTTTAATCCAGAAATATCCAATATTTCCTTCTGTTTATTCTTAACTTCATTTTTTGTTCTCCACAATGTAAGCAGAGGCTAAACAGCACAGTGACTTGTTACATATGGTTATTATTTAAAAACATGTCAAACATGTTTGTAATAAGCTTGGACCTCTTTCCGCTTAAGACTGGGCAGTAATAAGGATCCAGTCAAAGGGTTTTGGTTTGCTTCCACGAAGCAGCCTCACCTGCTGCTTATGTCACAACAACCATGGGTACTAACTGCAACAGAGTAGTGGGAGGAAACACATCATTGCATTTCACATTATACATACTTCTAAAGGTAGTAACTTATCTGTAAAGCCAATGCAAATATGATTTTATTCTTGAAAAGTGGCCTTTTTTCCTTCCCAACTTCTTTTACATTTCACTTAAAAGTTTTTGTAACTTTTGAACACTGTTGTTTTTGCTTTAGGTAGAAAAGGCAAAATAATTGTTTAGTTAAAGATTTACTGAACTGTTGCTGGAACATTATTGTTTTTCGACCCTGTGTAGACATTGCTACTTGATGGTATACTCTAGAAAGTAAAATCTTTAACCTAAAGTATTGCTCCTGGGCCTGATGTCATTTCTTCACTAGTCATCTCACATTTACAATAATGTATTTAGGAATATAACTCTAATAATAATAATAATAATAATAACAATAATATGCCTCATATAAAGTGCTACATATCGTCCTTTTTGTGAGTTATATATTTTCCCTCCATCCTTACATGAAAGACTTATCTTTATATTAACTTCTATATGATTTAAAACCACTGTTACCTGTGTCCTCTTAACAGGCTCTGAGTGGACCTAATGAAAAAATTACAAGTTCTGCATTCCTTCACAGGGGTCGTGTTTACTAGAGATGCACTAATCAGTCGGTCCGAGACCAGAATTGGACAATTTTCTCAAGATTAGCTCTGATGGGTGATCGGCAGGCCCCCCCAAAAAAACAAGAAATCGTATCATTTTCAGTCTTGAAACCCATCAAACAACAGCAGCACTCTGCAGATTAAAAATGACATCTCCAGTAGAAAGTGGAAGTAGCAGCTCCTGTTGTGGAAAACTGCCTTCATTTAACAGGTTTACATCAACACTGACATCAAAATGTGCGACACAAGGACAAGGCTCAACGTAACGGCTAAAAGCTCCTTAAAGTCCTTCTGGTAAACAGAAATGTTAACATGCGACTACAGGTAAACGACTGGAAAAGCTGCCTGTGATCTGGATGTGGCTCTACAGTAAATATTCTACAGTACACGCTGCTGCAAAATCACCACTTATTGTCCAGATACTTTTACTTTACTACAGTCTAAGGTTAGAATAAATGTGGACTGACTCCTGCAATGATACATATATTCTTTACCTATATAACATCTATTCATGTTCCTCTTAGTCTTAAATACTGTTAGGATTGTTTTCATCTCTAACGTATCAACTGATCTACTGCGGATGAAACACGGATGTATAAAGTGCATTAAAGTGGCTAACAGCACAGCAACACCGTGAAAACAACACCGAGGTTCCTGCTTTGACGAGCAGTAACTGAATCCCTTTTTGACCTCATTCTGCGAGTATAAATCAAGAAAACAGTTAAAGGGTAATTCAGATCCCTGTTCTGGTAAATATAAAACAAGAAATTCTCTAATACATACATGGACATTATTATAAAATCAGATAACTTATAGTGTGCAGAGTAGAACTGGAGGGTTAAGGGTTAAAGTGCCCCGTTGCTGCCTGACTCTGAGGAGCAGAAGCATCTGGTCAGGTCCTCAGTAACAATTATCCTACAGATGCTGTGAATTCACCCAGTGGGAGCAGGGTTCTGCCAGACGGTCCTTAGTAAGGAATCTGGTTCTGGTAATACTGCAGCATGTCGTACGTTTTGCTCCTGTTCAAATGAAACA
The DNA here is from genome assembly GCA_036173005.1 of Crenichthys baileyi. Taxonomy (NCBI): domain Eukaryota; kingdom Metazoa; phylum Chordata; class Actinopteri; order Cyprinodontiformes; family Goodeidae; genus Crenichthys; species Crenichthys baileyi. Next base: position 598,060 of record JAHHUM010001472.1, on the reverse strand, counting down.
GAAAAGGTGATAGCTGATGAGGGAAGGTTGTGTTGCTGGTTGTCATTGTAACAAACAGAACAGACAATATTCTTTGGCATTACATTCAAAAGCGAAGAGTAATCAAAGAACTTAAGGAATATAAAGATGCAGATTTTATTTGTATAAACACCTGACCGGTTTCCCTAATAGGTTTACGGTCAATTCGTCTGTTCTGTTGGTGGACAGCGGCCTTAGCTGGACACAGAGGGACAATACTGATGTTTTTCTCACCTGCTACTGAGGAAACAACTCTGGATGACTTTTATCATGAATGCTGCTGCTTCTTTTTCACTCATCTGTGGGTTAAAACGTCCCCTGAGAGAGAAAGAAAGGAACAACTATGGAATAATAAGCCACAACATCTTTGAATGTCGATTTAAAACGACGGCATGGTCATTCAGCGTTAGAATTGCTCATGAATCGGACCTTTTCGCAGACTATAAAACAGGCCTGAATGCTGACATGAGGTTGAGCTGAAATAATCTGCTGTCCTGCAGAAGATGATCATTGGACCAATAAACCATGTCCAAATGCAAAGGATTTTTTTTAACTTACCGTAACTTTTTGTTTTTGTTCATCGTCTAATCTTCCAGCAAGCCTTTGTTAGTGTTGTCTTTGTGCATCTGGGGTAGAGACCAAAGCCCGACTTATCCTACAAGATAGAGTTTTTCCCCCTGATCTGAATTGGTTAGAATTTGGTTCTGAATCCAGAGAGAGGAACCACCTACATGTCCGGACTGTACCACAGAAACAACAGTCTCCCAGCCTTACTGTGACCTTCTAGAGCAGACAGAACCGGCCGTCAATCCCGAGATCTGACAGAACCTGGAGCAGAAAGCCAAGTTGGTTCCGAGAAAAGAAACAGCCTCCGGCCCAGTATTACGTACTGTTGCCCTGTTTTCTCCCAAAATCTCCCTCAGATTTATTTAGAACGACAAATTATGCGCATGTTGATTTGTTTTGGGTTATTTCATGTTTCTTCATTTTATCCATGAATGAAATATCTTAATGAGATTATTAACTATTGATTCTTGTAGTGGCTGGGTTCAATCTGATCATTTAGGTTTGAAATAAAAGATTAGATTAAAAACCCTCGGAAACACCAATAATGTGATTCAGAGAATAAATAAAACTTTATAAATTTTACTCTCATTCCTTTCGATGAAGTGTGAAAATTAAAAAGACAAAGAGGAATTTCTCTTCAGAATTGTTTAGATACTTTTGAGATGGGTTTGAAAATGACATGTAATATTTGTGATGCTAAAAATGATGAGGTAGCCTTATAAATTGTTACAGGAAATGATCCACCATTTAAGAGGCAAAGCCATTTTCCACAAATTTACATGAACATTTTTAAATAAACAGTTTTACTTAGAACACAATACATATGGGAAAAGCATCACTAAAACTATAAAAAAAGAGAGAAATATAAAAAAACTTGTTTTTATTCACCAATGCGTGTTAAAGTCATATCTGTTTAAGGAAGTTCAAGTTAAGTTTTGTTCGGTTGATTCCTGACTCATACTTATTTATGTTTTTAGATCGCTACTATAACTATAATCTGATTGGGTCATCCATGGCAGAGCTCAGTCAATCGCAGCAACAAACAAATTTACATTGTAACGCAAGCTAGCGATAAATGTTTTGATTTGACCCAAAGCTTCAGAAGGATGATTTATACAGTCATGGTAAAAAGAAAGTACACCCTCTGTTAATTACACAGTTTTAGTGTATTAATCTGGCCTTTACTAGGTACTAAAATTATCCAAATGAAACCTGAAGTGTTCAAAATCACAGCCTACAAACATCAAAACTCAAAATGGCCTTAATACATATGGTTGTAAATACCCAGTGTAGACCACAGTCAGAGCACTGGCATCTGTGTGTGTTTTGGATATTCAAATCTCCTCTTCCTGCCCTTACTTAAGAAGTTTGAGTGTTTGTCCTCTGAAACATGGCAGTCCCGTGTCCAGCATGAGGGTCACCAGGGAAACCACTGCGTCCATGTAAGGTCTGTGAAGACAGAAAAAATAAAAAGGAAACAAAAGATAAATGTCTGCTAAAGCCAAGCTGATAGAGGACAACAAGATATTAGCAGAAATGTTCTTACCGCACAGCCAGATAACCTCTGACACACATCTCCATGAACCATTTAAAAGGGGTGGCCTCCATTTTGCCTCCCATGATCATCACCATCTCATCCGTCAGCTTGATGTCCGGCTCCCAGCCCAGGTTACCACCTGGGGAGCTTTCGAACATGAAGCCGAAATCTAGAGAGAACAAAAAGCAACATTTTTAGAAGCAACTGCTTTAGAAAATGACCTCTAAAGGCTTATCTGCACAGAGCAAAAGATCAACATTTACAAACAGGAGTTTCTCAGGATGCCCTAAGTGTCCACCATACCTATGTGGATTAAGTGACCCTTGCTATCCAACATGATGTTGCCATTGTGTCTGTCTTTGATCTGCAGCAGGAACAGCAGGAGGCTGTAGGCGGCCATACTGCGGATGAAGTTGTACCGAGCCTGTAGGAAGGAGAGGACAGCATGATGACTTTGAGCTGAACTGGAGGTTTGTTAGGTTAAATTAACAGCATCTGTCAAAAATGAGCAAGAATCAAAACAAAAAACATTCCAACTGCAGCTCAAGAAGTAGTTTGGTCACATTTATTATTAACTTCTGACTACACAGTAATTCATGCTAGCTTAAATAATTTCCTTTTATTAGATGATAATGTTATGTTCCTTGTTGCTGAAGACAACGTACAAACTCCTCTGGAATCCTTTTATACATTGGTAAAATTAGAACCACACACTTTAGTGTCTTCTATTAAGATTTTATGGAAAAGACCAACACAGCAGCGCATATTTGTGACGTGGAAGAAAACAAATGACACCTGGCGATTAAAACGATTTACAAATAAAAATCCGACAAGCGTGGCATGCATGTCTATTCAGCCCCTTTTACTCTAAAACCTCAAAGAAAATCCAGTGCGCTGATTGCTACAGCAGCATGTCAAGTGGAAGAATCTGTTGACAGAACAATTAGTTGTGCACTCAGCATATTTGGCCTTAGTGGAAGAGTGGCTTGTCGATGTTAGAAGGAATGTCATAAGAAGTTCTGTTGAAGGTTTACCACAATTCATGTAAGAAGGTGAGACCAAAATCAAAGTCCACCATCCCACAGTGAGACATAGAGGTGGCAGCATCATGCTAAGGAGATGTTTTTCTATAGTGGGGACAGGGAAGCTGGTCAGAGTTCATGGGAAGACAAATGGAGCTAAAAAGAAGTCAACCTGTGAGAGGCTGCAGAAGAGTAGAGACTGGAGTGGAGGTTCACCTTCCAGCAGGACAACGGCCCTAAACATACAGCCAAAGCTACAATGGAATGGCTTAGATCAAAGCACATCCCTGTGTTACAATGGTCTAGTCAAAGTCCAGACTTCAATCAAATAAGATCCTGTGACACGACCTGAAAATGGATCCTCTTCATTCAATCTGACTGACTTTGAGCTATTTTGCAAAGAATAAGCCAAAAACTCTGGATGTGCAAAGCTGGCAGCTAAAAGGGGTTCTACGAAGTATTGAGTAAGGGGAGATGAATGCAAATGCACACCAAAACTTTCACATTTTATTTGTGAACAAGTATAAAAAACCCAATACCACTCCTATTCCCCTTAACAATAATGCACTGCCTTGCGTTGGCCTATCATAATTACCCCACAAAATACACTCAAGTTTTTTGGTGCTAATGTGGCAAAATTATAAAAAATAATAAGCAAGGCGTTATCTGTACATGTGGTGACAGATTAAACAATGCTGGAATTTATAGAGGGAAATAAAAGAATGGAAATGTACTACATGAGCATGTCAATGCCCAACAGAGGATTTATGTAAGATTCTCTCCCGTGGAGTCTATTTCTATTATTCTTTAAAGCAATCTGAGAAAATTTTAGCATTTTAATAATAAAAGTAAACAAACAAAAGAGGGTAGAGTAGAAGTCCAGACCTTCTGGAAAGCGAGGGTGGATTCATCACCGTACTGGTTACGGAAATAATCGTACATCCCGAAGTCTGTCTGACGACCAAGCTGGTCTCTGGATTTGCAGTCTGGGATGCACTCAATTACTCCACACTGAGGAGAGGAAGATCAACCAACTAAAAATCTAGGCTCAGGGAAGCTTCTTCATCCTCACTATTATTCAGTGGGATGAACAATGGAGCCTTTTAACATTTATAAGTAACGACAATTTGAGTCGATACTGATATTAATATTACTGTAAGGGGTGATGAATATTATATACAATATACAGTCATATTCAATAAATTAGAATATTATTGAAAAGCTCATTAATTGAATTAACTGAATTCTTTAGGTGAAACACATTATACAGACTAAATCCTTTTATTTAAATCATTTATTTCTGTTAATTATGACGAATTTCTGCCTGCAGCTAATAAAAACACTACATTTAAGATTAGAAAATTACGTCAGACCAATAAAAAAAATACATTTTCAATACAGGAACACAATGGAGAACATGTATAATAACTGCTTAATGCTTGTTATTTTCAAAGGGTGCTTATAATCTGACCGATGAGCCTAGTCTAAAACCATACCGATACGTTAATGCTGATATATTGTGCATGCCTAATATATGGTATTATTATTATTCAGGTTTTTTAAAGTACAATGACATCCAGACTGCAGAATTGAACTTAATAGAGGTGAGACTTAGAGCTAAGAGGACGTTACCCCTGGCGCCGTGGCCACCACTCTGTATGGAAAGACAAACAGATCCAGACCCACCAGCTGAAAGATGTTCTTAAAAAGCCCAATAATCTGCAGAGCAAGCATGTCCTGAAGGATGGAGAGCATCACAAAATGGTCACAACAAACGTCAGCCGCCACCGATATGTTGTAGATGTATGTAGTCAGATGAAAAGAGAGGAGAACCTGTCTGCAGTCGTCTCCCACTTTAAAGATGGCCGCCTGCCAACAAACCCTGCCTGATCCATCTGGGTTGTCTTCTCCATCCTCGACAGAGTCTGACGGACAGCGAAGACCCTCCCTCTCCAGTTCACTCACCCCACAGCGCTTCACCTTAAATTTGGCCAGATACGGTGCCTTGGCAGCACTGAAAACACACACACACACACACACACAGATGGAATACAAACAGGAGGACACAGGGCTAAAGAAAACTCCTCAAATCATAAGAAGTAATTACCTCTGCATGGGGGTTCCAGACTTGTAGTCAATGTCCAGCACTATAGCTTCTGGATTACTGGGCAGGTAACAGCCTGGAAATGTACAGAAAATAATGAGCTGCTCAAAAAACAACAGAAGAACAACGATTTTCTTGACATCAGCTATTAATATTCAATATAAAAGCGACAGGCTGCTGTTCGCATCGCAATACTAACAATAAGGCTGAGGAAACCAGAGCTAATAAGAGGTTTTCTTTGAGCATTTAGGACACGAATAAGAAATGAGGTACAAACAATAATATGTCCCACATCCATTAAAAGGTACAGCAGATGAAATGAAAATAATAATTCCTTTAACATTTAAGTGTGCTGAAAACACCCCTTCATTAAGCGCACACTGTACTAAAGGAATTCAGAGAAATTAGCCACAAAAATATGCAAAATCACATTTAGAAGTAATTGAGATATTAGTTTTCATACAAAGGTTTCCTTACTTAAAAGGTTTAAATACCTGCAGTAAACCCTTTTAAACAATGTTTAATGTTATGAATTATTAATCTATTATTTTTAGTATCATTAGGCAAATAAAACAAATGTATTCATTGTGATTTTCTAAATCCAAGTAAATTGTTTTTTTTTCCCAGTGTACCCCTAGTGACATGCTTGCTGTCCATATCTAATTATGAAACCATTTTTATGTCAAAGAGTGGCTGGTTCTTCCTATCTTTACATCTCTCTCTCCCTTGTTGTTGTGTATGTAGCCACCCCTACATCCTCAGTTTACCATCACCGCAACATCCTAATCCTGCATCCAGCAGACAACATTAAGCAATGGCAGGAGATAACTGCTCTAGTTTATGTTCACTGGTTTCCTTCTGTTCCTCCAGTGTGAGACAGGTAATTCATTTGTCGCCCCCTCCTGGGCTTTTTGGGTGAGGTTGGGTTGTGTTTGGCTTGTTGGACAAGGTAAAACCAAGGGTCCAATGGTGTTTCTCACAAATGTTTTACAGTTAAGATTGAAGGCCTTCATATAATTTTGTACTTCCAAACCTACCTGAATACGATTTATAGAGAGATTTTTTTGTCTAGATAAACATGAAAAGTTTTCAGTCTTCCCCAGAGAGCTCGTTGTGAACAGCAGGATACCTGGCTGCACTTTGATGTCCGACAAGGCTTTGAGACAAGCTCGTTTCCTCTCCTCTCCCTTTGGAACTGGCCTGAGAAATAAAAAAAAACAGAACAATCTTAGCTTCATAACCATGTCCTGGTCACTTTAGAGCAGAAAGGCTGAGGAGCACTCACTTGATGATGGCAGACACGTTGGTGATCTTATTAAAGAAGTCGAACTCTCTTTGGTAGAAATCTTTGGCCGGGCCGGACAGAGAACCCATGATCTCCTCCACCATCTGCTCCAGCAGCTCCCCGATGTCAGCTGCATGGACAAACCCATGAGCACTTGATAGGAGTAATCAACTGCTTCGGGTAAGCATAATGACTCACGGTCTTTCTGGTGTCCCTCCTCATCCATGAAGATGTTTGTCTTCATGTTCCAGATGAACTGATGAGCGAGAAGCTGAGATTTCTGTGCCGCCCACAGGATGTACTCCCTCACGTAACCCATCTGATCAGAGTGAAAAGTTAATACAACTGATCTTTGGTGGTTCAGAAGATACTCATCAAAGTTTGTGCTTACCTTATCGTAACGAAGCGCTTGCACAATCTGAGGAATGTAGAACAAAATGGCGTCCTACGAAGATAAGAACATTTTTTGCTATAAATAAAAAGGACCTTTCTCTAATTTGTTAGATTCAAGAATTCTCAGATGAATGACCTACAGGAGGAAAGGAGCGCAGCACTTTAACTCCATACTGTGCAGTCAGAGGATGAGGGGGGTACATGCTGCTGAAGTAGGACAGTCCGGTGGGCGGGTCGGCTGGAGCCCAACACAAGATGTGACTCAGCTCAGGAGAATCGGCATCGATAGTGTGCCACGTCACCAAGAACTGATGACAAAGGGGAAGAAAACGTCCATGTTAAGGCCCAGACATTTACAAGCCCAATTTTATTTTAGATTCAGACATAATTTATACCTTAACGGCTTCGGGTACGTCGCTGACTGCTCCAGGGTCCAATCTCACCAGTCTAGTCACTTCGGCAACAATAGCATCATTTTTAAACCTGGACGCCAAAAAGTGGAACACAGGAAAGCAGGAGAAAAGTGTGAGGATTATTTAGCTTGGAGCGGAAACTGTGGTGACCACAGGGGGGCACCAAACACAACTTTCTATTCAGATGATCCAACTTTAAGTTATTGATATTTTTCATGTTTGTTTGTTTCACTCTCAAAATAGAAAGTTGACAGTTGAGTCCAGACCGAGCAGAACTCTAAACCAGAACCATGTTGATGACTGCTTACTTTTAAATAACGTCACGCTACCTTTGTTTGGTCCACTCTTCTTAACTTTAAGGCTGTTAACTGTAAAATATACTTGGCTTTAGAAAAATCTTTTAACATTAAAAGAATCCATAAAGCGGTCTGTGTGGAACAACCATTTTGGTTTGTTAGGTACACATCGTGGTGGTTCTTTTATTAAACCAAACGTCTTTGTAAAGAACAAATGAAATGGTCAGAAATCTGATTCTAAATAAATAAAATGTAAAAAAAAATCGTGATTTTTTAAATCTTAACAAAAAGACTGTAAACTGATTTCTACTACTAATGAGACGATATGAAAAGTGGAGTAAATGTCCAGTTACCGGAGACATTGGATAAAATTCTGCTCGGTGTTTCTAGGTATGAACTTTTGTTTAGGGGCAAGTCTCTGCCTCAAACAGCGGACTTTAATGACACTGATGCTTTTGTGACAGCAGAATAAAGTGTGCGATAGACAGACAAACCAGAGCTTCGTCTGCAGTAATAAAACGAGAACACAGTCAAAAAGCTGAGCTCTCGATTGAACAGTCCATCTATGTTCCAACACGAGCGTTATAAGTGGATCATGACCAGAAGAACGAGATCCTGGATACATACAGTATGGATTATATTAGGTTGCTGCATACAGGGTTCCCACACATTTTTCATGGGAAAAGTTTCATACGAGTTCTCAATCCTTTACAACTATTTCAAAATATATACTGCAGAGGTTCACAATTCATTTAGGGTAGAGTGCACAGGGTTTAAACCTGCAAAAAATACAGATGGAAGGATTTATGATGGAAGAGAAGAAGAAAAGAAGGACACAAGGATGGAGGGGGGTACGACAAAGAAGAAATGCAGGACATAGGAATGAAGGATGGACAAAAGGAAAATACAAGAGGGGAGGAGGAAATAATGATAGAAGAAAGGACAGAACAAGGTAAACAAGGGAAAAAGCAAGAAAGAAAGAAAATTCCATATTCTTATTTCCTTTTGTCCTACTTATCCAGACCCAGAACATACTCCAATCAAATTCCAGACTTTCCCAGACTGTGTAGGAACCTTGTCCATAGACTGGGCTCAGCTCAGGGTAAGTAGGCCCGTGTTCTGTGTGGAGTCTGGAGTAGAGCGGCTGCTCCTCAGCTAGTCTTGTTGGGCGTTTCATAAATCTGGACCCTTTAGTTTTCCCCTTTATCCCCTGTAGCTGATGAATGAGATGAAGAACATCACTACATAACAGGATGTCTGGGTTTTCCTCCTGGACATCTTACCCTTACACCAAGTTTGGATAAGGGAACCCTGAGGATGTGTGGGAGGAGGATTTTATAATCCACTTGGGCATTTGAAGTGCAATTTTAGTAGACCCATTAAAACCAGCCGGTCTAAGGTTAACTAAAATATCAAGTAAAGCAGACCATTAGAGTCAGCAAACTGTCTCCCCAATGCTGAGTAACATGTTATCTGTCACTGAATCTAAAGCATTAAACTACAACAAGCTAACCAAACAGGAGAGGCTGTAAAGGAAGATCTCCTGTGTGCAATATACCAAGCAAAGATAGATTTTCTTGCTTTTAGGTCTAACGTTAAACATGTTTTTGCTTTTCTAACCCCACAAAGCTTCACTTTATATTGATCTCATCTTGTTTTACTGATTATAAAATCTCCACCTTGTAGGTAGTTGCATAGCCAGGTAAGGTGCGATGCTCCAGGCCAGATTGACGTTGTCCTTCCACTGTTTTTCTGTCAAACTGATGTACTTGGACCTCCAGTTGGCGATGCTGGTCTCCACTGATTGCTCAGTGGCAATGGCCAACTCCTGAGTGGAGAGGGGGTTGTACCAAGTTGTCAGACGCTCAATCTCACTGGCCTGCATAAAGAGAAGAGAGCAGCGAGTATAGAAGCTGTATGAGCGAACGCAGTCAACACAGTCCTCTGAACTCACCAACAGCGCCAGCAACAGAGTCCGGCGTTTCATGTAGTACTTGTGAAGCTGTGTTCCTCTGTTACTCTTTTTAGATGTGCCTTAAAAAAAGGAGATGTGCATGAAGTTAAACCTCCAACTACATTCAGTTTTTTTCTGGGTCTTGCAAAGATCTTATTGGTGTGAAACCAGGGATACATGTAATGCTGTCAAGTCTTACATTTAAGAAGGATTCATGTTTTATTGTCTCAGAACCATGAACTAGTGTATAAATAACAAATCTGATACTATGTATCCTACAGGTAAAGATTTATTTTTTGTCACCTCATCAATCATTAACAAACTGGATGCTGTAAAAGTCACTCAGATCAAAATTTTATTTTTATTTGTATTTTCTCTGCTTCAAACAGGTGAACTTAAAGCAACTGCTCAAAACTTGTCATAAGAAGATCAAGACCGACCTATGGTTATTAAATTAAGATGGACCAAGCAGCAACAAGTTCTTCATGTTGGTCTAAAGTAATCCTCACATCACGCTACACATGCTGAGATTAATTCAGATTTAGCTTTAATTCATAGGTAAGATTTGCATTTATTATTGTCTAAGGCACTTTTTTAAAACAGTTTAAGAAGTGCTCACAAGTTCTCATTAGGGTTTCGATCGTGTGATGAATGGAGCCATGTGACCTTTAAGGCCTTTACTGGCTAACCACTCAGTGGACTACCTCGATGCATAAAAAGCATTGTATTCTTAAAACGATGCAGGCATTTCCTAGACCACTGCTCGAAGAAAGTGTCTTCTAAAAACCGTCAGTAGGTTCGGGAGTTGATCTTGAGCCTCTCCTTGACTGGAAAGGTCCAACTAGCTCATCTTAAATAATACCAGCTCAAACCAGCACCCAACCTCCACCTTGCCAAGTCAAAGTGGAGCTCCATGCACGTTATGGATCAAGCCACGGGCCATTCCATTGGGTCTGTCAAGAGTCACCCTCATCTAGTTGGTCCATAAAACCTTTGAAAAATCTATTTTCAGATCGTTTTAGGACCAGTCCTGGTGTTTCAGCTTATGTGTCTTCTTCGGTAGTGGTCGGGTTTTGTGTTCCTCAGCCTCAAAGGCCGTTTCACAGAGAACCGCACTTCTGGACTATGACAGCACTGGAGAAGAATGGGTTCCCAGTAGTGTCCCACTTGATTCTTTGGCTTTTAATTAGCATTATTTCTCTCAACATATTTCTTACGACCCCATTAATTATTTGCAACAAAACATACGATGGTTTCGTGTTCACGCTCCACAGTCTTGGCAATTTTAATTGAGCTGCATCCCTCAGAAAGACCTTTTACAATATTTGACTTTTCAGTCGGTTAAAACTCAGTCTTGGACGATTTTACCTAATAGAAGCTGCCCAACAATTCTGCAAACTCTGATATACAGTGTTGATGTCCTTAGGTCACACCCTCCTTCATTCCTTGTCAGTTTTAAGAGACTTAAAGAAAAACTGGACAGAAAGGTAGTAAAAAAAACAACCCATAGGAAATGAATATATCTAGATAGATACTATCAGAAAACCAGAGCAGTTATTGCATAGGACCACTTTAAAAGTGTGTAAGATGGGCACGGTGTAGAGGTAGACCGTGCTCACCAGTCCTTGACGCAGTTGTCCAGGGTTCGATTCCCGATCCTGGGACATTTGCTGCAAGTCTGCACGTTTCCTGTCTCTATACTGTGAATTAATGATAATAAAAAAAATGTGTGCAAGACTTTTGGCCAAGACAGTATAAAGGCTCAAGTCAGGTGCTAGAGTTAGTTGCCAAATCCACCTATTAAAAATTAAGGATTTAATTCAATTCAAAAATACTTTATTAATCCCAAATGGAAATTAAATTTTGTAGCTCATATTATGCAGGTTTCTTCAAAGAGCTTTTGTAGATGCTGATTATGTTGGCAGGAAGGATCTTCTGTAGAGGTCTGTTTTACAGCAGATCTGAAGAAGCCTCTGACTGAAGATACTCTGTTGTTGTAGGACAGTCTCATGAGGAGGATGACGCCCATAGAGTGTTCTTCATTTTCTGAAGAATCCTTCTTTGCACAATGATCTCCAGAGGTTCCAGAGGAGTCTCCAGAACAGAGCCAGGTTTCTTTATCAGCTTGTTGAGCTTTTTAAGTCCCTGGCTCTGATGCTGCTACCCCAGCAGATGATGGCAGACGAGATCACACTCTCCACAACAGACCTATAGAAGATATGCAGCATCTTGCTGCAAACACTGAAGGACCTAAGCTTCCTCAAGAAGTAGCTTCACAGTTGCATCTCCACTCCAGTCTGTTGTCCAGGTGAACATCGAGGTATTTATATTCCTCCACCACCTCCACTTCTTCTCCCATGATGGAAATAGTGTTTGACTTATTCCTGTTTCTCTTAAAATCTACAATCATCTCCTTTGTTTTAGTCACATTCAAGATGAGATGATTGTTTCCACACCATGCCACAAAGTGGTCCAGCAGCTCCCTGTACTCATCTTCTTGTCCATCTCTGATCTGCCCCACAACTGCAGAATCTTCAATGTATTTCTGCAGATGACAGGAGTCTGTCTTGTACTGGAAGTCTGAGGTGTACAGAGTGAAAAGGAATGGTGAGAGTACAGTCCCCTGTGGTGCCCCTGTGCTGCTGACTACCTGGTTAGACTCACAACCCTTCAGCCTCACAAACTGTGGTCTGTTTGTCAGGTAGTCTTTGATCCAGGAGATTGTTGAGGCCTCCACCTGAGTCTTCAGGTTGAATTGTGTTAAATACACTGGAGAAATCAAAGAACATGATCCTCTCAGTGCTGCTGGCTTTGTCCAGATGACAGTGGGTTTGTTGAAGCAGGTGTATGATGGCATCTTCAACTCCACCTCCACAGCGATAAGCAAACTGAAGGGGGTCCTGATGGTTCATTGTTTGCTTACCCAGGTGGGCCAACAGGAGTCTCTCTAGGACCTTCATGATATGGGATGTCAGGGCAACAGGTTTATAGTCATTGAGGAATGATGGGTGAGTTTTCTTTACACTGGAACCTTCTTATGGGTCAGACTAGACTAAGGTTGTAGAGGTTCGGCAGAATCCCACAGAGCTGCTCTGCACAGTCCTTCAGGACTCTAGGGCCGACACCATCTGGACCTGCAGCCTTGTTCTGGTTCAGTCTCTCCAGTTGTCTCTTCATCTGACCTTTTGAGACACACAGGTGGAAGGGGGAGGCAAAGGGAGCATCAGCATCTTCTGATTTGGTTGAAGGTAAACATGTAGAGGCAGAAGGGTCCATGGCTGAGGTAGAGGATAAAACATCTGAGGTGTGACAGAAAAGCTGTGGGTCAAAGGAGGGTGGGATGTCTGTTTGGCTGTGAGCAGGAGAGGAAGATGCTGAGCTTGTTTCTGAACTGAATCTATTGAAGAATATGTTAAGTTCATTGGTTCTGTCCAGACATCAAATCGGTCTGATTGTCCTTCTGCTTGAAGCCTGTGATCTTCTTCATCGCTGACCACACATCTCTGATAGTTTTACTGGAGCTTGCTCTCCAGCTTCTTCTTGTACACCTCCTTGCTGTCGCTAATCTTGACTTTAAGTTGCTTCTGTATACTCCTCAATAATTCCCTGTCTCCCTCTCTGAAGGCTCTTTTTTTTCTTGTCAAGCAGGTCCTTCAGGTCACTGGTGATCCAGGGTTTGTTACTGGGGAAGCATCTCACGGTTCCGGTGGGGATGATGTTATCCACACAGAAGTTTATATAGTCGGTTACACACTCAGTCACACTCAGTCATGGCATTGATGTCCTCTCCATGTGGCTGGCACAGTGCGTCCCAGTCTGTAGCCTCAAAGCAACCTTGCAGGGCTTCTTCAGCTTCCTGTGACCATTTTCTCACAGTCCTCTTTATTACAGGTTGTCTCTGAACAAGGGGCTTATATTTCGAGCAGAGAAAAACAAGATTGTGATCCGATTTGCCCAGAGGAGGTCTTGCTGTAGAGATGTATGAGTCCTTGACATTTGCATAAAACAAATCCAACGCTTTGTTTTCTCTGGTAGAGCAGATGACAAACTGTTGATACGTTGGAAATGTAGCAGAGAGTGAGGCATGGTTAAAATCACCAGATATGGCCACAAACGCATTGGCGTTTTGAGTCTGTAGCTTAGCAACAACTGAGCTGATGGCATCACATGCAGTGTGGGCAACAGCTAAAGGTGGAACGTAAACTGTTGCCAAAATAACACTGGTGAATTCTCTGGGTAAATAATATGGACCAAAACTTACTGCTAACAGTTCAATATCTGGACTGCAGAGACGACACTTCACAGTAACATGTCCTGGATGACACAATCTGTTGTTCGTCTGGGTCACATAAAAATGCAGAATATATTCTCTTTCCTGTCCTCTTCTAGTCCATGTGTATGATAACATCCTACCTGACTTCTTAGATGTGGTGGACATCCCACTGGACAGAGGGTACGTGTTGATCCATCCCTGGACGCTCTGCTGGGATCGTGAGCTGGAGTCCACATTACTCCTCAGGTCAGCGGCATTCATCACTGACAGACTGTTTAAGGATGGGTCCTGATTATCTGTTCACAGATGAACAGAGTCAGGAACGAACGAAGCCAAAGCACCATTCTTTTTGACCACAGGTTGAATCTACCACACATCATGTAGCTTTGCTTGTAAAACCAGTAAGTCGAAGTGTTCATAACTCTTGAACTAATTCACATTTTGTTAGATTACAACCGCAAACCTCAGTGTATTTTATTAAAAGGTTCTTTTTCTTTCTATACAATACTTTGAAAAGGTTTAATGTGACAAAACATGAATACATTTAAGAGTTATGGATAAATCTTCTTTATATTACATATAAGAACTTTTTAACAATGAAAATACATAAACAGCATAGTCGATGATGAGAGTTTGTTTGGAAAGCGAGATGAGTTATGTTGCTTTAGTCTTCTTCTGCTGTGATGGTCATGCATTTTGGAAATGGGGTATTTGATTGTAAATGGAGGTAGTAGTTGCCCTAATCCACTGATCCTGGGTCAGAAGTTGTAGAAATCTGATCCAGGTTCTGGGATTAGAGGTCTAATCTACCTGTAGGGGTTTGATGTGTGTGAGAAGGAAACAATGTCTGTTTCTGGATCATCGGAAATGAAGTGGATAGGATTTTCTGAGATGGAAGAATTAAAAAAAAACACTTTTTAGGATTTGGTTTCTTCTTTTGCGACCAAATTGATCAGGTCGAGGACAGGGGCAGACGGGTGGGCTGATGAATATTCATGCATCATGACGCTGATGCCAAATTTGTGCTTTTCCTCACAGCTGCGTAAAAAGTAAAATTTAAAATGAACGAAAAAAAAACAAAAAGATTTTGAGAATCAGAGTAATGAAGGTAGGGAAATTTAGACTGAGACAGCACTGTGAGGAGAAGCTGTGTCAAATCTGACACGCGTGACAGCATGCCCCTGCTGCAGTGCAGCCCGAGCTCCACCGCTTTACCCTTACTTAAGATAGATATCGGAGTAGTGCTGGACACGATAAGCGATCCGAATATCCCAGCAGAGAGAGTGCTCGGGGCTGAGGTAGTACCAAGCTCACCAGGTGCGACCAGCTGGCACGCTGCCAGGTACTTCTTGTCCGACAGGATGCTGGCATAGAAGCGGATTATGGTGCTGATGTCCTCACGGAGACGCTTGTCAGCCTGGGTTGGAAATTTCGGAGATACGCTGTAAAGACCGGAAAGAGTCAGTTAATAAGGAGACACTCACTGACTAAATAATGCTGGGCCACCTAGAAGGAGAGATGCTTTATGGATGTAACTTGGTACGCATTGAACAGTTTTGTATCTCTGACACGATGATGAATAAGGCTGGAGAAAACCGAGCAGGAAAACTAAACACCAACACTGATCAGATGTGTGTACCTGAAGTAATCGAAGGCTGTGGAATAGATCTTCTCTCGAAGGACATTTCTTGAAGTTGAATTGGTGACAACATCAGAGTGCAGCAGAGCCAGACCTAAAGTCAGCAACCTAACACACACGCAAAAATATACGGCCGTTATGAACAACTCCAGTAATTTTCTATAAATCTTTCTATTCTGCTCATTTATGTCTTGCAAATGTATTCATACCTGATGTTACAACCACAAGCTTCAGAGCATTTATTGGGATCTTACGCCATAGATCAGCAAAAATTAGAACATAATTGAAAAATAGGAGGAATAGGCTGCCTGGTTTTTACATTTATTACAAATAGAAACTGAAGATGTGATGTGGATTTTTATTCATCCACTGAGACAAGCGTCATCTTTCACTAAAATCAAGAGCTGCAAGTCATTTTGAGGTATGTCTCTGGCTGCTTTGCAAAATATCCAAAGCTCAGTGATCCTGGAAGAACAGTGCCTACAAACAGGAAAAGCACTGGGACCGATTCTCAATTAAATTGTACATCAATATGCTTTGATCTAACCCATTCCATTGTCACTCCAAAAATTGAAGGGATGCGGTCCTGCTGGAAGGTGAACCTCCACCCCAGTCTCTTCTGCAGCCTGTAACAGGTTTTATTTCAGAGTTGTTCCCTATGTAGCCCATCCGTCTTCCCATTAACTCGGACCAGCTTCCCTGTTGCTGCTGAAGAGAAGCATTCCCGCAGCATGATGCTCACATCCCCATGTTTTACAGTCAAGGTGGGGTGTTTAGGGTGCACTCTTGCACAAAGGTCAGATTTGTAGAGTGCACAGCTAATAGTTGTCTTGTCAACAGATTCTACAATCTCTGGAGCTCCTTCAGAGTAATAGCGGACTGCTTCCATTTTGGAGGCCATATCTTGGTAGGTTTTCAGTTGTGCAATACTCTTGTGTTTGGATGGGGAATTGAACAGTGTTCCCTTATCCCTGACCAGTCTGCGGCCTTTCTTAGTCTGCATGATGTCGTTTGTTTCCTGACGTTCTCTAACAAACACAGGACTGAGGGCAGTTGGTTGCCCCGGATTTTATTTAGGGTTATTAGAGTGGAGGAAACTAGATACCAACACACACCAGACTTAAGATTTTTATTTGTAAAAAACATTGAAGACTAAGTATCATTTCTTTCCGATTGACAGTTATGGGCTTCTTTGTGTTGGCCTAGCACATAAGATCCAGGAGAAATACAATAAGTTTGTTGTTGTTCTGACATGACAAAATGGGGGACTGTTCAAGTTGTATGAACGCAGCCTTAAAAGGTGCACAATACCTGAAACGTGGTCCAATGGCAGCTACGTGGCGGTTTAAGCCATTCTTAGAACCACCGACATCCAAGGACAGGGAGCGCTGTAGCAAACTGCCAAAGATCTCCACCTGATCTGCGCTGGAATATTTGGCTATTTCAAACCTCTGGACAAGAAACTGGAAAATAAAAACCAAAGCTATAGACTTAAAGGCCAAACACTGATAACAGGGACATCGTCTTGCACAAACATTTTTTTCTGACCTCAATCCAGATGTGGTGAGGGGTGACATCTGGAGGGCAGGGGACAGGCTGACTTTCCTCTGATGCAGCAAGAGGATCAGCCTCCACCTGAGCATCAGAGAAGAGGCCCATCTTCAGCTCCACCGTCATCTGCCACGCTCCTGCCATCTCCCGCATAAACTAGGCAAAAGAAGAAAGCATGGACATGCAAAGAAACTACACTAACGAGGGACACAAGAAAAGGTCAAACACATTGAACAATGTACCGGTACTTCCACTCCTGTACGCGCTGCCAGCAGCCATTCCCAGCATGCAATGGCCGTTTCCATGCCATGCTCGGTAAACATCTTGAGGGGCGACCAGCAGAGGTGGTGCAGGAGCTGAGGGTCGCAGTCTGTACGTGAAATATGACAGGAGCCAAGTCAGAGAATTTCATAAACAAAAACAAAACATACCAATGAAGTCGTACCTTTGCTGCTGATGAGCAAGGCAGCCAGTTTGAACATGGCCTCAGTAAAGGCCTCGGGCCGAGCAGCGTCTAAAGCCTCTCCCATCTGTTTGATCATCAGCCGGGTCAGATCGGACTGTCCCCTGACCGCCTGGGCAAAGTGGATCATACCTGCAACCTACAAAAAACAACAACAAAGATCATAAGGGAAACATATTCCAATCCAATGCTAACAGATATTCAAAAAAGCACTCATTTTTTGAGTATGCTCAGTCAAAAGGTCCAAAATTTTAATTTAGGAGTTTTGAAAAATAGTTTTATTTGTGTCTGTATTCACGTTGTTTCCCTTTGTACTTTATATTGATGCGGCATCTTTTTCAGCTTCTGTTTCAAATGCATCACAGTCCATTCTAGCTTGACTGGTTAAAAATAACAGAACAAGGTGGCTCATTTATTTCGTGCAGAGTTAAAATAGAAAACGTTTCCCCTGATCCCTTTCCCTTTAAGTGTGATCTCTTTCTGCTCTCATGGACAGATGGAAGGAGATGTTCTTAGTACATGGAAAACACAACAGCCTTGCAGTAAGACTATGGAAGTCCAGCTTTACATTTAACATGCCCTGGGAAAACCAGCTAGTGAGCAGAATCAGCTGATCAGCAGCTTGATCAGCCCTGACTGGAGCTATCAGGTGGTTCTGGCAACACTCTTTGGTGTGAATGCCGTTACTAAAAGAAGAAGACTCAAAGCTAGTAATTTTAGTGTTGCTTTTGTAGTTTCCCTTTTTTTTCAAATTTTGTACTTAAATTTGTTTAAGTACAAAGCAAATCAGAAATATAAAACAGTTAAATCGATCCCTCTCATTAACACATTGTGATGTCACCTCTCATATAAAAAAATGAAGGACTGCTCACAGCTTGAAAGCTGTTAAATATAGCTCTTAAGAAAAATGTGAATCATCTAAAATCTGCATGGGCAGTTTAAATCTTTACAAAAACTGGTCACAAATCTCTTATCAATGCATTCCCACCAAACAGATGACCCTGTGACCCTGCAGGGATAAGCAGGTATAGACAAAGGATGGATGGGTGGTAATTTAGCAATACATATATTAGAATAAAGTAATACTAAATACTCATTTACCACTATTGGTAATTAAAAAACATTGCTGAAGTGCCAGAAAAGCCACAGATATTGCTGCATACTGATTTTCTGGAATTATTTAACCTGAAGGTAGTACCTCTACATGAATATGATCAGCGGCTGGTTGATGGCAGCTACTGTAAGGATTTCTAGCTCCAGCTTTGGTGTGGTAGAAGGAAGTAATAAAATAAGCAATAAAGCTTATTTCTTTTGTATCTTTTTAAAATAAATAGTTTTACTATTCATTTCTCTAAATGATGATACATTTATTTTTTCATGCAGTAAAAAAAACATTTACAGTAATGCATAGTGCCTAACACATTGCTGCTTTGACAGTGCAGGATACAACATGATTCTACCTCTCCAGCGTATCTGTTCCGGAGGTTCAGGGACGCCATGAAGTTGGAGTAATCCTTCTTCACACAGGCCGGCCTCTCAGTCAGCTGGGTGGACTAAATGAGGACGTGATGGATAGTTAGTACATTTATCAACTCCATGTCTATTATGAAACAACTGAAATCTTCCCAAGACCTGGGATCCCACAGGGCTATGTACTTGGGCTGTTTCTTTTCTGATCTTTAAACGTCTTAATGTCTGTTTGATTGGATTAAATGATCCAATTATGCAACTTCAAGCAAGTTAAATGACTAGAACAGCCATAAGTACACAAGATGCAAGTTTGTGACTCACCCCCAGAGTGGTACTTTGTCTGTTGTAGCCAGCAAAGTGCAAGATGCTTTCTGTTGCCATGGCCAGACCCGTGTGCTGGGAGAGACCCGAGACCCAGTTCTGATGTTTGTTAAGGTACTCCTGACACCACATGGAAAACAGTGAAACCATGTTCAGGTCCAAGTTTCTATCATGCATGCTTCCTAACATGTCAAATTGATGTATCTGAAAGATTGACATAGGGTATTTAAACCGGCCCAAAATTGCCTTATTCAATAGACTTATGAAATATTTTATTGATAATATTCAAAAGTAGAGGTATTATGAAAAATGCTATAATTATTACACTTACTTTTGGTTCTCCTGTATAAGTACTGTAATTATCTGCTTTGCACTCCACTTTTCAGGATGATATGGGAGAAAATGTTTGATGTGAAATCTTACCTGCAGGTGGGATTTTGTTACAGAGGGAGCCCACTTCATAGCCTCTTTAAGGATTTCTCCACAGCGCGCAGCAAAATCTTTGACAATGCTCTAAACATTACAGAAAGAAAAATTGTTAATTGACTTTTGGGTTTTTATTTTACATGCACATGACAAGGAACAATCACCCTGGGTGTGAAGAACTGGATGAGTAAAAGGATGAATTTTTGAACGAGTAAACCAAAGTTACCTCTCTGGCTTCATATGTATCTGGGGCAGTGATTCTGTGGGGTGTATCTGGGATGTCATAATAGGGCTGGTCTTTGTGAATGTCCTGCAACACACCATAAATATCCCTCAAACCACGGTACAGATAATAAACCTGCCAGATATATGCTCATTTGATGAAATACATAAATCATCACTCACTGCACTAAGGGACAGGGAGAGCGTCTGCAAGATATCCAACATAGTCTTCAGCACCCGGCCACTCCAAAGCAGGTGGGGGAAGCTGAGGAGAGAGATGGTTGTATAATTAGGCAAGAATGAGTGTGGTAATTTTGAGAGGAAGAACTGGTGGATCGATGCCGTCTTACGTTTCAGCCAGACCAGACAAATATTTGTCCGCCACTCTGCGGATCCGCTTGTGGATGTGGTTGAAGTTGACCAGGAGAAACTGAGCGTGACGTTCCAGCTCCTCCTCGTGAGCTTTCGTTTTTGGCTGAAATGGAACCACTTATTGTTTTCTCTATTATCTCTATTAAAGCGTCATGACCGTTTTCCAATCAAAGATATAATATATAAATTATGTTGAGAAATAATAAACATTCTTCCTGCTTCATCCCGACAGAGTTCTCACGGGATAAAGCAACGAACTCTTCTCCGATGATGAGATCATAAAAATCAAAACAGTTTTGTACAAAAACATGATTTCAAAATAAAAGCCGAGTAGTTAATATAATAAAAATGTCTGCAAAAGTGTACACAAAGCAGTATCTCAACAAGCAATCCAAATGACTCAGTTACATCATAAACAATACATTATAATATCATATCATCATAGCCTATAATCATAGATATGTTTATTTTCCAACAGACAGCAGCAAGGGTCTTGAGTGAAAACTTCACTTACTTTTTCAGCCATCATTTGAAGGAAAACCTCAAACACCTTGTCGCTTACAGCTATCACACACTGCATCATACCTGTAAAAACATGGATTTAATACATGAGGAACAGTATTTGTCTTTTCATTTTCTGCCTGCTTACCAGATTTATCCTTCTGTATCGCTCGGTCTTCAAAGTAACGAAACATGACCTGGAAGCGGTCCGAGTCCAGAGAGTGCAGCATCCTAACAATAATGAAAAAGACAAGATGGCATGAGGTCATACTACTCACGTAAAGGTCATGTAAAGATTAGACTTCCTTTCTCTTTGGAGCCATTGTGCTACCTCATGTACTCCAGCCTATAAACAGACAGCAGGTATGTGGACATGGCAAAGTCCAGCTTGTTGATGAGAGCAGCCACCTCCGGAGGAGGGTCCAGCAGGTTGATGATGGTGCTGCGCAGGTCATTCAGCTCTGCCTGAAATGTAGCAGCTCCAGTCAGAAAGACAGCCTACTGTGCACTTGGCTTTGTGTGTCAATGTGCATGTGTGTGTGTGTGTGTGTGCTCATACAGGAGTGACGGTGTCGTTCTTCAGCGCAGAGTTATACTGCAGCTCAGAACGTAAAGGTTCTCCACTGGGAAACGTCAGCAGCGGCGATTTGGTTGCAATCTCACAAACTCCTTCGTACCACTCTTCTGGCCACAGACCTGATTGTTTCAGCAGGGATAAAGGAAACGTTCCAGGCAATGTTTGAAAAAAGAAGAAACTAAAATACAATAAAACTATATGTTTACAAGAAACTATATACTTACAAACTTACTGTATAAAAAGACACATTTCTCTTTGTTTCACTGTCAAATTAGACTAAACGTTTCCTGTTTTAGGTCAGTTAGGATTATCGAAATGATTTCTATTTGTTAAATGGAAGGATTGTGCTATTGCCTCCCACAGCCATTAATATGTACAATACCTCTTTCATAGCACACTTTCATGACATTTTGAAGCGGCTTTGATGTGTAGGAAATAATATTTTGTTAAACGAAGGGTTACAGACAGTGGCGGTGAGGTGCCAGCTCTGCAAAAAGTGATGTGGCTTGCCTTAAACATTTGTCATTATATTAATACTTCTCCATACTATGCTGCGGTCGATGTTTCTTTAAAGGAACAATGGCTGTAATGCTAAAAATGACAGTAAAAATTGGTGTGGTGCACAATTTTAAGGAAGTTGAAACAGATTTACCGTAATCTTCCTTATCAAATCAATTTATTGTCTACTAAATAGCCTACAACGAAGAAGACAGCATTTAGTTTGAACAATTGTTTAACAGATAACAGAACATATTGGCCAGATGGTTGGGATACTCTATTCATCTTTTGCAGGGCCTTTCGTTGGGGCTGGCTAAACACATCATAAAACTTAAGCTTTAATCCTTTATTTTACTTCCAGTCTGCAATACTAAAATTGCAACACTGGAAACGGTGAATGACAATAACAACCAATTAAGAAACTGTACAGTTGAGTGAACTCAATTCAGTTCAATAATACTTTATTAATCACAATGGGAAATTAAATGTTGTTGTAGCTCATATTATAAAGGTTCCTTAAACTCCTTGTACCTGAGCCCTCCACTGCAAATCCCATGACAACAGAGTAGAGCCAGAAGTCTCTGAACAATTTCTGCAGACGTGGCTTTGCTTCCTTTATTGGTGGCAACCTCTTGGTCAGCTAGAAGCACAGAGTGTAAACACAGCAGAGATTAGGACAACTGTGCCTAAAAGGGCCAGAACTATACCTAGAGGTTTTACTTGCATTTAGTAGAATGAAAAAGGCTGCAAAGAGTTGACCCGTTCAACACTGAGAATATTATCTGGATCACTTACCACAGCAATTACTGGAATGAGGACACCGAGATTTCCAGCACTGCTAGATGCCTGAGAAGAAAGACAGGTGTGATTCTATATACAGTCAAAGAATACATAAGTAAAGACAAACATCAGAGGTCCGAGACTGGTATGTTGTAAGCTAAAGGCACTAATGGCTTTTTTTAAGCATATTTTAGCTTAATATATCTCAAACCTAATGTTTACTGAATGGCAGCCTCAATCTTAGTGAAAAACTATGACACAATCAAATGATTTCCTTAAAATGTGTGCATAAAACCTACAAACTTGAAATAGAACCTACAGTTTTCTGTAGGTTCTATTTCAAGTTCTTTGAGACTTTAATCTATAATCAAATGCTGAGATCCTATCAAGTGGCTAAGATTACAGAAGACAGACAGGATAAAAGAAATCACAGCAACATGTGTGCAAGCTGTGGAGGTAAAAACAAAACGTTTAGGATGAAATGCACGCCTGCATTTGACAAAGCCAGAATCAGCTTCCTCTTAAACTAAGGTTCTAACCAACCCTTCTAAACATGCATTGAAATGTTTGGCTATGTGAAGCATACCTTCAGGGCTGGGCCTTTGTCCGAGGCCCTCTCACTGGCTCGCTTCCCCTCTAAACCCAGCTGCACAAAAAGCTCCAGCAGGTTGACCAGCAGCTCATCCACCATCTGCTCGGCCTGCATGTTGGCTGCTATGTTACCCAGAGCGTTTATAACAGCCAGGGAACAGTGTCTGCACGAGGAAAAGGGAGGCATTTAGGATGGACATCCAACATTTAGCATTATACTCATAAATGACATGTGTCCAAACCTAATCTATAACTCTCTCCAATGTTTCATTTACAGTTTAGTTTTACTAAAAGCAAAGACCTCCATTACATGGATCCTGCAACTGTCCAAGGAAACTAGAGAGATGTTCTCTCTATTTGTCTACAGCCAATGACAATTCTGATATATAGACTTTAACTATCAATGCATTATAAGTAAGGGAATCCTACTGGATATTATATTGTGTATTGACGTATTCCTACCCCTCTGTTTCACATTTTGTCACGTTACAATACATTTTATTGGGATTTTATGTGATAAACAGAAGCATAGAACCACATTAACGTGAAGCAGAGGAAAAACAGTTTTCAACTCATTACAAAAAAATTCTGAAAAGTGTGGCGTGCCACTTGTATTCAACCGACCTGAGTAGATGCTTTGTGGAACCACCATTTACTGTGTGTACAGCGGTCCATTTTTTGAGATATACGTCTCTACCAGCTTTATCTAGAGGCTGAACTCTTTGTCTACTCTTCTTTGCAAGATACCTCAAAGTCAGTCAGACTGAATGGAGAACATCTGATTTGATCACATGAATATGCTTTAGGGTTGTTGTCCTGCTGGAAGGGGAACCTCCACCCCAGTCTCAACTCTAATGAAGCTCTGAAGGACTGGCCTGTATTTAGCTCTGTTCATTTTCACATTAACACTGACCAGCTTCCAAGTCCCTACTGAGCATCCCCACAGCAGGGCATTGATACCACTGTGGGGATGGCATTTTCAGGGTTACATTTTGGTCTCATCTGACCAGAACACCTTCTTACACATGTTTGCTGTGTCTACTACATGGCTTGTGGCCTCCTTTAAACAGGGCCTCTTAAGGCTTTGTTTCCACAAAGGATTTTTTTCCTGTCATAAAGGCCAGATTTGTGGACTGGACAACTAATAGCTGTCCTGTTAACAGAATCTCTCTCCTACGCTGGGTTGTGGGTCTTGGTCTTCACAAGGCTGCTTGTTCACCAATGTTCATGTAGATAACACACAGATGAACTGTATAATAAGTGAATTGTTAAAGCAATCAGTTGCACTGGAATTTATTATATGCAGATGCATGCCACATTTTTCAGATTTTTGTATGAAAAAATCTTAAAAACCATATGTCCTTGTCTTTCTACTTCACAGTTTTGTGTCGGCCAATCACATGACATCTCAAATGCACTGAAGTTTTTGGTTGTAATGTGAAAAACGTTTAGGTGTTTGAATATTCTCGCAAGGCCCTGTATAATGATAAATAAAACTGTCTGAATAGAAGCACCAGGATACTGTTGAAAACGTCTCTGAACTTGTGTTTCCCTCACCTGTAACCATGGTCTTTGTAGTCTTTGGTTGAGTAAACCATGGAGCTCGCTTTGACACTGATCTGCTGGAACAAATTCCACACTTCCTGGTAGATGTATTGCTAAAAGCGAAAGAAGAGCGTTGAATTCACCCTATCCACGTTTCATTGTTAAATCGATGATTCACTTTCACATTCCACAGTCAAACTGACAGTTTCATTGCAGTGAATCAGCAGTTATCTGCGACAGAGGTGAGAAAAGAAAATGACAGCTCTCACATTTCCTGTGATCACCATGCAGCCCAGCTGATCTATGATGAGGACGTCGAGCTGAGAGGGAGGCTGGCAAAACTTCTGCTGCAGGATCTGCAGGATGGGCTCCATCACTCTGGGTGTGTCCCGTAAGGCCACAGCGATGTGGCCCAAAGCTCTGATGGTGTGGTCCGGAATCAGGTGAGCATCCCTGGAGAGGGAGGAGGGAACAACTTTAAACCCTTTGTTTAAGCACATTTGGCAGTGTGATCACTCTTTTCTGTAGCTGGCTTACTTGTCATTTTCCTGGTAGATGTAGAGACGATTGGACAGACTGGCGAGGAAAGCTTCTACAATGACGTTATCCATTGTAAGGCCAGCTTTCAGGCACCTGGGAGCACGGGGAGAAACAAAGAGGGAATTCTGTGGTGAAACTTAGAAAATCATAACTCTGTATTTTAATTGTTTTACTACTTGACCCATTTTCGGACTGTCTTATGGCACAGTACAGTAAAAAAAACAGCTGCTTAAGATGCGTTTTCCCTGCAGGAACCAGGACCAAACCAAACAAAAGCGGGTAGAAATCTACCCTGAAAACAAACCCTAATAGGGAGGTGGACTCTGAAGTAAAGGTGGAGTTTCATGGTGTTAAGGATTTCTTACTGATCAAATATTCCCAGATTTTATTTCAGTTATCATCTCTTCTGTAGGTCAGGTCTTCTTTTAACTTCAAATTACACGTTATGTTTTTTTGTTTGCAAACACAACATTTAAACTCAGGCACCTATTATGAATCTCAGGGTTTCACTTAGTTTAAATCCTAATAAAATGATAAAATCCGACAACCTTAATGGAGATATGTAATTAAAATATGCCTGGATCAAACCAGAGGATCATCAAAGCCTTTTTGTAAGAGCTTTTAGGCGGTAAGGTTAAAATAAAATTGATGATTATTCACCAAAAATAAGCAGAAGCACTACGGGTTACTGTTACGAGCCACATCTTGCCGGCTTTAATTATTGAAGATCTGAAATAATCTTCCTCTGAGTTAGAAGGGATTTTAATTCTGTTTTAGGGCTTAACCGCTAGGAAAATGTCATTAATTATTTGATTAGGGAGCTGATCGTGCCCAGCTCTGTAAAGCAAAGGAGAGTTCAGATGCAGAGCTCTCCTGTCTTTTCACACAGTTTTTTAGTGAATCTAACCACTATAAAATAATCTCGGATTATTTGTTGTATTTATCTGATTTCACTGTTTTTAGTTGTGTTCTGGACTCCGCTGCTCCGGTAGGCGGAGTTCTGTGCCTCCGGACCACAGCGGGACTCCAGCTGGAGTCCCACAATGGAAATACTGACAAAAAAACAGCCTAGGCAGATTAAAGATCTCGGGAAGTTACGTTCTGTAAAAAAAACCTTCAGGAACTCAGAGAAAACAAGACCTTACATAAACATGGGGATTATCAAGCAGTCTCAACAATACTAAAGCATAGATTTAAGGTAGGAAAGCAATGGGAATAATAACCATTACAGTGAATTAAACTGAATCCATAATGAGTGTAGGCAAAGAGCTTGAAGATCTTCTGTTTCAGAATCAAATGTAAAATGTGGAAAAACAGATGGTGTGTTAACTCGCCTGCAGATATTATCGATGGAGATGTCCCGCAGCTGTTCATACATGGAGGACTGGGTCTTCTTGTTTGCATTGGTGCTGATGGTTGATTGAGAATGTTCGTTGGTCACATGGATCTTGATCTCACCTCCTCCTTTTAAAAAGAAATATTTTGTAAGACAAACTGTGGAGCAGGAAGAAGCTATATGAGGGAATACACATAAGTCATTTTTCTATGTTCGACAACAGTCCAGGATTGTTCCAGGAAGTATTCAGCACCATCCACCTTCCCATTAACTTTGATCAGCTTCCCTGCGCCTGCTGAAGAACAGCACCCTGAAAGCATGATGCTACCACTGCCATGTTTCACCGTGGAAGATATGGACCGTTGGTTTTCTGACACACTAAGCATTTGCAATGTAGGCCTGCTCTTCGTTCACCAACTTTCCCTAACAAACCTCAGAGGCATTCACAGAAAGCTGGATTTATACTTAAATTACACCCTATTTACAGGTTAGATGACTTCTTGCATTATTCTATTTTATCTTTATTTAATCAGGAAAGTCCCACTGATACACAACATCTCCACAACCAGGGTGTCCTTGTTAAAATGAGTGGGAAAAATGTCAAATAAATACACAGATTGGAAAAAGTAAAGACAAACACAGTAATAACCGTGCACACACACAAACCGATTAGAAATGTAAATAAAACAGTGACACTGTTCTGCTAAAGCTGTTTAAAATGACTAATGACTGATTCAGTTACTAAGGTGATCTGGAGCACTGGATTTATTTAGAGGTATGAGACTACAGTGAGATGAATGCAACAATTTTCGCTCCGCTTCAAAATGACGTGCCACTTTTTGCTGGTTCATCAAATGGAATAAGAAAGTTGAAGTTTTAAGTGTAACTTGACACAAGTTGTTAGAAATTCAAATTTTGCAAGTCTTTAAAGTTTATGGTCAATGATTTGTATTTTGTTTTGGCTATTATCTATAATAATATTACATGCGTTCCCGCTGGCAGAGGAGGACAACTTGTCCACCTGGAGTACTGTTGTTACCTGGAGTGCACTGGCTGTGATATTTGTAGAGCTTCACCAAAACAGGCGATGGTACCACCAGGAAGTCTCTGAGAGACGTGGTGACAGAGTGGGCCACGACAGGGAAGCGCTCACACAGACGACCCAAGCCCTGGACACAAATCACAGGAGGTGCTTGATAACGGTAATAGCTGCATTGCATCAACCTTTCCTCACTTTCTACTAATTTCATGCAGACAGGTAGAAATGGTTTATTTATAGTAGCTGCTCCATGACTGCAGCTTATTGAATAACCCAATGCCTTTGTTGCCAAACGAGCTGGGAAGGAAAAATGGAATAACAAAAAAATAAAACCTGAAGTTTAAATGGAACCCTCTATATTATCAGCTAATGTTTGGCTTATTAACATGCTACATATACTGAATATGTTAAATATTACAGGACCATAGCACTTGCATGTTAGCATTTAGCTCACCATTTGGCTAGGCTGTGTTAAATGATTACAGTGAATGGTTTACATAGAGGTTAATTGCCCTTTTCTGATTTTTGAACCCGTGTGTGTTTCTCTTTTAGTAACTCAGAGACCAAAATAATCATCAAGTTATCAGGTTCGACAGAAACTCAAGACCTGATGTGGCAAACTAAAAATGAAGCCCTTCTTTTAAGTATAAATCAATGCAAAGATCTGAGGATTTTGTAGAAATTCAATTTCTTCAGATAATGGAATAAAAATGGAATAAGAAATTAAGTGCAAAGTCAAACTCTATCAAAGCAAAAATCAGCAACAGAGGTTGAGTTATTCAACAAAACCCTTTCCAAGTGATACATAACCTTTAAAAACATCTTTAAGAATATATTTCCCTTTTTTTCTCTGAAACTGTTACCTGTAAGCAGCATATGAGGAGGGGCATGTGGGCGATGATAACTTTACTAGATGTCTTCGACTGCAGCTTCTCTGACAGTTTGGTGCAAAGGTTCTCCGCTCCTGGCGAAAACACAAAAAACTTTCAATTAATTTTAAAAGTCTAATTTACTCACTGTTGAACTCTGGCAAACGATCCAAGTCTCACCCTGTTCCTCTGTGACCGCCCAAACCATGAGGTCAACACAAGCAGCGTTGGCCTGGCAGCGCAGTTTGAGCGGGCTCAGTTCACTCTGGAGGTACTCCACATCATGGAGGATCCTCTGCAGCTCTGATTGGCTGCTGCTGAACTGCTCCAGGACAAAGTCATGAACCTCCTTTACATAGTCAGTCTGAAGGTCTGAACCCCGAAAAACACATTTGTTACACAAACTATGACTAATGCTTGGACGTTTCTTTCTAAATGATTTAAAGAAAGTTAAGAGAGGTTCCCTCACCTTTCAGATTGTACAGAGTGTCTCTCAGCATTTTAAATATTGCCACATATAATGGATCACTGAAGGTTTTGTAGTGAAGATGGATTCCTGAGTTGCTCTAAAAAGAGAACAGCATCGTTAATGTTATGAATCAGTTAGTAGTAATAATTCCAGGTAACAAGGATTTATTCAAACAAAACACAACAAACTTCTGTGTCCTACCTCTTGAAGTTCTGCTAAGGTGCCATCCAGTGACTTCAAAAATGACTCGGAAACAAACTGCTCAACCTGCTCAAGAC
Organism: Crenichthys baileyi; assembly: GCA_036173005.1. Lineage (NCBI taxonomy): Eukaryota > Metazoa > Chordata > Actinopteri > Cyprinodontiformes > Goodeidae > Crenichthys > Crenichthys baileyi. The sequence goes on along the minus strand of JAHHUM010001472.1, from coordinate 568,711 downwards.
AAGCAGTGTTTCATCACACTGAACTAATGGCAGGATAAATGACTTACTTTCTTCTTTACTATTTATTTCCATTACTAAGGTAATACTCTTTAACTACAAAGACCGAGCCTTTAAGCGGAGAGATGTAGCCGCCTCTTGTTTTAACCTTTGATGGGATCAACGGTAAAAGTGACTGCTGAGTATAGTTAGCACTAACCATGTGAAGGAGCTGTCTGAGCATATCCAAAGGGACCTGGAACTCCCCAGAGCTGCTCCCAGTGAAAAGAGGAGAGACAGAGAAGCTGGAGCTGATGGTGGAGAAGTAATAATCAGGGTCCACTGTGCTGCCATCAGGGAGGTAAGAACCTGAGGAAGGACGGAAAATTGCTGTGAAGGAGATGTGAGATTTTTTTGGAAGAACGCCAAGTGGTAGATTAACATCATTATTTATTTCACTAAACAGGTATTTAATACAACAACCATACACGATTACAATGCCTTGCCAAAGTATTCAGATCTCGGGAACTTTGTTTTTTTTTTACATTTTGCCAAATCAAAACCACAAACCTCAATGTATTTTATTGATGTCGCAGACCGAAACAAAGCAATGCGTCATTGTGCAGTAAAAGGAAGAGTTTCTTAGAAACTGTTGTGTGCATTTGTATTAAGCCCCCAGGAGTGAATACTTTATAGAACCACCTTTTGTTGCAGCTGGAGCTACAAGTCTTTAGGGTGTATGTCTCTGCCAACTTTACACATCTAGAGAAGTTTCTGCTCATTCATCTTTGTAAAATAGCTCAAGCTCAGTCAGTTTGAACGGAGACTTTCTGTGAACAGCAATCTTCAAGTCAGGCCACAGGTTCTCACTTGGATTAAGCTAGTCGTAGATTAAACTAGTCGTAGTATAGGGACGCTGCCCCAGTCTCAAGTCATTTCTTCCAGGAATGCCCTGAAATTATCTCCAACCATCTTCCCATCAACTCTGACCAGCTTTCAGTATTTTAGGTTATTAGACCAAAAGGGGCAAAATATAACAGGGCACCAGTCTTTTCAGATTTTTTGGTAGACATTTGTTCTTTTCCTTCCAATTGACACCTCTCTCCAGCTTGTATTTGTCTATCACATAGAGCCAGTTTCTCAAATAAAAACAAACATTTGGAAATGTAAATATTTCCCTTTAAATTATGTTTCTCTGTGATTTATTTTTAATTCATACCACTCCACAGGCTATGATTACCTTCAAAGTACTGCACAGAGGGATCAGCAGGAGAGCTGGGAGTCAGTCCTGTTCTCTCCGGACTTGCCTACGAAACAAAAATGGATCTTATTTTAACACAACTCCTTAGTCGCCTTGCTTCTTCCACTCTCAAGCTGTTTTACCTGTTGTGAAGCACTGGACATGGAGGAGCCTTTACGTTTCAGAGAGTCTCCCTGACACACAGTAAACAGAGAGCTTGGCAGGATTGAACGGAAATCGTTGAATGAGCGTCGTCGGGCAGGATCGCTGCTGTCACCCGCAAAGAGCAGAGGAGCAGCTGGTCGAGGGAACAGCTTGGACAGCAGCGGCTCATCGGTGTTACTGTATCGGCCAAATGCTCTGGCAACACCGAGCAGATTGGGTACCGTGTACCTGCACAGGAATTCTGCAAGAGGAAATTAACATAAATAATATGATTATCTGGAATAACTAGGTAACATATGGAGCAAATGTAAGAGGTATTAGGCTGGTACCTTTATCATGAGCATCTGGATTTTTGCAGAGGTCTTGAAGGACTTGCATGAGGTCCATGAGCGCCTCCAGGATCTGAAATATATTGTTAGATTTTTAAAGACCTCTTATGAGGAGGTAGTGCAAACACAGCATGAAAAGATGAAAGCCAAGAGATCAAACATGGCAAAAAAATGTTTTATAAAATACAAATATGAGATTTATTGACTGTCGAAACTGTAAAGTTCTCACTGGTTCTATCTAATTAAAGACTTATTCACTCAAGGGAACAAATATTTTTTATACTTGTATGGAGACTTCTTTTCCTGGACCCTGTCATTGTCATACGTCATTACAATGCTCCTTTATAAGTACAACAGCAACACAAACGCATGTATTCTTTTTTACCTAAACTAATTTTTATTGGTCATCATGACATTTGCTACTTTAGGACATGTGTTGTTGTCATTTGGGGGAAATTAAAGGTGCTACTGGCCAAGCATGGAGAACCACAACATTCAGTAGGTCACCAGATATAAATCGGTGTCTTTAGCCTATCAAAAAATTCAACTGAAGTTTTAGAAACGTTGAACTACTGATACATATTCTACACATACCAAGGATCATTTTGGAAGAACTTTGCATCTAGCGGTCAGAGTGTGAATGACACCAGTTGGGATTTTACAGCATTAGGTTGCATTGCAAATACTGTGATGATAGACCAGAATGATCTTACAGAAATGTATGCTGTATTTCAATATTGCAGCCCTATTTAGCAATAACCTACACACCAGTCACTGAAAAAGTTATTCAATTACTATTATGCCCAAATAAGCCTAATGTCGCTAATTTCCATCATACCATAAATTTATATCTAGTACATGTGTCGTGTTCGAATTAAAAAGCTCTACTTAATTTATCATCTGCTGGACAACAAAACCACAATTCTGTTATTTTCTTTAAATAATAAGAAATAAATGCAGGCAGTAGGGGGTTAAAAAACAATGCATCATGATTTCATTCCAAAACTGCATCTGTAGCTACTCTGCTAATGCACTCAACACTATACACCACGTGTCTGTGAATCAGAATGAGTTTGTTAATCTTCACATCCCTAATAAACAGGAACACATAGGCACACACCTGTCCTCGAAAGTTTTCATCTCTTTGGGCAACATCTGAGAGCAGCGTTACAAGACAAAAGCTGAAGTTTTCTGCAACCGGAAGAGCATCTGCACAAGAATATGAAAACAAAGATAAAATGACGATTAAAACCCTCAGACACAGCTTCAAGATTCAATTTGTGCATTTCATCACATTGCTACAGACCCCGTCCTTTGCGTTCTGAGCTCTCCTCAATCCACTGAACTTTAGGAAGCCCTTTAAGCAGCCCAAGAAGGTAGGGTACGATAGAATCTTTGTGCTGCAACACAAGTATTGCACAGCCCATCAGATTTAGCAAGTCACTGTTAGCATGAACACATAACAGAAACAGGATTTACCTGCAGGTTGGACTCTACCAGAAAAACACCAAGAGCAATCACAGCATCCCTCCTCCTCTGATCAAGCTGGAAGACCCCTCTGAAGTCCACAGGGCACATGCACTGCAGCTTCTGCACCTGTAATGCAACAACACTGTTTAATTAGGATGAGCTTACAAACATAATCTGTGCTTTTTTGAAAAGCTATATGAATTTCTGATTAAATATTACCAGACAACAATAAAAAGAAACTTCTCTCTCCGAGGAATTTAACTTCAGTACAGAGATGTACTGAAGGATTGTTTAGAAAATGAATAATTCAATAATCAATGTAATACTACATAAAATTGATGTATTGTGATAATTAAAGGTGTGATGTAATACACTGTAAAGGGTATTCTGTAAACACATTTACTGTTGGTATGACCTTCCCTGCAGGGATAGTTTAGCTCCATTAGTGTTAATGATTAGGTTGAGATAAATGACTTTCAGGAACTAAGCCCCAAAAAAAACCCTCTGTTAGATCTAGAGCTTATTCTACAGAGAGATCAGAAGGGTTTTATCTATCAGGGTAAAACCAAAAGCTCCACTTTAGCTGTATCTGTTTGTTCGAGAATAGGTGGCTCTTTGGTTTTAACTTTTGCCAGAAAAATAAACAAATGTGTTTTTTTTCTCCTTACCTTTTCATTGATTGTTTAAAAAATATAACTGAAAGGAAGGATATCTCTTCATCACAAAAAGCAAAATAGCATTAGAAAAAAGGTTAATTTTATCAGTATTTACCTGTTTTTATGTATTACCTAACTGACTTTATCAGAATGTTATCATGATGTAAGCCTTTTACTCATAAAAATAAAAAGGCTTGTGATGTCTCCTCCGGGAGCAAAAAAAACCGTCAGTCCAGTAGATTAAAAAACAACTGTCTGAGGGGATTATCAATGTTTTGCAACATGCTATTATTATTTTTTTACATAGTTAAATCACCTTCAACATTTGAGGAACTATCTCAATAAATTACAGTGAATCATACCATACATACTCCGCCAGGACACTCGTAAAGATGAGAAAATGCAGATTTTCCCTACAGATCTTATGGTTCCTAACATTATTTGTACCCCTCCTTGGTAATTATCTGTAGCTCACTGTACTGTGAGTATATAGACAGCAAAATGTAAAACAGGGTTGAAAAGAACGTGCATGATGAACACAAACACCTGGAGATATGCTCAGAAAAATCAGCAAAATGAATTATTTCATTTAATATTCTAGCTGCACTTTTTGGGTTTTATGCTCAAATTTGTTTCCTTTTTTTCCTCCATTCACACAAACTTCTCTCAGGCCAAAGATGTTTAAAACATGTTATTTTAGAAAATAGCTGAGTTTTGCTGATTCCTTTGGAAATACAAATTCACAGGCAGGAAAATGGGTTTGCAGTTTGACAAAGTCCACAGAGCTGAATCATTTAGCCCCAGTTTTTAGACATGTTTTAAAACCCTTTTGACAAAATCATTGAGGAAAATGTTTTTACCTCCTTTATTAGCGCTCTGTTTCTCTGGTTTTATGACCCATGGCATACTACCAGACTCAACGCTGGGTATTTTTGCTTGTCCCAGTTCTTAAGAACAAAGTTGGAAAAGTGAGCTCTATGGATAATTACAGGCTGATTGAAATAGCCAACATTTTATCGAAGGCGCTAGAAAGAATCCTGTTTGACAGAGTAACTGTGTTCATCACTTCCCTGGATAATTAGTTTGGCTTTAAACCAAAGCACAGCACATACATGTACATATATGCACTTAAGGGAATAGCCAATAGCCAGAGAAACCAGAACAAATTCATAATAATCACCTTTTTATTATGACCCCCTGTACTGGTTCTTACTGCAGTGTAACTTTCATAAGAAGTTAAATGTCTCCTGATACAAAATTCAAAAACTCAGGAAAAAGCAGAAGAAAATCTGATTGATCATTAATCTCACAAGTTCCACAAACTGAAAACACCATGAAATAATCTAATGTGGTATTGTTGAAACGGTTCCCATTATGTACTTCCTGTTTTAAACTTCCCCATTCTGAAACCTCTCTCCTCCAACCAGTTCAACGTCTGCCTGCTCCTTATGAGTGAATGAATGAATGAATGAATGTTAATGGAAACGCCCGATTCCAACTGTTTTCTGAACCCCACCAACCATTTAAATCTGCTCTTCCTGAGTTTGGCTCCTCTAAGTTTCCTTCCTCTCCATTGTGAGGCTCCACTCTGCATGCTCAGGATGGGGAACTAATCGAAGTGAAGATTTCATGCAGATTTTGTATTTTAATAAAGTATTTACTATTATAATACATATAAATGCATTTCCTCATATTACATTTCCATGAACTGATTGCAATGTCATCCTGAGCAGGCTAATTTAGCAAATTTTTTACCTGCTCTGTAAAATGACCTGAAACTTGTGTTGGTCTTAACAGTTTTTGTTGTTCCTTTTGATCCACAGTTTTTCCCCTCAGGAAACCTTTAGTGTCCTTAAAGTTCAAACTAAAACATTAGTTGCTTCCATCTGGGCAATGTTAGCAAAACAAAGGCACCGCATACAGATTGATAAAAGCACAATCAGAGTTACAGGCAATCAAAAAGGGGAAGAGACCGCAGATTAACTGCGGGCTAAAAACAGCTAGCCGACACTAACACCCACTGCGTAGCGACATTAAATCTCTAAATACCAACGTCATTGATAAACCTCCAACCTGCCAGAGGAGCCCGAAATCAGTTCTAACCCGTAATAACACTGAAACAACTTCGCCAGAGAGAACAGCGAAGTTCAGGACGTCAATGTCACTAGCCAGTCATTAGCAGCTAGCTGTACCGTTACCTTGTCTAACGGCGCCTGCTGGTGAGCCGCTAGCGACCGAGCCAGAGAAAGGACGGTGCTGAAGTAGAAGCCTCTGCATCCTCCTCCATCCAGAGACATGTTTAACTGAACCCGGACTGAGCTACACAGACACAAACATCCTCCCCTATCATTCAGTCCGACCACAGCTGATGCAGGCCGGTTATAACTACGGTGGGCGAGAGGTCCAAACAGTGCGAAGCAAGGTCACAATCCAGAGAAGGCTTAAAGTTATGAATAAATGTTTCTGATGCTGTTTTAGAAATGTAGCAGATTCAGTTTTTTTCTCCATTTGACAATTCACTCTGTATTCAGATTATAGCGTAGAGGAATTGGTTGTATATTATTGTAAGGCTGAACATGTGAAAAGTTGTATTTATATTAATCAAGGCAAGGCAAGTTTATTTATATAGCACATTTCAGCAACAAGACAATTCAAAGTGGTGCACAACTTTGCAGTGACAAACTAAAGAACATAAAAAGTACACTGCAGTGGCACAATAAAGGAAATTAAAGTACTATAGACTAAGATTAATGAATTTTAAAATTTTAGGGCTGAACGACCCCACTTTTGGAGAAATGTAATTCTTTAACCCATTCATCGATGCATTTGGTGCTCTTAGGTCCATAGTTATTACTATAAAGTCAAAAAGTCAAATGTTTCTCCCTGGGGAGGAAGCAATCCCTTAGAACCCTGCTTCTGTCCCATTTCAAAACTTTGCTTCTGTCTCCTGACAGAACTGTGACAGAACTTTAATCAGCTGAATTAATCTTACTCCTGTCAGATGTAGGTTTAAAGTTATATTATGGAGGCCCCGCCAGAGTCCTGACATGAAAGTCTGTGGCGAAAGCAAAAGATTAGGGTGATGGCAAGGAGGCCCTCCAACCTCAAAGGCTCGGAGCTCATCACTAAAGCTATATATTCAGAATATCAGTGCATGCAAAGGCGCTCATCCTTGATTTTTGTGATGCCAATAACGATTTTGCCATTCATTATTTAAAACGGTATGAATAATTTTTATCATGTTCTATTAAAATATAGATAAAAACAGATGGATTTTTTTTCCCAAAATGACGGTCCTTTTAATATGTTCTGAGTCTCATTTCCTATTGGACAGAAACTTCTTGGTGAAATGAAAATAATTTCTACATCTAAAACTGTATAAATATAAACAGTGTTTTTCATTTGAATCATCATTGGTAATGTAGTGCAAAAAAATGCTAAATGTAGTAAAGTGAAAAACAGCACAGTGTGTATACAGTTTTTGAGCAAAGAAGAAAAGGACAAAAAACACAGAGTAAACAGTCCGACCCATGTTTATTTGTGAGCATGACTAGAGGAAATAATGAGACTGAAGGCACAATATGATGTTCTATGGACTGTGAACATTTTCAGTGTTAATCTGAAAACTCCGGATACATTTAAATAACTGTGATGGAGGTCCAGCGTTAAAAGATTAACATGAAAGATAAATATAATTCACAGTAAATACAGTATGTTGTACACAGAAACTGCAATAAGCAAAATAAGTGTTAGCAATGAATGTAAACAAGCGTGTCCATTTCATATTATTCTGTAATTATGAGGCGCAGTTGGCACATTAGGGCGTCATTTGGTGTCAAAAGTAAAGGCAATTAACTTTAGATCGTCAGAAATGAAACATCTGTATTAAAGGCTCTAGGGAATGAGATGAAAGGCACCAGTAGTTGCATCTGAAGCAGATTAATACCAAAGTTTACAATTTAAAAGCAGAAAAAGTAAAAAAGAAACATTGATGTTGATGCAGATGAGTGTAGAAGACCCATTAAGCACTGCTGGGGAATTAACAGCAGTGTTTCAAACCAAGAACACTCCTAAAATCTGTAGTGACGGAGTACATCATTCTCTCATCCTTAAGATCAAAATGAATCATAGAAACCATAGGCACTTTGTAAGGCATCAAGTAAATGAACATAAAAGATCTTCCTACCTCAAACTCATCCTAAAAGGATGTGTGCGTTTTAAACAAATTGTCATACAACATCATCATTAAATTAAACCTCCTAACAGAATCTACAAATGTTTTAACATTCTAGAATTAAGGCGTTTAGTTCCTAATCTATTTGTAGCAGTATATTACATATTGAATATTATTTATTGCATTAGGTACCAAATTAATAAAATCTCAAATTACTTACATTCTAAAATAGGGCTTGTGATAAATGTTAGATCTCTGAGTTTTTCTTCAAGTAATCTTTTTTCCTCTAGTGTTTAAATCACATTATAATGGGTTGCCTGTTAGCTTTTTATTAAGTGCACACAGGGTTGCGTTAGTTTGTGCTGACAGTGCTCACATTTCTTTTGGTAGAGCAGATCTAAATAAGCGCCCTGTTCTTTTTCCCTGAGCTCTGAGAAAAAGAGACCAACTGTGAGCACCAGTTCTGCAACTTTAAGGAGCTCCAAGCAGGCAATGCTTGCACTGCTGCTGTGCTATAGAAATAAAGAATGACGTATTAAACCAACCTGTTCCTTTTTTCTGTCTGAAAATACTTGGAGGTAGACATTAGAATCTAGAAGCCAGGATTTAAGAAGACGGGATTTAGCCTGTTTTAGTAACTGTCCGAACACTCCAGGTGGTGTAGGACTGAGGCATCCAGCTTAGTCTGTGTTACACACAATGTTTAAGACCTTGACGACTTCCTCATAGATGATGAAGACTATGGCGACATCCAAACACACCCGACCCAGACGAGGAATGGTACCTTTGTAGAACCTGGATATGTGGAGAGCATGGTGTTACTTGGAGACTGTATAGTTCAATTTGGATTTAGCTACTTTAAAATGTTGATATATGACAGGATGATTGAAAAATTAGCTAGGAGCTAGAAGCTATAATTTAAACCTGTTGGTGGAATGGTAGACAGGTTGCATGCAGAGCTGTGCAAAAATAAACAAACTCATTGAACATTTTCAAATTCTGTTACAACCCTGAACTTTCAATTATGTTTTTGGGGTTTAATGTGATAGACCAACACAAAGTAGCACATGAATGTAAAGTGGAGAGATTATAATGGCTTTCAGATGTTTTTGGAAACACATAGCTAAAATGTATTGTGTGCATTTTTTTACTCAGCCCCTATTATTGTGATTCACTAAACCTAATTGCTAAATAGGGTTTACTTGTGTGTAGTTTGATCTCAGTATAAATCCACCTGTTCTGTGAAGGCCTCAGAGGTTTGTTAGAGAACATTAGTGGACAAACAGCATCATGAAGACCAAGGAACTCAGCAGACAGGCCAGGGTGAAAGTAGCGGAGAGGTTTAAAGCAGGTTAGAATATTAAACAATATCCAGAGGTTTAAAGATCTCACAGAGTGCTGTTCAATCTGTCATCTAAAAATGAAAACCTACTGCAACAACAACTGCAAACCTACCAAGACGTGGGCAAAGAGAGCACTAATCAGAGAAACAGTCAAGAGGCCCATGGTAACTCTGGAGGAGCTGCAGACTGGTAGGACAATCTGTTCACACAGCAGCTGTTAGTCATAAACTCCACAAATCTGGCCTTTATAGGTGTGATGCAGAAAACTAACACTGCACATCACTCTAAACACACTATCCTCAACATGGTCATGGCGGCATCATGCTGAGGGGATAGGGAAGCCAGTCAGTTGATGTGAAGATGAATGAATCCAAACACAGACTAATCCTAAAAGAAACCCTGTTGGAGGCTCTAAATTACTTGAGACTGTGGCAGAGGTTCACCTTCCAGCAGGACAACAGCCCCAAACACACATCGGAACTACAAGATAATGGTTTAGATCAAAGCATATTCATGTGTTAGAATGGCCCAGTCAAAGTCCAGACCTAAATCCAATTGAGAATCAGTGTTCATGAATCATTGTTCACGGTCCTTCTCACGGCTGGGGTCAGGGAACCCTTGGGGTACACCCTGGACCAGTCACACGCACACACACACACTCATAGCTAAAGACAATTTGAAAACCATGTATCAATTTCTTTTCAATTCACAATTATGCACAACTTGGTCTATGACACAAAATCGCAAAAAAAAATACTGAAGTTTGTTATCTATAAAAAGTAAAAACAATTAAAGGGGTATTAAAACCTTTGCAGGGTACTGCAACTTGGGGCTGAACCATATTTGTAAGAGAGCACAACTGATTGAAACTGTCATGTTTGACATGTAGCATTTATAGTTTATTAATGTTAAACAGCATCTAATTTTTGGGGATAACAAGAGTTTTAAAAGTATTTACTATATTATCATGGCTGTACTAAAACAACCAAAATAGAGACCAAAGAGAGAAACTTTGAAATCTCTTTTTTAATCTCAGTATCGGTGCATTCCATGGACATGTACTTACGCCATTGGTCCTTCATGCTTCATGATTTGAACAGCACAGTCAGCTGTGCTTTTGTACTTGTGGGCTTCGAGGCCCTGTTGATAAAACACAGAAATCAGTAAGAGTGCTACAGGCTGAGCTATGAGATGAGGAACAAACATTCCAGGGAGCTGACCTGCATCCTGGTCTTAATCACATCCAGCGGAGTGTTTCCAAAGACACTGGCAGCACCAGCCAAAGCTCCAAACAGGCCAGTTATCACAGAGCTGATGGCTTTGTTGGGGTCGTCGCCTTAAAGTCGGAAAAGAAACTGTCTTTTTTAAAGAGCTGCATCATTAGATGTATTTCATTACTGCAGAGGTTTGTTTTCATACCTTTGTACCAGTTTCTCAGTGAGGTCATGACATAGAAGCGGATGGCCTGATTGGATCCCTGTTTTAGCACAGTGGCAGTAAGCCCCTGATAGGTCCCCTTTAGTCCTAAAGATGCATCAGACAGAAAACACTTCAGCATTTCATTTATTAACAGAATATCATCTGTTAAATGATACCAAAAATTCAGAGAGGAAAGCTATATATATATAGATATATATATAGATATATCTATATATATCTATATATATCTATATATCTATATATCTATATATATAGATAGATAGATAGATAGATAGATAGATAGATAGATAGATAGATAGATAGATAGATAGATAGATAGATAGATAGATAGATAGATAGATAGATAGATAGATAGATAGAGGTGGTGAACCAGCAGGGGGCAGTATAATATAAAAAAAACCTTGCTCACCTTGAGTTCTTACAATCTCCCTGACCCCATGAAAAAATCCTCTATACTTTGGGTTAGCTGATGTTTGATCATGGATAAATTTAACCTAAAAGGACACAGCAGCAAAGATAAATTATGGTGTGAGTTAACATGAGTAAAATTATACCACAACAAGGATGCAGAAGCAGAAGAGCAATGCTCTTGAGTTGTGCCTTAGATCCACCAAAGGACAGTATTCAGGCTAAAAACACATTCAAGCACACATTTTCTATTGTTATTTTGCACATGGCATCTGCTAGAATTTCTACTGCTGCAGCTCCAGCTAAGTAAAATTAGAGACGTTCTTTTCCTCTGAGTACAGCTGGTTCTTAAAAAACAATGGTTAATTCTCATAGAACAAGTATAACATAAATATCCTGAGATGCATGCATGACATGTTGTTTTTATAACATCCACCTGCTTTTCTGCAGCATTGAAAGAATTTTACACTGCCTTGAAAAAAGTATTCAAACCCCTCGAAGCTTTTCCCATTTTGCCATGTTACAACCACCACCTACAATGCATTTAGTTTCGATTTTCAAAGCTTGCGATATTGTTTTATAACCCTGCTTTAAACTTCACAACTTTCTCCCTGACCTGTGAAGGTAAATGGTTGCATTGGACTTTATCAGAGTAGGAGGCTGATTACGCATATTTCAGATATTTATTTGTAAAAAAATGTAAAAACGATGTATCCTTTTCCTTCCATTTTACAATTATGCATCACTTTCTGTTGCTCTATAACATAACATCCCAATAAAATACAATTAGGTTTGGTGTTGTAAGGTAACAAAATGTGGGACTGTTCAAGACGTATGAATACTTCTGCAAGTCCCTGTATATATACACACAAACAACTCTTAACAAAAACATTTTTCCAATAGTTTTTAACTTTCTATTTATACCTTAACAGTCTCCATTGGACAGACTACAATCACAGCCTCCGCCACTCCGGCTCCAAGACCGCAGAGGAATCCTCGCTTGCTGTCTAATTTACCGCTCTCATCTCGCATTTTATTACTGAGGAACTCAAACATCCCGAATCTGCCAAGGTGGTGGAGACATAACGAAAATTACTGACACCACAAAGAAAAAACAATGGTTTTAGCTCAGATGTTGTCCAATATGGAGAAAAGTCTTCTTCCTCATCTCAAAGTCTGATTATTTAGTGCAAGTTTACAATTTAAAGCCTGCCAAGCTGTTTTTTTGTCAATGCAATTAAACAACATGCTTTTCCAAAAACCTGCCAGAACCTAAAAAAAACAATTAATTTAGCTCTTTGCCAACTTATCTTATGTGGCTCGTCCCTTGAGTTCAAAGTCTTTATAGTTCAATAATTTATGGATCAAAATAAGCAAACAACAAACACAAGCATCTGAAAATTATCAATGTGACAGCAAACCATACGATCTGTTAGTCCGTCACCCTTCTCCACATTAGATAAGCACGTGTGTGTGTTTAGTTGTGAGGCTACAGTACCTGACTGCAGCTTTGGGTATAGAGCCGTAGAGCAGCGAGCTCAGGCCTCTGTAGAGCCCCTTCACCCCATGGCCATTCACCGTCTGCTTCACACAGTCGACTGTTTGGAGGCAGGAAAGGAGCCGACATGAAAAAAGACAGAAGTCAGTTTATAAAAGCTTAACATGATTTTTAAATAGGTTCAAGGCAAGTAAAAATTCAACAAAACAAAGCACCAAGATTAGATTTGGCTTGTATAAGGTTCAAGATCGGTGCCAAAGCTCAAAAGTCAACGACCACCTTACTACGTCAAAAAACGTCTGTTTGGTTGTGTTTTAACCAGCGATAACAGGAGTTATTTTTCAGTTTATTCAGGACTTTCAGTAATAATTAAAACATTTTTTTTCCAAGGAGAAATTATTTTACAAAAAACAACATTTGGTTTTTGTTCTGTCGGGCACCATCTTATGTCTGATCTTTAAAGACAGGAATTTGATGCAAAAGTCTAAAATCAATGTGGATTTTCTTTGCGATCTACTCGGGATATTCAAGCTAAAATGTAAACATATACCCACATTAATATTTTGTTAAATGTGCCTTAGAAAATTTTACCTCAACTACATGCTTTTCCTGGCATGTTTAGGCATGATTTTTACTGGATATTTTTCTTTAATTCATTCAAAATTACAGTTAACTAACTCTCAATAGAGTTGAGGTTGGGGCCACTCCAAAAGCCTACTTTACCCATCCCAAAACCGGTTATAATGGGTTTGAATCATTATTCTGTTGGAACACCCCTCTGCGTCCAGGTTTTATTTATCCGACCCAAAACTGCACCTTTTGATGAGAGGGAATTGGTTAGGATGTTTAAGAACAACCCAGAAACCACCCAAGCGCCAGCATGCCATGAAGTGGACACCTTTTTTCTCCTTTTTCTCCTTTTTTTCACCCAAAAAAAATGTCCCTGCAGCAAATTTAATACATTCAAGCATAATGGAAATGCAAAGTGCCCACAAGACCAGGTGTTATGGTCAGATGGGACAAACACTGAGCTGTGTGGTCACAGTGATAAGAAGGTTGTGTTATGTAAAGATGAGGCATTACATAACACAACCAACTGTGAAACATGGTGGTGGCAGCAACATGCTGTGGTGCCATTTTGCTGCCAATGTTACTGGTTCATGCATTGTACAAAGTGGTTGGATTACCAAACACATGGAACTACTTACCAATTCTTCCACTTCACTCCAAACCATAGCTTTCCAGTGTTAATACTAAGGGGTGTTCCAACAAAACAATGACCCCAAAAAATCACCAAAACTGGGTTTTCAATGTTTAAATATTTAAAAAATAATTTGAAGTTTCTGGAACTATGAAGGAGGAGGACTACTTCTAAATTCTTAAACCTCACTAAAAAAGTTAGAGTTAAATGAGTTTGAGTTAAATACCGCTTCAGTTACACTGGGTTACACCAAGACGTTTCGAAAACAAACTGGCATACTGAGTGCAAACTCACCAATTCCTCTGTATTTGGGAGGGTTGGCTTTCTCATCCAGCTGCAGCTGTGTTTTTACATACTCTGTTGGGAAGGTGATGCAGATCTCAATGCCTCCTGCAATCCCGCCTGAGTGAACAGAAAACATCTGGGTGAAGATGGTTTCTTCCGGCCAAACCAAGACAAAGAACCAACACAAGCGAGCCCATGAAGAAAACTGGAGCTCTTTATCCACACAGTGGTTGGACTGCACCATACAGGGCTAGAAAAATGTCCCATTTATGATTAGTTGCTTTTTATTTTTTTTTTAAAGCAATACACAAAACACATCAAAGCATTCTATAAAACTATGAACAAAGTCTAGGTCATCATCTTTCCAAGATCTTTTAAGCTTTAGTACTTAGCAAAGGTATTCATACTCCTTCATCCTCTTCACCCTTTGTCACATTTCTATAACAAATTTCAATGTTTTTTATTGGATCTTATGTGATAGAATAACATAAAATGGTACATAATTGTGATTTAGAAGGTGAATGCTACATTAAATTTAAAGAACCAGAAATATCTGGCATCCATTTGTATTCAGTCCACTTTACTCTGATACCCCTAATTAAGATCCAGTGCAACTGAGTACTTTCAGAAGAAAGTTCTACAAAGTATTGACTTGGTCAGATTATTTGTGAAATACTGTATTGCGTAAACCATATATTATTTTCAACCCACTTCAAATGTATGAGCCAAGAAGCTCTAATGTTACTAAACATGAAAAGTTGAGCGAGTATAAATACTTTTGCAGGGTACTTTATACATCAATAGTCATCATACATAATACATTTCAACATAAAAAGGGGGTTATTTTTTTCACACAAAATAAAATACAACATGCTTCACAAATGAATACAACATTGCACAGGACGTGAGAAATATGGACGTATAAAAGTAAAACCAAATGTAGTTGGGGTAAAGTAAAACAGAGGAATAGTTGTTAATGAAGCTGGGGTTGGACTGTGAACGCCTCCTGTACAGTGAGCAGAGCCGTTCCACCTTAAATTCCTGTGCTGTCACACATCTGCTGTTGAACAGCAAACAGGGAGCCTGCAGCTGATTGGACGGCCTGATCACAGTGTGATTCTGCCTTCATATCCTCCTCCTTGGCCCTGCTCCAAGTCAAGGGGGTGTGTAACCTCCAGATCAGCACTGTGCACCACATTAGAGAGCAACCACAGCAGTTCCTCAGTCTGAGTGGACTCATTCTTGTAATGCAAACAGAGGTGTAATTGTATGCATGACTTCAAGGCTAAAGCTGATGAAATGGGAAAAATAACTTTTTTGTTTACATAAGTGTGCTTCATAAAAAATAAAAATAAAAATAAAGCTGAAACTGTGGCATGGAAAAGAAAAGGCTCTTTCACAGACCTCCCTATGCTTTAGCTTGAACTTATCCATATAAAATAAAAAAGTAGTAATATTTTGATGCTCTTAACATGCATTTCCAAAAAGTCATGCAGTGAAACTCAGCACAGCAGTGATTCAAGCCAACACTCACGCAAACAAGTCCAGAGTTTTGTGCAAAAACAATGACAACAGTACAGCTTTCCCAAACCATGGTTTCCACAAAACTTTTCTAGTGTTTAATGGATGCCTGTTCTGAACAACCAACGGTGCTGGTTATGACACACCCAAGGAGTGGGCTGTTAATTAGGGGCTGGCTCTAAAGCCGAAAACTACAAATTAAGTAACAGTGCACAACACAGTCATCAACAAACAAGACTCTGAGCAGTACCTGCAGTGGTCCACAAATTCAAGCTGGGGAGAGACATAAAACCAGTTTATCGGGTCAAATGTTCATGTCTTCAGTTACATACCTACATATTTACATTCCACTCATATGTGTGCTTCTCTGTCAACGAAACTGGTCTCTGGGGGATTCCTCTAGTGTCAGCAATAGTAAATAGGGTGACAAAACAAGATGTTTGTACCTGTTAGGCGAAGGTTTATTTGTGTATAAGATAAACATCACCTGCTTTTTACTTCTTTCTTGTTGTGAATAAAAAATTTCTCTACCATTGGTCTGTTTAAATATAGATAACCCTTTGGTGGTAAATATCTTGTCTATTCTCATTTTTTCGCTACAGGACATTTGTGGCCTGCACCTTTAAACCAGAGGCTCTGCAGAAATCCAGCCTGTGGCGGCAACTAAGAGGACAACAGTGTTTCACCAGCAGTTCAAACGCTGTCACAAGTAGAGAAAGCAGGCTTTTAGCAACAGGTGATTTTATTTTTGCAACCATAGAATTTAAATAAAATGGAATAAAACAAAGCAACATTTACAGGTTAGGTGCATCTTTTGTTTTATATATCTATATTAATACCATCTCCTGTATTTTCCAGCATAAATACCTGAGGACTCACTTCTTTTTTTTTTTTTTACACCTTGACATTGTGTGAGCCCATAACTGTATCAGAATATATTTACTGGTTGTGTTTATCCCCTTTGATTCTGACCTGACCTCACATGGTACGCTTACCACTCTGTCCTGAGAGAGGTTTAAATGCAATCAGTTTGTAACATCAGTGGAAAAAAACCAAAAAACTAAGCCTCTGAACTGAGCCAGGGGCAGGCGTGTTGTAATCTGGGATGTGAGCACAGGCAGAGGGAGCAAAGTGCTTTGTCATCGTGGCTTGTGACTGTGAGCGCAGAGACCCAGGCCTCTAAACAAACTCTATGAGGACAGCAGGTCAGTAAACACCGACTGGTCCATTTAGTCACGTTCAGTAAAACGTTGGGAATCGACTATGGTTTTCATTGGAGCAGTAGTAGCGTCCTATAATCAAAGGATCTGTGAATGGTATTGATGATGCAACGTTGCGATTGAGTACATGCTAATCTGTGTGGAGTCAAACACTAATTGACTAGAGAGGCAGGCAAGTCAAAGGGCTTGTGCTAAAGTCTAAAGTTGAGTCCCAGGACAGATCAGATGCCAAGCAGCACTGTCACGTCCAGAACAGTGAAGTCAGATGTCCTAAAGCCTTCTCTGATCATGCAATAGCACAGTTGCATTTCCATTTAGCTATCATCGAAGGTTTTTCTCCTGCTGTCATTAATCCTCCTATTACACTATCAATTAGTAGGAGTGACGCAAGTCTTTAAAATATATTCAGAAATATATGTTGTATAAGAAAAAATAGGTCAAGTTTTCACAAAAATATACACAATAAAGTCATTTTTTGTTACAGAGGGATTTTGGCCAAACACTGTATAAAAAAAGACAATCTTTTTTTTCCCTCACTGTCTGGCATTAGGTCAGGCTAAACGTTGCTTGTTTAAGGAAATCATTTAACTAAATACCAAAATAATAAGAGAATTTTTTTTTACTTGCTACAAATTCAGACATTTGCAGACAGTACTCGCAAGAAGTTAGGGATATTTTGGGTATTGGGTGAAATCTTTGGAAAACGTTAAATGTTCACGCTACAGTGTTATTATATCATAAAAAGGGCAACATTTAAATAGAAGAATGCAGTGGTGATTTCCTCATCTTAAACAATTTATTGAAGCAAAAGCCAACAACAGTGGTGGGTATAACACAACAAAACATGTCACTGTCTCAATTACGTGACATGAGCTCATGAGCATCAATTACAGCTTGACAACAACGTCTCAAGTTGACTTATTGTATTATAGGTTTTCTATGGGGTTCAATGACTGGATTAATGATGTTTTTCAGCTAGTATGGGCTTGGAACTGTCCCATTCACAAAGTGTAGGGCAGTTCTGTATTGCCTAGACACCACCACCACCAAAGGGTTGTCTGGTTACAACAGCGGCTGATGCATAGTGCTCTGCTTGATGTCTCCAACATTATGGACGACCACCATTTCTGCTTGACATTGAACAACCTTCATCAGAGAACAGCACTGAGCAGGACCAGGTCCTGGAAGCAGCCGATATCCGCTTTAAACCGCCATTTTAGGACTCCATCACACCCCGTGATGGCTGGTTGACACAAAGTTAAGAATCAATTGTCCAAAAGGTTGATTTCTAATACAGCAAATTATGTATTTAAAATATTATTTTATTAAAATATTTAATTTTCTCTTGTGATTTGCGTTGTAAACTGGTTGTTTGAACACATACAAATTGCCATTCTTACTTAGCTTTAAAACTAATTTGACCTCATTTTAAATTCCTCAAGACAATCCTTGACAAACGTACATAATCACACTGAAGTGTGATATCACTGGATCAATTTATTGGTTTCGATGTTTTTCTTTTATTTCCTTGTTTTCATAGTTTATTAGTATTTCTCATTCTTTTCATTTTTACTTAGTAGTTTAGTTGAATGTTCCTAGTTTACGATTTTGGTAACTGAAGTATTTTTAACTTGAAAGAATCTTACATTTTGTTTGCGTTTGTCCTTTATATGTGCTTAGTGCTTGGTGTTTGAGAACGACAGAGCACAAATTCCCTCCTTCATCTGTTCTTTTTTATTGACACACCTCACAAGGCAGCTATTTAACTGACTGAGAGCTGTTTGGTCATATCCTGATAATCAGGTGGTGCTCCAACATGGTAATTTTGACTGAAATTACTAACTTTGTTAATTAGTAATGTTTTGTCACTTAATAATATTTATAGCCCAACCAACCTTATTGGTGCAAAACAACTGTACAAAACTTAATTAGTGAATATGAATAGTGAATTCTCTTCCTGATCACTTGGCTATTTTTTCCTTTGGTTACAAAAGGATCCAGTGTGTTTGAGGTGTTGCTTTACAGTCTTTTCACATCGAACCTTTGGGAACGCTTTTAACCATGTCAGAGTCTGGTTTCTGGAGGTGTGAATTTTCTCACTTTTACCATTTCCTGTCTTACTGGACCGGTCCCTGGACCAGACCAACAGTGTAAATGCACCCATAAATACATCCACAGGTTTGCATCCATCTAACCTAAATGTTGTAAAATAACCTATCAGAGGCTTGCAAAGCCATGGTATCGTCATCTGGGCTTGTTAGTGTATGTAAACTTCTGAATCTAAAAAAAAGTTAAGTAAATGTCTCCAAAAACAATTCTATCATTATTCTGGCAAATAGATATAATATCAGTAATCCGTAATGACCTTAAACAGAAAAGATATAGTCTGATTTAACGTCAGATAGTGACATTTTTTTTAATGCAGTGCATGTAACTAATCTGGTTTCAACTGTATAAAGAGATTTTAAAAAGTTAAAATGTTTCACCATATTGTTCCCAAGGTTTAAACTCCTTTTACTGAGATAACAGAGACAGTACCGAGTGACCGGCGTTTTCTCTAGATAGCAAAGATTAACGCAGTGTTGCACTTCCCTCACCAGTTGCTAGACACTGCCTGTAAGCTGGCTGAAAGACGGCTTCTACACATTGCAGCTGCTGACAGTAAAGACAAATTTGGCAGTTGAAATATTTCCGGTCCTAAAAAAACACGACCATCCATTTCTTTGAAATGAAGGGAGCCCCAGCTATCATTTATAAAGGGTTCTACTGTCTGCAACAAGAAACATAGCTGTTACACCTCAGACTAGATACCTGAGCAAAAAGGCTGACTTACCAGCTTGTTATTCTCCCAGTGTTAATCTGTAATGAGCAGGAAGGGAAAAAACTACTTCTAAACTTACCAGTTGTTTATTATATTTGCTTAAGTTTATGTATCAAACTAAAAAGAACAACAAATCATTATGAACATTTATATATCTCTTACAATCAGAATGTTATTTTAGCAGAAGTAGTAATAGTGGTTGCTTTCCTGTTTAAATGAAAAGCAATTAGAGCATTCGATAGATTTTTGTTTAAGATGTTTGTGTAAATACAGTGACACCATGGAAACTTGGTATTTCTGCACAAGATTATCATGCTGTGAGAATGCCGACATGTGCACAATTAGTTTTAGTGCAATCGCCGATCGTTAAAGTTCAGCTACCTAAATTCTGCTCTGCAACTTTACATTTTATTCTCCTCACATCGATTTTTATTTCAGTGTAATTAAATAACCGAGTACTGCGCCCAGGTTTACTGGTCTGAAACCCTTTGAGATTAACCTATAAACCGCCCAGGGTACCATTCCACAGATTATTTAACAGAGTTTTGGATTTATGAAACCTGTATTACTGATGTTCCGGGTGGGGTGGAGGGCATCGGGACTGAGGGCAGAAGCAGGCGCTCTTAACGCTGCCCCATTTTATGTATATTAGGAGTTTTTTCATTTGTATGTTTTTTTATTTATATTTTTACTTTGTACAATTTAGAGTTATTCTATTGGATCAGAAACATAACACGTTCAATACCTGGTCAACACACACATATTCTTAGACATCCTACGTAAATAAACAGGAAAGTCCGTAAAACTGCTCCGCTAGGGAGTGAACGGAAACATGCTGCTGACAGCGGCCAGCAGTGAAACTTGTAAACAAGTCGCAGACCCCAGCGCTCAGCCCCGCTGTCACCCCTTCCTTACCTGCCAGGATAGCCTTGCCCGGGTGCGTTAGTTTGGCTTTCCCCGCCGGAGCTGCAGCAGCCACAAACTGTGGTCTGTGAAACGGACTCACAAATCTACTCGGTTCAGACATGCCTGCGGTCCCCCCGGCCAAACTGTAGTTGTTTCTTTCTTTTTTTTTAATCAACACAAACTGTTGGCTGCCACAAACTCGCTCGGCTTTCTAGTCCTCGTGCAGACTGGCTGCTTTGTGTCAGAGCGGCGCCGCAGACATCCAAGGGCCAGCCAGGCGATGTTGACCATTGGACTAAGTGCATATCAGGAGTTCATGATGTCTGTGGACTTTTGACAGGTTCCCTCCGTGGCACTCAACGGAGGCTGATAGCGTTGAGTCAGTGCTCATATAGGGCGGGACAGGACGTGAACTTCCAAACAGAAAAGTGATTTTAAATGAATTTCGTGATTTTAAAACTTCTCCAGTAAGGCACCCTACTTGAATGAAGGAAGAGTTGCTGTTTATATGGAGTCAGGACATAGGGCGGGACAGGACGTAACACTTCACCCAACCAACACGGAAAAACGCCATGTTTGTTATTTTTAAGGAGGACCGACATTATACGGATTTTTTAAAATACTTTGCCAGTAGAGGGCACTGTTTCCCTTTTACTTGGAATGAAGGAAGATGGTTTGCGGCTGTTTTATATGGAGGGACCATATAAAATAAATTCTGCTTTAGAATATATTGATGATTGCCCAGGTTGTACAGTTACATTGTGCATGAAATGTGACCCACAAAAGCAGCAAAAATGATCATTAAATTATCAAGGTTTTCTGTACCAGTGACTTTATTAACATGTCCTGTTTAAAATTAAGTCTTCCTGGGACCCCCACACCAGCAGGCAGTGGCGGTTCTAGACCATGTTTACCAAGGAGACCAGGGAGTGGCCAGTGTTTTTTCATGAGGCCACAGGACAAACAGGGCAATATTTAATCGTTTATTACATTAAGTGAGCCACAGAGCCACTTGCAGCTCTGGAGCTGGAGGTTGCAGACCCCTGATTTATCAGATGACAACTGTGATCCTATCTCAATACGGCTGAAGCTAAAGGAGCAGCAACTTAATTTTTAATTCATTGTTAAAGTAAAACTATAAAAGTAAAAACAAATGAAACTGATTGGACCAATCAGATAAGGTTTCTGTGCCAGCGCATATCATCATGAGAAAATGATGTAGTATTATGTATTCAGTACAGGGTACCAGTTCTACAGAGGCTGTAATCAAAGAGGCCCGTTTCAAGAGGCTGTAATCAAAGTGATGAAAGCACAAGCATTTGTTTTTTGTTCTGGACATTTACAGCGCTGTGAAAGAGTAACTAGTTTCTTACAGATTTCATCTGCTTTTAATTTTTTTGGTCAAACTAAAACATTTCAGAAAATCTAACAAATTAAATTTCAGACAAAGATAACCTGAGTAAATATAAGTACAGTTTTCAAATGATGATATGATTGATCTGGGGAAAATAGCTATGCAAACCAATCTGATCCCATGTGGAAATACAACTGCCTCCATTAATGAATGAATTGAATGAACCATTTTTTTTTATTTCACTAACCAAACCCAGACCCAATTATTGCTTGACCTGTAGATTTAGGAAATCCTTTAAAAAGCACCCACATGACAAAATGAAGTTGGCTAAAAGACTTTAAAAAGCAACACATCATGCTTTAATCTAAAGAAAGCAGGCGACAAATAAGGTCATTGACCTCTATCAGTCTGGAGAGGCCGTATCTAAGCCTTTGGGACATCAGAGTGAGAGCTATTATCCACAAATGGAAAAAAACATGGAACAGTGATGAATGGCTGCCCAACCAAAACTACTTGAAAAACACATCAACGACTCATCCAGGAGGCCCCAAAAGAACCCAGAACATCTAAAGCACTGTAGGCCTCACTCAACTCAGGTAAGTTCAGTGTTCATTATTCAACAATAAGAAATAGAATGGGTAAAAACTGCATCCATAGAAGACAGGTGAAAAATGTTGACCTAAATGAAGACAACCATATTTAAAGAGGCAATTTAAAGGGTAAGGCTTTTACATGTTGAAAATGAGTTTGATGAAACAACCACTATTAAATCCCATGCATCTCACCTAGCCTTGTCTGTAAAATAGAATAGAATCTTTGTTTCCTGTTTTTGCCTTGCAGTGTCATTGGATTTGGTGAATAAATGGCACAACATCCTGTACCTGTTTCAAAAAGCAAATTGAACAAGCTACAACAATTAAAAAGAGACAAAGATGACAATGACAGAGAGTAAAAAACCAGATTGTTATTATTCAGTTTTAGTTTATTTATATAGCGCGTATTCACAACACAAGTTGTCTCAAGGCACTTCACAAAAGTCAGGTACATACAGGGTTTGGACAATGAAACTGAAACACCTGGTTTTAGACCACAATAATTTATTAGTATGGTGTAGGGCCTCCTTTTGCGGCCAACACAGCGTCAATTCGTCTTGGGAATGACATATACAAGTCCTGCACAGTGGTCAGAGGGATTTTAAGCCATTCTTCTTGCAGGATAGTGGCCAGGTCACTACGTGATACTGGTGGAGGAAAACGGTTCCTGACTCGCTCCTCCAAAACACCCCAAAGTGGCTCAATAATATTTAGATCTGGTGACTGTGCAGGCCATGGGAGATGTTCAACTTCACTTTCATGTTCATCAAACCAATCTTTCACCAGTCTTGCTGTGTGTATTGGTGCATTGTCATCCTGATACACGGCACCGCCTTCAGGATACAATGTTTGGAACCATTGGATGCACATGGTCCTCAAGAATGGTTCGGTAGTCCTTGGCAGTGACGCGCCCATCTAGCACAAGTATTGGGCCAAGGGAATGCCATGATATGGCAGCCCAAACCATCACTGATCCACCCCCATGCTTCACTCTCGGCATGCAACAGCCTGGGTGGTACGCTTCTTTGGGGCTTCTCCACACCGTAACTCTCCCGGATGTGGGGAAAACAGTAAAGGTGGACTCATCAGAGAACAATACATGTTTCACATTGTCCACAGCCCAAGATTTGCGCTCCTTGCCTTGCACCATTGAAACCGACGTTTGGCATTGGCATGAGTGACCAAAGGTTTGGCTATAGCAGCCCGGCCGTGTATATTGACCCTGTGGAGCTCCCGACGGACAGTTCTGGTGGAAACAGGAGAGTTGAGGTGCACATTTAATTCTGCCGTGATTTGGGCAGTCGTGGTTTTATGTTTTTTGGATACAATCCGGGTTAGCACCCGAACATCCCTTTCAGACAGCTTCCTCTTGCGTCCACAGTTAATCCTGTTGGATGTGGTTGGTCCTTCTTGGTGGTATGCTGACATTACCCTGGATACCGTGGCTCTTGATACATCACAAAGACTTGCTGTCTTGGTCACAGATGCGCCAGCAAGACGCGCACCAACAATTTGTCCTCTTTTGAACTCTGGTATGTCACCCATAATGTTGTGTGCATTTCAATATTTTGAGCAAAACTGTGCTCTTACCCTGCTAATTGAAGCTTCACACTCTGCTCTTACTGGTGCAATGTGCAATCAATGAAGACTGGCTACCAGGCTGGTCCAATTTAGCCATGAAACCTCCCACACTAAAATGACAGGTGTTTCAGTTTCATTGTCCAACCCCTGTACATTACAATTAATCCTAACCATTGAACAGTGTAGTCAGATTCAGTTATTTATTCAAATTGGATAAAAAGTTTCTCTATCTAAGGAAACCCAGCAGATTGCATCCAGTCAGTGACTTGTAGCATTCACTCCTCCTGGATGAGCATGCAGAGACAGTGGACAGTCACTGGCGTTGACTTTGCAGCAATCCCTCATACTGAGCATGCATGTAGCGACAGTGTAGAGGAAAAACTCCCTTTTAACAGGAAGAAACCTCCAGCAGAACCAGGCTCAGTGTGAGCGGCCATCTGCCACGACCGACTGGGGGTTAGAGAGAACAGAGCAGAGACACAAAGAGAACAAAGAAGCACTGATCCAGGAGTACTTTCTATGGGAAGGAAAAGTAAATGTTAACGGATGTAGCTCCTTTAGTCGTTTCACCTAGAAAGAAAGAACAGATAAATTCTTAATATAATAATAATAATTATAATTATTAAAACATAAACTTGAAGACACAAAACCTAATGTGTCAGCTGCACCAACTGGCATGCCCGTAGCAAATGTAATACCCAATTTCTCAGCTGGTACATGCTTCTTGACTGTGCATGTAATTGTGTCATTACATGGACACTTGTGTGGACAGAAGCTGAAGCACAGGGTGCCTGTAGTTGTAAGAGGTCTAAAGCAATTGAGCAGACTTGTGGCCCGTTTCACAACACATGCCCGCATGGATGATCCAGAGCAGCACCACGCCAGTTGCCTTCATTGACCAAGCAGGCAAGCCAGCCTGTTACTGCTTACTCTTCTTTATCCTGATGAAAAAATGGGTTTTCAGTTTCTGAATCTATATTCTTCATTAAACGTGTATTGCCAGTGTTGCACCTTTTGAACATAAAATCAGTAATAAATGTGGGATAAATCTCTTGCTTTAACAAACCCTGTGTAGATGTCTCTGGCAGCGCGCATGCTCAGTAGTAGGTCTCCTTCATTGTGCCCTATCTCTCTAAAAAGAAGTGCTTAGCTAGGCTAGCCGTCAATCCCCTCAGCAGCATCACGCCAGGGACTCTTTAGGCTTTGTGGACTGCGGTCGCTTGAACCTCTGCAGCACTGGTGAGGAGCCTTGAACACCATGAATGAACACCATCAAATACACCACTGAGCTTCAGATATGTGTGTCATTATCAACCATCGCGTTTTGTTTCCCAGGGTTAGCAGCATTTCTTCCTAGCGTGTGGTAGCGCAGTAGCTAACGGTATCCGTTATGTAATGATGCTGAGCCATGGAAAGCACAGCGTAATCCCTGGATGAAGGCTTTTCCACGTTTTAGTGCAAACATTTAGCCACGTATTTATGAGCTGAGAGGCGTCTAATTGAGTCCAGGATGCAGGAGCTTCGCCGTCAAGAGCATCAGCTAGCAGTCTCTTCTTTCTGGTTAGCCTGGGCAGCAAACTGAACCCCCCACAGCTCCTTCGCTGGCCCACCTGCTGTCCTTCGTCCCACACCAGAGATGCTACAACTGTTTGATTTTAACTTCCACTCTTCCTTCATTTGTTCCTTCTGTATGTTCAGACATTCATTTGCTCTCTTCTTTCTTTCTGTCCCATCCATCCCTTCATCCATCTTAAAATTTTGACCACAGTAGAAGTATCTGCCAGACGTTCTTGTATTTTATTTGGCACTAAGCCTTTATTTCCTCAGTGAGTCGACAGGAAAGAGGTGAAGAGAGGGGGCAGACATGCAGCAAATGTGCCTGGAACATTGAATATGGAAAAGTATGGAATTTGATTGTGAAAAATTTCTAGGAAACCTGGACCTTATTCTATTAAATCCTTTGCAGATGAACTTTGTCCACAACACAGATTGTAGTTATGATGATCTTAGATCTGTCAGCCTTTTGCTTCAGATGTAGCTGGGCAGATTTTCTCCTCCTAGGTCACTCAAGCGTTGCTTGACCTTGAAGGTCTCCCTGTTTTCTAAATTAGGCCGGAACCCAGAGCTCATTAAATACTCTCCTGTTCTGTGTTCCTTCTGCTGGGTCTCCTCTTGAGTCATTTCACCCTTGCATTACTTGGTTACGTGACAAATCCATTGTAGGCTTTATTTGTGGAAGATGCACAGAGAAAAACTTTCCTACTAGTACACAGTTGTCATTTCACCCTCTTTATTCTGTAGAATTAGTGTTTGCTAAAGTATATTTGCCTTGCAAATATACTTTCCATTTTTCACAGTACAACTTTACATTTCAGTGTATTTCTTTTAAATAAAAATACATGCTTTTCAAGATTTTTTACAAATAAAAATCTGAAATGTGTGGTGTCCCCTTTACTCCGTCACTTAAGAAAATCCCCCTCTGTTCAGTGTAATCTCAGTATCAATCCAGCTGTTCTCTGAAGGCCTCAGAGGTTTGGTAGAGAACATAAGTGAACAAACAGGATCGTGAAGACCAAGAAACACAGCATACGGGTCAGGGAGAAGTAGCCAAAGCTTTGAACGTCCAATGAGCAACCGTTCAATCCATCATCTGAAAATGGAAAGGGTATGGACATCTACAGATCTACCAAGACATGACCATCTGTCTGAATTGACAGGCCAAGCTAGGACAGCATTAAACACAAAAGCAGCCAGGAGGCCCGTAGGAACTCTGG
Source organism: Crenichthys baileyi (assembly GCA_036173005.1). Lineage (NCBI taxonomy): Eukaryota > Metazoa > Chordata > Actinopteri > Cyprinodontiformes > Goodeidae > Crenichthys > Crenichthys baileyi. The sequence continues at coordinate 541,756 of JAHHUM010001472.1, read as the reverse complement.
AGTAGCTGCAAAGATCGACTGCTCAGGTGGATCATAATCTGCTGACAGGACTCTATGGCGCTTATGAAGAAGAAAGCCATCATTGGAGCTATATTATAAGTCCTGTATGCTTACAGGTCATGGGGAAAACAGCATGGTTTAGATCAGAACGTTTTCATGTGTTAGTTTGGCTCAGTCAAAGTTCGGCCCAAAATCCAATTGAGAATCTGTGGCAAGACATGAAAATCGATGTTCACCGATGACTTTCATCCACTCTGACTGAGCTGGAGTTGTTGTCTAAAGAAGAGGGAGCTAATCTTTTCGTCTCCAGATGTGCAGCGATGGTTGGACATACCCCAAAGGACTTGCAGCTGTAACTGAAGCATAAGTTGGTTTCACAAAGTATTGACTCAGGGGGCAAATGCATGCCACACCTTTCAGATTTTTATTATATGTTTAGAAAAACAACCTCAAAACCAATTTAGGCTCATGTTAGATGACAAAATCTAAAAGTTCAAAGGGTATGAATGCTTTTGCGAGCCACTGTATGGTCTTAGCTTTGCACTTTAGGTATGGGCTAAAGTTAGAGAACCAGCTAACTCAAGCTTCGGTTGCAACAAACTGCAATACAAAAGAAAAACTCTTCGTTTTGGTTTTATTTGACCATGCAGGTTGTTGCGGTGAGTGAAGTAAGCTCTGCCATGCACATGATGAAATGAGCATGGAACCTAAATTACTGCCACTTCTCTATTTTATGTTCCAATTTGGTGAACAGTTCACCAAGACGTTTTGTAGGGTTGTATTGAAAGCTAAGCAAAGTGGGACCCCGTGTGTTGAATCTTGGGTGCAAAGCTACATGTAAATGCAGTCAAAAGCAAAGCAGTCCGGTTTGCATGGATGATTTTTAACCTTTGCCCTTTATGGGGCCAGTTTTAATTACTTATAATTGTTGTACCTGTAGTTTAAACAGTTTTTATATTTTATCGTTGTCAGAAAAATGGCTGTCCCTCCTTCATACTCAGACCTCGGCAAGGCCGCCAAGGATATCTTCAGCAAGGGCTACGGTGAGTAACGCTGTAACCCCAGGACAAAATGGACAACCTGTTTTTGTTCCTGTTAAGTGTTAGTACAGTTTAAAAACAAACAAGGACCGTATGGATCAGGAGCATTTAACCTCTGACGGCTGTGCCATGAAGTACGATACCATGTACGGTATGGAAAGGGACGTAAAACAAATTACAGCTCTAGCAGACATAAAGGGTATCAAGACGCCATTTCTTAAAACCGAGTCCAGCTGTTCTAGAAACAGATTATTTCATCTAAGTAAGTTATTTAAAAACATAATATATTAGATCCACAGTTGTCATCAAACTGGCGCTGTCCACGGACGTTAGAGGTTTCATAGTCGGCGTACCAATTTCCTACATTTCCCACACTTTCTGCCATGGCCTCATCTGACGGAGAGGAGGAGCTAATTTGCCTTGTAGCTTTGGAAAAACAAAAGAGAAGAAGAGGGTGTGTGTATATAAGCCCGTTAAACCAGACTAGGGAACACCTGTCAGTGCGGCGCAGAGAGGAGAAGTGAGGAAGCGAAGAATCTGGTGCATCGTTAACTGTAGCAGTTGATTGACTGCCTAATTAAAGTCATGAATTAAAACCTAGTCAGTTTTATTTAAAATGAAATATTTTCATCAATCATTTGTCTGAGAAGCAAATTCCTTGTCAGCGAGCCTAAATGCAACACTTCATGATAAATTTAGAGGAATATACTGAAAACATGTTCTCAGAATCACAATATAGCACTTTAATTGGAAATCGGGTCACTAAAAAATCAAGAATTAACCTAATAGTGATCGCACTAATACAGTTCAGTGATTGAACAAAAAAACAAGAAGATAATATTTCTGGACATTCACTTGTGCCAAAACGTCAGTCCGTCAACATTCGAAACTGGTAGAGATGTACGCCTGAAAAGACTTAGAGATATGAAAACAAACGCATGGCACACGGATGTTAAGGCTGGTGAAGGTTCAGTACATAAAATCCCAATAAAACACATGGAAGTTTGTGCATAGAACATAAAAAATGTGGAAAACGTTGAATACGTTTGCAAAGCACCAACAATTCCTTTAAAATCAATGTAACTGAAGCATTTTTGTAATTTATACTTTCCTTTTTTAATTGAATCATCCAGAATTTTTGCATTTCTGTGGGGTATAAGTACAAAGTGACGCAGATGACCATTTAGGCCCACTCTTTAAAATGGGAAAGACAGATGAACATGGCATTTAGGGAAGGCAAACGTGTCGACCGTCATAAGTCATGAAATGGGAACTTCAACTGGGTTTGTTTCCTTCATCATTTTTTGCGTTGGTACTGCTGTGGTTTAAACTTTTCTGGGACATTTCCTTGAAGTCTCTTGCTTACTGTGAATCTGTTTTGAACCCAACAGGCTTTGGGGTTGTGAAGCTGGACCTGAAGACCAAATCTCAAAGTGGAGTGGTGAGAACAGCTTTTCTTTGCTCTGTCTCCATTTCCCCTTTATTATCCCGCTGTTCCCCAACACCTCGACCCCACTGCACTGATACCTGTAGAGTTCTTGCACATCTTACCCTCTTCATGCTCCTTTAAGCACCAATGACTGCTGTGAATCTGAGCTTTAAGGTTTCCAGGTTGGCGAGCGCCGCTGATGTCGAGCTGCTTTGCTTTAGCTGAGCTCACTTGTAGAGAACCATGGCAGCCCCACATTGGCTGTCTGTCTCTGCCTGCCTTTTCCTAACCGCTGCTCTGTCTCCATGCTGCCACCGCGGACTGCGCGCGCTCTAATGTAGATGGTAAGATCGGCATCCGAAACCGACCGCTCTGCCCCTCCACCCACCGTGTCAGGCAGAGCTCCCTTCTCCATGACCCTCTGTCCTGTCCCATCCTTTGCTTTGACTGTCTTTTTCATATTTTCTTGTGATTTCCTTTTTTTTTTTCGTCTCCGAGTACATTATTTGATCTTGTGTATTTTCTTTGTCTGTAGTCTCTGAGTTTGACTCTTGTTAGTTAATCTGCCAGCTGAGGTCGCAGACTAAACCTTGAGGAACTTCCAAAGGAAGCCTCTAGATGTCTAAACCACTGTTGTTCCTGCTGACATGGCCGTTAAGGTCATGTAAACGTGTTAATAGCTCAGCCTATAACAATGTTCAGGTCACCGGATGTGATCCAGGGTGTTGCAGAAACATCAATCAGGTACTGATGGCTGTCCTCAGTCGACCATATCATGATGTAATCTGTGTTTAGTCGGTAATGAAGCAGCGAAGGGGGGTCAGTCCTGATGGGTTAGAACCAGCAGGAAGCAGCTTCAGAAAGTTCTCATGTAGCCCTAAACCACAAGCTTATTTCCTCTTAGGTTTGTTTTCATATTGTGCTGTAACGTTCTGGGAAAACATTCAGTACATTTGACCCGGGGCTCCTCCATCAATAATTATTTTCCATATAAACGGTGCTGTGAAAAAGGAATTGACCCCTTATAGATTTCTTCTGGCTTTGGTAAGTTGAGTTCAATTTCATAAGCCACAAGCCTGATTACTTCCAGACCTGCTGAGCCACAAACTCATTAAAATAGAACCTCCCTGACGGCATAAACTAGGCTAAAAGATGTGAAAAAGCAGCACTTCCTGCCCCGATCCAAAGACTTGGACAACTTGCCGTGATTCGGGACTTTGCATTGTCGGAAAAATTCATGGATTTTGGACACCCTTGATCTATATTTTAGATATTTTAGGTTTTCTTTTTATTTTATTCTGGTTTACTACATTGTAATTAAGCTTACAGTTTTTTACTCAGTTGCAACTATTTTGTCATGTGTAAAAATAAGTATGGTAGAGAACTGAAAAATGTCCTACGGAGCCCGGCAAGTGTCAGCGGGTAAAACAAACCGAGCCGGTGGGAATCCGTGCTCACGGATAAACTGTGCACTCTGTTCTGCAATCCGTGCGCGCAGATTACCCAGTGACATCTGTCTGTTTGGACGCATGGCCCACACCTGCGTTAACGTTAGCTGCTGACATCATTTTAAACGTTTTATGACAGTGTAACCAAAATAAAGTCATGTTACAAGCTGTGAAGTGTGCTGATTAAAACATGGCAGTGCTTTAAGTTTATATATGACAACAGATCCACTGAACTTACCTCGCAGGTGTGGGCCATGCGTCCAAACGCCACACGGATGTCACAGAGTCATCCACAGCTCACACCGTGCAGACGGATCGCAGAAACTGAGCACACAGTTTAGTAAAGCGTGAGCACGGATTTTAACCCACTGACACCTGCCAGGCTCCGTAACGTCCTTTTTAACAGCTTCATAATATAATAAAGCTTCAAGAAAAACCCATTCAGAAATTTTCAGTGTGTGTAGTTACGGATTTCTGCCACTTGGAGGCAGTGTGGGCATGCTTTTTATGTGGACACTTTCTCCGTTTTTCTTGTTTCTGATCTTATTTATTTTGTACTTTTAAAAAACAATATGGGAAAATTTGGCTAAGGGTGCTTCACACACTGCCAGATTTTTAAGAAAAACATAATTTGAGCATTTAAAAAAACAATCTATGGAAACCTTCTTTGATATGTCAATTATAACAAGGAAGAAAAATACTAGACAAGCAGCAGTGTTTATTTCTGTTCTTTTAACTTTGTTTTTGGCAGAAAAGCAGAACAAGTTTTGACAAAAATGTGACGTTATTGACAGTAACCAAATGACGAAAAATATTGCCTGTTGAAGAGTATGCTTTTTAGGGCTGAAACAATTAAGTCATCGAATAATCGTAAAGTGCAGTATACAGACTCTAATACATGTCATTTGCTGTAATTAAGCCAAAACTATACAGAAAATATATATTTTGCATTTAAGATGAAAACTCTTCAAGTGACGTAGTTTCAGCTTCAAAGCAATCTCCTATTAAGCATCTCTTCCCGTCTATTTCTTATCCATGCTGTGCCGCTGATGCCTCCTTACATGAGTTCAGAGATGTCGATGTGTAGATGTAACTGTGTCTATTCAAATGCATGCTCTGAAAAAGAAAGGACAACCTCTCTTTAATGCTATGAGTTTTATGTATCAGGACATGATCAAAATTATTGTGTTCTAAAGAATTTATGTTCCTGGAAAACGGAGTATAGCTTTGCTGCCTCAAAAGATTTAAGGGATAACGTAACAGCCAGGAGTTTAGCTGTTTGCTAGTGTGGTCAAGCAGACGAGACATTGGCAATGACATTAAGAAGTAGTTGTTGCTGCTGATCAATCTGTAAGGGTTCTGAGGCCCATTCCAAATAATTGTATTTCCAACAAGAATGATTCTTCACAAATCAGAAACATTTAAGACCAAGCTTCCCAGCCATGGACGTCTCAGCACATTTACACCAAGATCAGATCTGGAAAAGATTTAAGAAATTGCATGAAATCCAAGAACCCGACCTCCACGGGCCTGGGCTGGCATGTTAAACGTTAGCCTTCATGACGGCACAAAACAAAACAACAAGTAAAGTTTGTTTGGAAGGGTTGCCAGGAGCAAGACTCTCCTCTCTACAAAGTAAACACCAAATTAGGCCCAAAAGGTGGCATCTGAATGAGCAATAAAAACTGCACACCTTGCAGTCACTGAGTCGACTGCTATGACAGAATAGCTGAAAGAGAGATGAGTTAAGGTGCTGCAATGGCCCAGCCACAGTTCTGACCTCTGAACTGGTTGAGATTGTGTGACCTTGAGTGACATGTTGCTGAAATAAATGTTCAACATTAATGAACGGCAGAAATGTAAAGGAGAGCAGGCTAAAATTCCTCCATTCTGTGGTTCTGCGAGCTATTGAATGGAAAACCCAGATCCAGATGCATAAAACCCTAGAATTAAAAGGTGATTTGTACTTTCTTTTTATTCCCCCCCATAAATGTATTTATTCACTAACCCGGTTCAGTTCTAGCCGAGGATATATTTTAACCTTTAACAGTAGCACCAACAGTCTGTTACCCTGCTCCTCTTCTTCTGGCTCTGCAGGAGTTTAACACAACAGGCTCCAGTAACATCGACACGGGGAAGGCTTCTGGCAACCTGGAGACCAAGTACAAGATGAAGGAGCTCGGCCTGAGCGTCAGCCAGAAGTGGAACACAGACAACACGTTGGCCACGGAGGTCACTGTGGAGGACCAGGTGTGTGTTTGGTTGAGTTTTTTTTAATAATTATTAAAGTGTTCAAAGGTGCCATCAGTTTAAATGTGTTTACACTAAGTTTTCCTCTTCAGCTTGCTCAGGGCTTGAAGGTTGGCTTGGATACTTCGTTTGTACCAAACACAGGGTGAGGCTACTTTTACTGAGTGTTAGTGACTTAATGTAGACTGTGTCACCTTGGTTGCAGTCAAATGTGGTTCTGATATCAATGTTCACATGTTTTTTTCTGGTTTTAACTTAATTTTCAGATTCTTTCAGTAAACTATTAGTAAATGCAACAAAACCATTTCTAAAAGCATCCTGTAACTTCTTGGTTAACAAGTGTTTCTGAAACAGGAAGACCTACAAGGGAAACCAGAGGATTGCCTAACCTGTATAAAAAGACACGCAACCTTTTTCCCACTGTCTGACTTTAATTCATACTAGGCTTTTACTTTTTTAGGTCAGTTAGGGTTACTAAAATGATTCCTGTTTGCTAAATGCCAGAATTTTATATTTGAGGATTTGGGGATTTTTTGTATTGCCTCTTTCAAAGTGCCTTTAAACAATTGTGGACAGCTCAGACAATGTCATTGCTTTGTAAGCTTCTGAGGTAATGGAGGGACACCTGTGGATGTTAAGGCAGCACCCTAAACACACCGCCTACTAGTGTGACATCATGGAAGAATCAAAAGAACCCAGCTGAGATATCGGGAAGCCACTGGTGGAGCTCCACAAGTCTGGTTTGGTTCATCCAGAGGTGAATGTTTTGGTCCAATGTGATCATATCAGCCCCAGAACAAACGCAAAAGGCCTTGTAGATAGGCGTGCAGAAGCTCGTTTGATAAAAAACAGTCTCAGAAAGCTTCGCTGTTCCTTTTCATGATGCATTAGACATCACCTGATGACAAGAGCAGCCGCTGGACCTGCGGCGTCCTCTGGCATAGCCATGAACCAGACCTACGTCTCCGGTGAGCGGGAGAAAACAGCATGCCAGGCGGTTGTCGTTTTGATCCCCGCTGGCTCCAAAACGCTAGATATAAAACAAGGTTGAAACGAGGACTATATCCTCAGCTAGCTTCCTGCAACATATGCCAGAAGGACCTGCAGCTTTTCATGATGGGCGAGTTGGCGCTCTCAGCGGTACGCAGCAGCAGTGGGAGGGACTTATAAATTTAAGCTAGCTTGCAACGTTGCAGGTAAATTGTAAATTGATTGTTTAAAGGATGGATTGAGCTAGGGTTGTATGTCATGTACAGTACTTTAAAATGTGCAACAGCAAAAGATTCTATTGAAAAGTAGCTGTGGCTTGGCTATGTTCTGTCATGTGCGCCTCTGATGTCTTTTGGGCTCCTTCTGCCGAAACGTGCTTGAATTTTATTGGGGTAAAGGGGAAAAGTGTACGAACCCTGTGTTTGAAGACATGTCCTGTGGTCTGAAAAAACAAAAATCGAAACTTTCCGACAGAAGGGCCATTGTTGCATTTGGAAGTAAACGGTGAAGCTGGCGATCTTGAGAACAGCGTCCCAGCTGTGAAAGAAGTGGCAGCATGATGTTAAGTTTTGCTGCAGGACGCACCGGGATTTCCTTCACAAAATAGATTACATGATGAGGAAACATTGTGCTGAAGTATTTATGTAGCATTTCAAGACATCAGCCAAGAAGTTAAACCTTAGAAACAAACTGGTCTTCCAAATGAACAATGACTAAACATACAACAAAATTAGTAACTTAAAGACAACAAAGTCAATGTTTTGGAGTGATCATCACAAAGCCATGACATTAGACCTATAGAAAATATGTGTGTGTGTGTTACATGATGAGGCCCATTTTCTGGAAATTATTCTGGCATTTAGCAAACAATGTTTTCTAATCCCAACAAGTCCAAAACAGGAAAGGTTTAAGCTAAATAAAGTGAGACAGTAGGAAAGAGAGGTTATGCATATTTTTATACTCTATATAAATATCTGGTTTTGCTGTAACGAAGGACAACCTTAACGAGACTAGTTGTTGTTTGACTTTACTCCTCTAGGAAGAAAAGTGGCAAGCTGAAGACGGGCTACAAGCGTGACTTTGTCAACCTGGGCTGCGACGTGGACTTCGAGGGGCCCATCGTTCACGCTGCTGCCGTGCTGGGCTACGAAGGCTGGCTGGCCGGTTACCAGATGGCCTTCGATACGGCCAAATCCAAACTGTCTCAGAACAACTTTGCCCTCGGCTACAAGACTGGTGACTTCCAGCTGCACACCAACGTGTGAGTGTTTATTCTGAATTCACTGGTTTGGACCTCGGTAACCCGCAGCACCAGCTCTGAATGCGTTTCTTCCTTCCCTCAGCAATGATGGGACGGAGTTTGGCGGCTCCATCTACCAGAAGGTAAACGACGAGCTGGAGACAGCGGTCACTCTGGCCTGGACCGCCGGCAGCAACAACACCCGCTTCGGTATCGCAGCCAAATATAAGCTGGACAAAGACGCCTCTCTGTCGGTGAGTTCTCCAGCATCTCCCTGGGAGCTCCGTTTCTTTCAGACTGTTGTTGTTTTTGTTCTCACCTTATTATGTTTCTCCCCTTAGGCCAAAGTGAACAATGCCAGTCTAATTGGAGTTGGCTACACCCAGAGCCTTCGGCCAGGTAGGCTCCAACCCAGATCAGGGCTGCTCTAACCAGCCCAAGAATTTTGTTGACACAGAGACGTTCAGGCTGTGTAGAAACAAGGTTGACAGTGGGTGTAAAATCTATTTTTAGTTTTAACCTAGACTGACATACAGTGCCTTGCAGAAATATTCATACCCCTTAAACCTTTCCTCAGTTTGTTACATTACAAGCCACGATTTATTTGATTGATATTCAGATGTGATGGACCAGCGCCACGTAGTGTGTAATGCTGGAAGGTGAACCTCCGCCCCAGTCTCTGCCTGAGACTGAACCTCTGCCTCCAGAGTCGTTGTACATGAACATAAATCCAGAGTTAGAAAAGATGGACTGACTCGTTCCTCAACCGGATGGTTCTTGTCTCTGCAGGCGTTAAGGTCACCCTGTCGGCCCTCATCGATGGGAAGAACTTCAATGCAGGCGGACACAAAGTGGGCATGGGCTTCGAGCTTGAGGCATAATGAGGACTCCACATCAGTACTGGACAGCACCACCTTTCACGTAGCTCCTCTCTGGACTCTCCTCACATGGCCTCCCCCTCCCCTGTCCGCAACCCCAGTGAGCATTTCTGAGCTAAGTCGAGTCTGGAGCTGGGAGGTTGACCCTGATTTTGGCGGTGCGTCGTCGTAAAGAAATTACTGATGTTATGGCTGAAGTCACATTTATTTATTTCCCTGTAGGTCTTGGATGATGTAATTGTTGGTGTGTAGCTCGTTGCAGCAGTCGTACCTAAAAGCATGTGAGAATGAAAACACGGATGCAGGAAGAAACGTTCATCTGCTTGGTTAAAAAGGTGCAGTGTGTCTGCTTTCCTTTTTTCCATTAGTTTAAACACTTTAGGATGGTAATATTTTTATTCACTCACATTTCATTTGGTTTAAACTGAATCCTGCTTCGCCTGAGCGGCAGAACCATGAGGACAGTGAATCCGGATTGTCAGAAACCATCTTTTACTGCTTTCTAGCTGCTCATCCTGATAGGTGAAATCAAAGTGGTGGAATCTTCTGGTTTCTTCTGTAGTGTAGCGCATTTCTACAGCGTTGTTTTCATCTGTCTCGGCTCAGCGGCCGTAGAGATAGTGAGGATATTTGGCATCGTAGTCGCTCTTGTTTTCCTCGTGGACCACATTCAGCATCTCAAGCAGTCCACCCTTCTCTGATCAGTGCAGCTCCACGTCCTCCGTGATTCCTGTCAAACGCTTGATCATGACACTCCGCTGACCCCACGCTGCTTTGTTGTCTCTGCATCCAAATCAGACGTCTAAATGTCTTGTTCATTTTATCCGTCAGACTGTCATCATCATAATAAAACTCATTTTATTATTTAGACACAGTACCTCATTTTTTCCAATGTAAATTAAAGAATTCTACAAAAAAAGAAAAAAATGTCTAAATTTTTATTTCGTCTGGATATTTGATGTGTGGGAGATGATTGAGGCTGTATCAACTTTTAGCTTTCTTTGCTAGTTTTGATGAGCAGAACATGAGAACCATCAGAACCTTGAAGCAGGTCATCTACTGTATTTTGCTGGTATTCACACCCACTGAACGTTGTCACATTGTGTCACTATACAACCACAAACTATGTTATTGGGATTTTACCTGATAGACCAAGACAAAGTAGTGCATTATTGTAAACTGAAGCGAAAATAAGCTGGATTTGTTTCTTTTCCACATCCAGACACATAATTAGCCTATCTTTGTAAAACATTTCAAGACCAGTCAGATTGAAAATTATTGTTCACAAATGCAATCCATCTGTGAACAATAATTTTCAAGTTTTGCCACAGCATGTGGGGTGTGTGTGTGGGTATATATATCTATATATAGTTAAATATACACAGACGCATACACACACACCCCACATGTTGTTTAGAAGTCAACTTATCTGAGTCATGACATCCCACTCTTGAAGGGTGGCCTTCGGGTCATTAAGGTTCTGAGGTACAGAGCTATGAGCCTCAGCTGAGCCCATAGCTTTTTTATGGGATTGAAGTCTGGAGAAAGTGGAGGCCACTGCATTCAAGGAACCCCAGTCTCCAATGCTCCAGCTCTTCAAGATTGTGTCATTAGGGAACGGCTGCTTGAGACGGGTACATTGAAATGTCATTGCAGAAACTGACAAAAGTCCAGGCATGGTCTTTATCAGATGATGCATGAAGTCCTGAAGCATCACTGAGCTCCTGGACAGTCTGAGGTGCAACTTGGTGGCATTGGATGCACCTAAACATGGTGTCCCAGAGATGTTCTTTTGGATTTAGGGTCAGTGGAGTACGGACACAAGTCAGTAGTATCTGGTATTCTCCAGGAGCTGCCTGCATACTCTTGCCACATTAGGCTGGGCATCATCATGCACAGGAGAACCCAGGACCCACTGCACCAACGAAGGATCTAACAATGGGTCTAAGGATTTCATCCTGATACCTAATGGCAGCCAGTGTGCCATCGTTTATATCGTCTGGGGTCATCTCATTGTTGCCCCTTTACTGCACATGTTAATTTCATTAACTGAAACAGCTGACACTGATTAACAACCCCCTCTACTACTGAACTGACTAGATCAATATTCCAGGATTTTAACTGATTTGATATTATACTCTAATTGAAAAGTGTTCCATTATTATACATGTATTATTATTATTATACAGACACTATGGGTCAAAGGTTTTAGATACACTTTCTCACTTAATGGGTCTCCTTCTTTTCATGACTATTTACATTGTAGATTCTCACCAAAGGCAACAAACCTGTGAATAAACACATGGAAATATGTAGTAAACAAAAAGTGTGAAATAACTCAGAAATTTTTTATATTTTAGATTCTTCCAAATAGCTGCTCTTTGCTCTGATTACTGCTTTGCTTTCTTGGTGTTCTCTCCATGGTCTTCATGAGGTGGTTCACCTGAAATGGTTTTTCAGAGATTCTTGAAAGAACTTCTTAGAGGTTCATTGAGAGACGGCCAAAGGTTAATATTTCAGTCATCACAGCAAAGGGCGCTACTGTAAGGAATCTAAAATATAAAACATTCAGTGAGAATCCATGTACAATGTAAATGGACAGAAACATAACGAAAACCATTCATTGAGAAAGGCGTTCTAAAACCTTGGACCGGTAGTGTGTTAGACTGTGAAGATTTGTGGTATTTTTACAGTCAAAACCCTACAGTGTCAGAAGAACCACAAATAGAGCAAAATGTGTGTAAGTACCTACAGCCCAATGAAAATGACTAAGCAGCTGGAAGAGTGCAAAATATGAACGTCTCAGCAAGACTGTTCTTTGGGGTTCCAACAGAGTGTGTACGGCTCTGATTCTGTGGGTACTGCCTCGCCTAGTTAGCACTTTTGTAACCTCACCTAAATGCTATAATGCTTTCTATTATAGAATCACTGCCTTGTTTTTGTAAGTTAATTGCAGCTAACATGCATATAAATATGGTGATGGCAAACTGCTTCCATTCAACCAAGGAGTTTGCTTCTGATAGGAAATGTCCACCTGAGTCTCATTTCATCTCCGTATAAATCCAGCTGTTCTGTGAAGGTCTCAGAGGTTTCTTAGAGAACTTTGGAGAACAAACAGCATCCTGAAGATCAGAGAACACAGCAGACAGATCAGGAAAAATGTTGAAGTACAGTTTGGTTAAGCTTAAACGTCTCACAGAGCTTTGTTCATCATTCGAAAATTTAAAGAGTTTTGTGAAACTGCAAACATGGCCATCCCCAAAAACTGTCAGACTCAGACTGAGCAAGTACAGCCTTAATAAGAGAACTCTGGAGGACCTGCAGAGATCCACAGCTCAGGTGGGACAGCATGTGGACAGGACAACTTTTACTAGTATTAGAAAATAGAATTTACAGGATAGAAGACAAGCAGGAGGAAGAAAGCAATTTGGAAAGAAAGCCACTAAAAGTCCAATTAGCAGTTTGTCACAAACCATCTAGGGCAGTGACTCCCAACCAGGGGTACTCGTACCCCTAGTGGTACATGAGCACATTGCAGGGTGTACGTGGAAACATTTAATATTTTATTTCCAAGATGACAGGTAAATATCATTAGTTAGTAGTAATAATTCTTGGATGTGTGATGCTTTATTAAGACCCAGGTGCAAAATACTCCAAGTTGTTATTAACCAAAAACGGCACAATAAAATAACTCCATGTGCGAAAGACTAGAGCAGGTGTGTCATTGCTGATCACCTGCACGATGCTCCGCTACTGGGAGAGAGATAGAAAAAGTAACAGATGTTTCCACTCTGCCTCCAGATCTATCAAAGCTTATCGAGGACAAGCAATCTCATGTGTCTCATTAAAGCTCAGTTAAATGATGAAACAAAGTAAAACTGATAGAGTGAACCTGAATATTAGTTTTGTTAAGTGTTCTGTTGCTGATTTACTACGTTTAAATGTCTGTTTACTTATTTAAAAGAGCTCCAGTTTTTAACAACAAAGGCAGGTTTATTATTTATGTTCATTTTGTATTTATCTAGATTACTCATTCAGTTCCTCGGCAACAGAGTTAGCTTCATGTTTAATTTGAGCTGAAAAGAATAAAATCCCATAGGACTAAATGTTCCAGTTAAGGAGATTAAATAAAATGATTTTTATTTAATAATCAGTGGCTGTACATTCTATTTTTGCTAACACGTTTGACTGAGGGGGTGCCTGTGGTGTAACTAAATAGCTCAGGAGGTATGCAGGTCAAAAAAGGTTGGAAACTTCTGATCTATGGGATACAGCAAACATGTAGAAGGTGCTCTGCTCTGCTAAGACCAAAACTGAACTTCCTGGCTCACTTGCGCAATGCTTTGTGACATTGCACAGCATTCTGATCACACCATCCCCACCATAAGCAGCCTCCAGCATCATACTGTGGGACTGCTTTTTTCAGCAGGAACATGAAATGTGGTCAGAATTAATGGGAAAAAGGATGGAGATGAATACAGAGCAAACTACAAAGAAAACCTGTTAGAAGGTACAAAATACTTATGACTGGGGTGGGATTCACCTTCCACCATGAGAACAACCCTAAACAGAGTTAGAGCTACAATGGGATGATTTTAAATCAAAGCATATATGTGTATTAGAATGGTCCAGTCAAAGTCCAGACCTCAATCCAATTGAAAAACTGTTTAAAAACTTTAAAGAAAAGATGTTTAATGTCCATCTCCATCCATAGGAGGAACCCAAAATCATTTAAAAACGCATAAAAGGATTAAAATGCCACAGAGAAAGATGCACAGATGTCCACAAATGTTTTCTTTGGAATTTTTATACGTTTCTAAGGCCTGTATTACACAGGATCCATGAACCTTTCAAATGAGTTGCTTGTGTGTGCGCGCACACATGTGTGTGTGTTATAGCAAAGAAACAACCTAAAGTTTGGGTTTGTAAAAATATTGTTTTTGTAAAACATCTAACACATGTGCTGCACCTACTGTTAGATCAGGAGGAATCCCACAGCATCCATGTTTATAAGCATTTTTATTTACTTTTACTTTTCATGACACAGGACATAAACACGTAGATGACTGAACAACAAAATAATCCACCCTCCCAAATCCACAAAATCATTAAAACGGCTGGTGTGGGTCTGTGCCGACTCCAAGTTCATTCCCTTGGTTGTAAACCTGCAGTAAATCATAACATATCCGACTCTGTAATAAATAAACTTTGGTCATTGAGCATGTTCTGTATAAAAGGAGCTAATACATAATACAGGCACAAGTCATGTTGCTGCTTGCAGAAACAGTGTCAGCATCTGCTTCTCATGCATGATTTGCATGACGGTAACAGATTTGTCAGACAATACAGGCCTTTGGGTTTCAATCATCAGAGTATGAGAAATATCTCAGTCTGATAATTTAGTAGTTGAATGTAGGTTCTGAAAGAAAGGTTCTGTATTCCTTTTGTGGCAATACAAAATCAAGTAACAGGACACATGTCCTTCAGTTTTCATGGAGTCATTTCTGTTTGAGCTGCCTACTTTTTGAAGGATTAGTCCACCCAACTCACCTTCAGATAAAAATACACAAGAGCAAATATAAATAAAAAAACCAGGTCATCGCACATTTCTTCTAATTTTTTTTATATTTTTGTTTTTCTTGTTTTTGTTTTTTGCATTTTACCGCAGTTTTTTTTTCTTGAGTTGAATTGCACAGAATAAATGTCACAGTATATGTGGAAAGAGTTCTGAAATGTTTTATCTTTTTTTACATCACAGAAACGCGGCATTCTACCAGGGTTGTGGACACTTTTAAGAACCACTGCAGAGCTTTGATGTGGGGTCAGATGACAGTGGGACCCACATGGGTCCTAGATGTGTCCTAATATCCCCTTAAGACCATGCTAAAACCTGTACTGAAGGCCATATGTGTTTAGTGCATTTTTATCCAGTCAACCGAAGTGGGTACCACATAAGAAGTCCATTGTGAGCCTAGACCAACCTAGGACCCATCCATCCAGAGCAAAGTCTATATAAGCCCAGATACACATCCTGGCAGGGTGAATTGAAACCAAAGCAAGATACAAGGAACAGGATGACTGTCCCTTTTTAAATGTCATGTCATGGTGAATCATCCAAATCAGTAGAGTTACTCAGTTTTATAGATGTGTGGCTCTAAATTCAAACTTAAATGTTTAAAAATTGGCCAAAAATCAATTTCCAAATTTTACAAAGAGATATTTTAAATACCTCCTATACCACCACATCCAAACAATAATATTTCTGAACAATTCTTTCAAAATTATTCAGATTGACTGTGATTCAGATTAAAAGTGATTCAAATACAACAACATGGTAAATATTTCTATCAACAGCTCACCCACCTTGCAAATTGCAAATGTGGTTTCCTGAGAAAAGGGTTTCTTGTAAGCTTAGATTGTTGTTTTGAGGAAATTCTAACCAATCATGACCCAAATACACACCCTTGTAGACTTCCCATCATTGGTGATTAACAGAAGAAAACCGTTGTGCTGGTTACCTTCATGGCGCAACCGAAAGAAATATCAGGGTCTCTATTTTAAGTTAGAAAGATCACTAAAGTCACACGAGGGTAAGAGTAAAAAGAAAACAATTGAAAACAAATAATTGTATGGCTAAATTAGACGGGTTAAAATTAATTCAGCATTCTATTATATTTAAATTATAAAGAATAATTTTCTAAATTCATAATACTATTGATTCATAGTATGGTAAAATGTTAGCACGAGACCATTTGTTGGTAGTTGGCAATTGGCTGGTTTCTAGTATTGTGGTATACAAAGTTTTTAAAAAGTAACAGCTACACAGCCATTACAATGTTTTGTTGTAACATTTTAGGAGATGTCAGAGCAGTGCCCCTCGCCCAGCTAATGGAAATAAGGCTGCTACAGTTGGGACTGGGAAAATTAGGAGTGCCACCTACCAGGTGACCCTGTTTCCACACAACAGAAAACTTTGAGTAGCACGTCTGACTGTAGGCTGGCTACCTGAGCAGATAGCCCAACTAATTAGCCAGCTAAAATCTACCCTCTAGACTCGTTAAAGAGCAGAAGAGCAAAAAGGTGTAAATTCTTCACAAAAGGAATGTTTATAGGAAAACTACTACTAAATTTAGTGGTTATTTATGACTGCAGTCTATATAAGTCTGTGTATCAAAACAATACATACATGATATATACAACATCATAGCTGCAATAATCAAGATGTTATCAATATTATTTAAGCTGCAACAGGATAAATTGTTGTTTTTCTGTTTTAAGTAAAAGCAATTAGGGCATGCTATGCATTTTTATGTTAATACCATAACACCATAAAGAGACACCAACACCATGAGAATTTCATACCAGCTGCTGTCATAATGGTATTTGGGTACTTGCCATATCCTGGGAAACTATTTGATATAATGTGTTCAATGGAAAGGGATGCTAACAGTGGTGAGTAATAAACTATTGTTATGTAATTTGGGTGGACCGACCCTTACAGGAGTGTTTGGAATATTTTCAAACATTTTCACAGGATTTATTTCCCATAGAGTCCAGCGCCTAAGCTCTCATGAGTCTGGTAAATATCCAACTCTGGTTCTCCTGCCAACTTTGGCTTTGAGTTCTGTCTTTTCAAGTTTCACATTTCATCGCTCTCATGCTCTTTTCTCACACCTTTATTCTTCATGGATAAAAGGAATGTAAAAAGGATTTAAAGGTTTCATGAAGAGCGTTTTACAGCAGATTGACCTTTGCCACCACTTGCTTGCAGCCTGTCTGGGAATATTCGCGCCCTCCAACTGCAGGGTAGTATTCAATTTCCCCTGCGAGGCGCTCGATGTTGCTGTGATCTGGGTAGAAGCCCTCCCGGGTAACCTCTTCCAAAAAGCACTCCATCACATGACCTTTCTCCAAAAGACCAAGAGGTAAGATGTCAGCCTCAGACCACAGTGGATGATGCTTCTCCAGCGTCTTGCGTAAAATGGGAGCCAGTTCTTTGACTAGGTTGCTGTGGCGACCTGAGGCTGTCATTGCCATGGGAATACTCGAGGAGTTCTGTAGCATGTGTTTGGTGATGTGTGCATGGCCCAGGTTGCTCAGGATCAGGTAAATGGCGTTCAGGTATTCGTTGGACTGTTTGGAGGCGACGAGCTGCAACAGCACGTCGAAGATCTCCATGTGCATGTGCTCGGCCTCATCAAAGACTAAGAGGGGGATCTTCTCCTCCTCCTCGGCCTTCTCCACCATCTCCGAGATTAGAGTGGAGAGGTTGCGAGCGCACTGCATGGCATCGGCCTCCTGGGGGCAGTGGTGAAGCACGTAGTACTGCAGCACCAAGGTGTCACCCACCACCGAGCGGAAGTGTCCAGCTAGAAGGCGCCCCAGGTGGCTCTTCCCTACACCACTGGGGCCATGGACGGACACCACCAAGGGCTTGTTGTGAACATATGTAGATAAGTAGTCATTCAGGTGGGACAGCAGACCCTCCACTGCACCCTGCTGCCCAAACATCTCCCGCCTCAGAGTCTTCTCCAATCCTTCTAGATCGTATCTGAGAACGTGGTCATCCAGGTTCTCTATGGCGTTGTACACCTGAGGAGATACAATCACACATTTTATAAATCCGAAGGCACATATAAATAGTTTGCATAGCTTTATTTATGCATTTTATGATATACACATTTTTATTTCAATTCAATTCAATTCAGTTTATTTATATAGTGCCAATTCACAACACATGTCGTCTCAAGGCACTTCACAAAAGTCAGGTACATACATTCCAATTAATCTTAATCATTGAACAGTGCAACCAGATTCTGTTATTTATTCAAATTGGATAAAAAGTTTTTCTATCTAAGGAAACCCAGCAGATTGGATCCAGTCAGTGACTTGCAGCATTCACTCCTCCCAGATGAGCATGTAGAGACAGTGGACAGTCACTGGCGTTGACTTTGCAGCAATCCCTCATACTGAGCATGCATGTAGCGACAGTGGAGAGGAAAAACACCCTTTTAACAGGAAGAAACCTCCAGCAGAACCAGGCTCAGTGTGAGCGGCCATCTGCCACGACCGACTGGGGATTAGAGAGAACAGAGCAGAGACACATAGAGAACAAAGAAGCACTGATCCAGGAGTACTTTCTATGGGAAGGAAAAGGTAAATGTTAATGGATGTAGCTCCTTTAGTCGTTTCACCTAGAAAGAAGGAACAGATAAACTCTGAGCCAGTTTTCAAGGTTAGAGTCTGAAGAGAGCACATAGAGTTAGTTACAGCAAAAGCTCAGTCAGTAGTAATGTCTAGGAGAGAGAAAGGGTTAAACACTGAAAGACAGGGCCATGTGGATCATCGGTAGAGGGTGAGCAAAAGTATAGGTAATGCTATAGATCTTTAAAATATATCTTTAAAAAATAAAAATCTACATCAAAGTTTGCAGTATTTTTGTGCTAATATACAAAATGCATTATTCTTCTTCTCTGAGTTGTTTTCTCTTCCCTACTTCAGTTCGGTTCGCAAACCCATGTGTAGGCGTGGTAAGGCGTATTCGTCACTTCCTGTTTTGCACTTGGTGGATTGTTTGGTGTGTGAAGGCTCTCTCGTTTCATCTGATTTCTCTCTACTTTGATATCTCTTACTTGTTATAATACATAAGCACGTTAAAACACATACTTTCTTTTGCTGTATTTAACGTTTGGCGACTCTCCGTGTTTTACACGGTTTTTTCTAGTAGTGGTAAGGGGTCGCTAGCTTAGCGTTAGCTTTAGCTCCACCATGGCTACCCGTTCTGCTGTTTCTCTTTCTGAGTCTCCTCCTCTCTATTGCTCTCTGTGTCAGATGTTCAGTTACTCCTCTGCCTCCTTTAGTGATAATGGTACGTGTAATAAATGTAGCATTTTTGTAGCTTTGGAGGCGAGGGTGTCGGATTTGGAGGCCCGGCTCCGCGCTGTTGAAAAAACCAGCAGATAGCCGAGGCCCCTTAGCCAGCGCGGAGCCACCGAGGGTAGCTCCCCGTAGCAGTCCTCCGGCAGAGCCCGCGCAGCCGGGATCTCAGGCCGGCTGGGTGACGGTACGTAGGAAGCATAGTCTTAGATCTCAGCCCACAGGTCACCACCAAACCGTCTGTGTTTCTAATAGATTTTCCCCGCTCAGCGACACAACCCGCTGAGAAGCCAACTCTGGTAATGGCAGCTCCATAGTCAGAAACGTGGCACTAGAGGCACCAGCGACCATAGTCAAATGTCTGCCAGGGGCCAGAACGGGCGACATCAAATCCTACCTGAAACTGCTGGCTAAGGATAAGCGTAAATACAGTAAGATTGTTATTCACGCTGGCGTAATGACACCCGGTTACGTCAATCGGAGGTCACTAATTAGTGTGTTGCTTCGGTATGTAAGTTTTTCCAAAACAATGTCCCGGGCTCCGTAATTTTTCTCTGGTCCCCTCCCGATCTGACCAGTGACGACATGTTTAGCCGCATGCTGTCATTCAACCGCTGGCTGTCTAGGTGGTGTGGGCCCAGAAAACAGGATGTGGGTACATTGATAATTTGGCGAACAGGGTTTTGGGGAAAACCTGGTCTGATCCGGAGAGACGGCATCCACCCACTTTGGATGGAGCAGCTCTTTTTTCTGGGGAATTTTCGGGCCCCCAAATTTTAAATTATTTCCCAAAACCCTCTGACAACCAGGGTTTTCAGACCGGAAAAAGCAGGGTGAAAATTTTAACACCCTCTCTGCAGCTTCTTTTTATGCAAACCCCCCAAATTCCCCTATTAAAACAGGTCTCCCCCCCAAGGGCCCCAAAATTAAAATAGATTAAAAAAAAAATTTCTAAAAAGGGAAATCAGGAAAACCCTCATAAAAAAAACCAAAAAAGACTAAAAATAAAAAAAAAAAACAATTAAATGTGATTTATTTTGAACAAAAGATCTCTCTCTTCAAAGATTTTGCTAGTTAGTGACCAAATTTTTGTGACAATCAGATTAAATTTAATTTTGCTTCACAAAAAAACTGGCGAGAAAGGGGATTATGTTACATAAATGAGTAAAACTCATACTAATTTTTTAAAATTTTTCACATTCCTCAAAAATCCCTGGGCGAGGGGGGGAGTTAAGCAACCATCTTTCAGTCCAAATTTTTTGACTAGTCCCAGACCAATCAAGAAACTACAACTTTTGTGAATATTTAATCCTCAGTTTTTCCTCATCCAAAAATGCAAAGACCCCAAAAACCAAAATTCTGTTTTTGTTTTGTACCGTCCCACCAGGCCCTTACTCTCAATTTATAGATCAGTTTTCAGACCCTTTTATCTGATTTAGTGTTAAATAAAAGAAAAAGTTATTATAGTGGGGGTTTTTTAAAATTATGTTGACACTGAAAAGTGAAAAGTTTTAAATATAGCCTTTTAATGGTATCTTAGACTCAATTGGCTTTAATCAAAAAACTTTAAAAAAACCTACCCAAAGGTTTGTCTTCATTCTCGGACCTTGTGCTGACATATAGGCATTGAGTGTACAGACATTACAATATTTTCTAAACCCTGTGCGTGGGGACCATTTTTTTAATAACCTTTGAGTTTTAATTTTTTAACCGAGTACTCCACACCTGAAAAAAAATTTCATTATAGTTGATCATTATCAGACGAATTCCCGGTAACAACCTTTAAAGAATCTGTTCCACTTTTAAATTTGCTCATTATCACAGGAAAAAACAAAAGTGGAGGGCAAAAATTTTTGTTTCTTCTCCTTCACAAATTGATTCTCTTGTTCCCAAAAGTGTTACTTCATCATTGCGTGGTGCATTAGACAATGCAGCCCCCTTGAAAAAAAAAGGGGAAAATTATTCATAGGAGGCAGGCTCCCTGGGTTTAATTCAGAGCTGCGTACTTCTTAAAGCACAATGTTAGAAAATTGGAGCGGAAAAATGGCGCTCTACACCCCTAGAGGATTCCAAAACTTAATCTGGAAAAAATAGCTTATTTTGTATAAAAAGACAATTTTTTTCACCAAGCTAGAAACAGCTTTTTTTAAATCCTTAATAGGAAGAGAACAAAAAAATAATCCTAGGGGTTTTTTCTTTTAGTACAGTTGCTAAAAATTACACAGAGTCATAGCTCTGTTGAGGCCATCCATTCCCCTTAGCTCTCAGCAGTCATGATTTTATGGGATTTTTCCAAAAATAAAATTGATTCTATTAAGAGAAAAATTTTTTGCAATCTCCCAGGAGATGTTTCTTCATCCTCAACAAGTGAGACAACATTGGGAAAAAACTGTAGAACCTGATCTGTGTTTTGGACTGTTTTGATCCTGTGGAGCTTCCTGAGTTATCAGAAAAAATTTTGCTTCATCTAAACAATTCAAACTTGTATGTTGGACCCAATCCCCAACCAAATTATTTTAAGGAAGTGTTCCCTCTTGTTTCCAGCCCCCCTTTTTGATATGATTAATTTACCTTAGTAAATGGTTAAAGTTTCCCCAAGCTTTTAAGGGGTTTGTAATTAAACCTTTTTCTTTAAGAAACCTTTTTGCTTGATCGAGATGACTTAATAAATTACAGGACCGATATCCCAATCTTCCGTTCTTATCTAAAATTCTTTTGGAAAAAAATAGCCCAATCCAAAAGGTGTGAGCATTTAAAACAGCAATGACCTGTTTGAAGAGTTTCAGTCAGGTTTCAGAGAATCATCATAGCACTGAAAAAAGCCTTTTGTGAAAGTCACTAATGATATTTTTTATCCTTCAGATAAGGGACTTGTGTCTGTACTGGTTCTGTTAGATCTCAGTGCTCCGATTTGATACAGTCGATCATAATATTCTCTTAGAAAGGCTGGAATATGCTGTAGGGATCAGGGGAACAGCACTAGGCTGGTTTAAATCTTATTTTTCCTGACAGATTCCAGTTTGTTTTTTTATGTAAATGATAAATCATCTTTTTAAAATCCAGGGTTAATTGTTTGGAGTACCACAGGGTTTTAGTACTTGGGCCAATTCTCTTTACTATATATATGCTTCCAATAGGTAAAAATTATCAGGCCCCCCATAGAAAAATTTTTCACTGTTACGCTGATGACACCCCAGCTTTACTTATCCATAAATCCTGATGAGCCCAACCAGTTAGATAGATTACAAGCATGTCTTAAAAGACAAAAAAAAAAAACTTGGATGACTTTAAATTTCTGCTTCAAAATTCAGACAAGACAGAAGTTGTGTTTTTTGGACCGGAGTTTTTAAAAAGAAACTGTTATTTTCAATCACTTAACCTGGATGGCATTAAATTGACCTCCGATAAAAAGGGGAAAAAACCTTGGTGTTATTTTGACCAGGACATGTCATTTTAAAACCCAAATTATTAAACAGGTTTCCAGGATTTCCTTCTTTCAACTCCGGAACATTGCCAAAATTTTAGAAATATCCTGTCCAGGATTGATGCTGGAAAAACTAGTCAATGCATTTGTTACTTCAAGGCTGGACTATTGTAATTCTTTACTATCAGGATGCCCAAAATGCAGTTAAAACCCTTCAGCTGATTCAAAATGCGAAAGCAAGAGTTCTGATGAAAATTAAAAAGAGAGATCATTTTTCCCCCTACTTTAGCTTCCCTTCATTAAAGGGGGCCCCCTGTTAAATCCAGAATAGAATTTTAAAATCTCCCCCCTCACATATAAAGCCCTTAATGATTTAAGCTCCATCATACATCAGAGAGCTGATTGTTCCTATGTTCCTAACAGAGCACTTTGTTCTCAGACTGCAGGTTTTATGGTGGTTCCTAAAGTCTCTAGAAGTAGAATGGGAGGCAGATCCTTTAGTATCAGGCTCCTCTCCTGGGGAACCCAAGCTCCCATTTTAATCCGTTTGGGGGGGGGGACACCCCCTTGTTACTTTTAAGGCTAGGCTTAAAACTTTCCTTTTTGAAAGCTTATAGTTAGAGTGGCTTAGGTTACCTGAGCTATCTCTGTAGTTATGCTTGTTTATGGGTTAGGCTGCTGGAGGGAAATAATGACCCCCCTTTCACCCTCTTCGCTACTTTCTCAATTTACTCTTCAATTTTTGTATTATTTTGCTGGTTATTTCAGCTTTTAACTTTGTTCTCTCTCTTCTTCTTTCCAAAAGCTACACCGGGCCCTGACTCTGTGTCTACCTGTGACAAAATGTCTGGAGAGGGGGAATCTTCCGAGCTTGCTGGCAACAACTTGGTGCTCACCCCCTAACGATGATCCACATGGCCCTGTCTTTCAGTGTTTAACCCCTTTCTCTCCCTAGAAAATAGCTACTGACGGAGCTTTTACTGTAACTAAAATCTATGTGCTTTTCTTTAAAACCCCCTAACCTTGAAAACTGGCCCAGAGTTTATCTTTGTTTTTTTTTTGGGTGAAACGACTAAAGGGGGCTACATCCATTAACATTTAACTTTTTTTCCCATAGAAAAAGGCCCCCGGATCAGTGCTTCTTTGTTCTCTTTGTGTTTGCCCCCTGTTCTCTCTTTAAAACCCCCAGTCGGTCGTGGGGGGGAGATGGCCCGCTCCCCCCCACTTGAGCCTGGTTCTGCTAGAGGTTTTTTTCCTGTTTTAAAAGGGAGTTTTTTCCTCTCCACTGTCGCTACATGCATGCTCAGTATGAGGGATTGCTGCAAAGTCAACGCCAGTGACTGTCCACTGTCTCTACATGCTCATCCAGGAGGGTGAATGCTGCAAGTCACTGACTGGATGCAATCTGCTGGGTTTCCTTAGATAGAAAAACTTTTTATCCAATTTGAATAAAATAACAGAATCTGACTGCACTGTTCAATGATTTGGATTAATTGTAATGCATGTACCTGACTTTTGTGAAGTGCCTTGAGACGACATGTGTTGTGAATTGGCGCTATATAAATAAACTGAATTGAATTGAATTATTGCATGTCTTCCCCTTCTCTCCATAATCTTCTTCCTGTTAAGCTTCTATTGAATAGGCCACTAGTGCTGCAAAATCTGCAGCACTAGTGGCCACTAGTGGATATATGTCAGTTAAATGTACAGTGTGCATTACTCTGAGACATCTGGTGCAACCAAAATGATTGTGAGGTTGGTTCCACACCAATACCTGCAATGAAGGCTTCCCATTTATACACAGATTTAAATTTTCTTTTACATTTTAACCTGGCCACTTTGAAGAATGAAAGTTTGGACCATTTAGTACCAACAATGAAACTATTTTGAGAATTTTTTTTAAAGAGGATCTCATTTCCTTTATTTGGGTAAATATCTGTGAAAACTATGCAACTTATCATTTATTAGGACTGCAGAGAAAACCATCGGGGTTGACCTTCCCTCCATCCAGGACTAAGATCGATGTAGACCCCAGACATCCTGGACACAAACTGTTTAGACTTTAACCTTCATTTCGGCGCAACAGAAAGCTATTTGCAACATATTGGAAGCTATTTGAAACAAAAAAAGCATATTTGCACAACCGTAACCTGCCTGTCATTTATTTTTTTCATATAAAAATGGCTTACACATACATGTGCATTCTGTTCCTGTTATCCTTTATCTTATTTCCAATAAGGTTTATATATTTATACCTTTTGTCTGTACAATATGAGCGCTTGAAACCGAAGTCATATTCCTTATTTGTGCACTAAATCTTGGCCACCAAAGCTGATTCTGATTCATACTGTGAGGGACACCCACAACACATGTAGCTATCAGAGACTAATTTTGACATAGTAAATCATTCTGCATAAAAACTCATGCTGCATATATAAACAAACTTCAAAAAGATGCCATTGAGAAAAGAAGGGTATCATAAATACTTTGAGCTGTTACACAAGTCTGATGGAAACCTCTTTAAATATTCTTACCAAGGCCTTTAGAACACCGTTAGTAACTGCAGATATAGAACTTGTAATAGGTTTCTGTTTAATGGTGCCGAGAAGCTCGTAATTACTGTAGAAATCTATCCACAGTGCTGAGGGGTATGAGCAGCTTAATCAGCTTAAAAATATCTGCATCAACCGCACTCCGCCGAATAATGAGAGGGAGCTATTTATAACCCGAACGAACACAGACCTGACCAAGTTTGCAGGGAAAAGGTTCAGTCTATTCTGTATTTAAACCCAAACAGGATAAAACACATTTGTTCAGCTATTACCGTGTAGTCAGGGAGCGGAGTAGCAGGCAATCTGAGGCTCAGTTTTCACACGTTTGCTGTCTGAGCATTACACACAGAATGCAACTCTTGATGATTTGCAGGTATTTAGTCTTTAATACATGTTAAACATCTTGTTTTGGTGAAATACTTTGATACAAAATTTTTTATTATAAAATAACAGCTGAGTGTCTTTTCCATGGCTCTCTTTTTGGGCATTGTTCATTTTTATCAAAGGTTTCTTGTGTCAAAGTTTCATCTTTTTATTCCTTTTGTTAACATCCACATTGTGTTGATATTTGTCCCTTATTTCCTCACTTTATTAACTGATGAGAGATTAGAGCATATCAACAGAAAGGTCATTTAAAGGCGCAGTATATGTGATTCTGTAAAATCTGGTGGTAAAGTTTATGATTGCAATAAAATACTCTTGAAATAAAACAAACCACTTTAAAATGGTGAGGTCAGTTCTGATGGTTCAGCAAATTTCTTTTTATTTAATGTTCCCTCTTTTTATTGACATTTGTTTTGTTAAAACATCCTTGAATCCCTCTTGTGTTGCTTTGAATCTTTTTCAAGACATTTTTGGAAAGCCTTTTAATTTTGAGTTAATTTCTGTCATTCTTTTTCAAATTGTTTAAGCCTCTGTGTAGATTTCTGTGGTTTTTAGTCTCTTTGAAGTCTTTGTATATTTTTCTTTTTAATTTAGGCCATTATTGTGACATAACTTCTTGTTTGATTTCCACCCACTGCATACTTATAAATATTATACATTATATATTATACATTAGCATTCCCTTGTGTATTAAGAAATTTCTATTCTTTGCTTTTCCACAATTACTATGTAATTGCGTCTTAAATTCCCGAGACACAAAGCAAAGTGAGAATGTCTACAGATATGCACCATCTGGATGAGAAGGGTTGTTACTGGTTTACCTGGATAAAGACTATGGCGAAGAGCAGGTACAGGCAGGAAGTAGCTCGGCTGCGCTCCTGCTTAGGCATTTTGCGTTGCCTTTCAGGGGGATACAACACATCTCTTTTTCTTCCTCTCTTCTTCTTCTTCTGAGGGACAGAAGGAATGGCAGGGAAGGGAGGGGGGGTAAGTCCACTGAAGGTAAAGATTTTGGGGCTGGTGCACCTGGGAGCCCCTGTGAGGCCACCTTGTGTTCCCAGCCCGAGGGCCATCTCCTGGCGGCGCCTCTTTATGGCCTGGTACTTCTGTTTGATGCGTATGACAGCACGCAGAGAGGCGAAGCTCGACAGACTGGGGGTTGGACTGGCCCTGTCCTTCTGGTTCTTCCCTTCTTCACTGTCCACTTCTTCATCCAGCTCTCCGTCAAAGTCTTCCACCAACTGAGAGGAAGAGGTGCTGCTGCTTTCGTCACTCATCTACAGAAAGAAAGCATAGGCTTTGTTACAAGATTCTGGTTTAGGTATGATACCTAGGGCTGCATTTCTTCCCAGTTAAATGAATATAGACATTATTTTGATCCCATCTTAGCTTAAACTTGGAGGTGAGGTTTCTCATTTCTTCACGGCAAAAACAACTACATTTAGGCCCCAAAAGTATTCCTACCCCTGGCAGGTTTAAATTTCAAATTATTTTCATTCAACCAAGAAGTTTGTTTCGGATAGGAGAAGAGGTAGGCATCTCTGAAAAGATAATAAAACTATGTAAAAGGAATAAAATACACGATTTATCAGTTGTTTTTTTAACCTACATTTTAATAAATAATCACACCCTTTCATTGCCGACCTGCATTTTCCATGTTTCCGCTTTTTATTTTGAAAATGTATCTTTGGTGAGGAGCTCCACGTCTTTGAGGTTGACATAGGTTCTTCATTGACTGTCTATGGGAAGCCAAATGTGTGAAATAAGACTGTAATATACTCTTTAAAAGAAACCCTAGGTTTTGTTTGAAGGGTCTGAGGGAGTTGTGGGTGCTGTAATTTAAAACAATATATTTTAAATTGCATTTTTTTATTTTCTGTCTTAACTTCTATGGGTTAGTTCCTGCCTCTTTATGGGGCCACACCCTAACGAACCTGTATGCCTAGGAGGAAAAGTATTTAAATCTGGGCAGTTTTGCATTCAGTCTTTCAGGTCTAAAAACATCCCAATGACTTAAAAAAGACTCATTGTTGCTTTAGTGAACAATTTGCTATTTTAGAAAGTCACCTTCCTTTCATTTTTGTAATGTAATGGCAGATGGTTAAAGCATTGTTATTTTTATTAGTTTACGCCAGCAAAGAAGCAACCTATTCTTCTGGCCTTTCATAAATGAGAAGAGAAGAGGTTGATGAAATGCTTCAGATTAAAAATCTTATATCTCATCTTCATAGTTGAAGTCTTAGAAAAGTGTCTTGTTTATGCTTTTTAACCCTGCAGCTGGCTGGATGCATAAACTATGAATCTTCACTACATCACTCCCTCTACCCTGTTACAAGTCATCCCTTGACCGCCTTGCTCGGCGAGTCAGAGGCCTAACAGAGGTGGGCTGACTTCAAACCCCCTCGCTGTATCAGCCATTTACAAAATCTCAGGGACTACAAAATGGTGCCTTAATCGCATCTTGCCGTGTGTTGAGACAGGGGCTAGTATCTAGCCTGCAGTGGATAACTCACATTTCTCCACCAAAGTGGCTCCAGTGCTTAGTCAGAGCTGGTGCGCCTCTTCTAATTCTGTCCAACTGATTCAACCTATTCTGGGGTTTTTTTTTACAGTGCACTGAGACAGTTTATTCATACAGATCACATTATTGCTATCAGCATCCCTGTAAACAGATGCCTTAATTGATTAACAGAGTTTTAAACAACATGCTGCGTTTGGGAACGCTAGAAATCCCTAATCAGTTCCAGCAGCACTCCCAGACAGGAGTTAAATTCAGAGCAGGATTTTAATCATGATGGCTGTCGATATAAAAAGACCAGTTAAGACCAAGTGAAGGTGACAGGTGAATAAACAGCGAGAATATATGGCAGTGAGCTCATGTTTTTCCAGTGTTATTTTGACTATTAATGTTGAAGCTCAGTGTTTTCACAGTTTTCCTTTAATTAAGCCAATCAAAAGCAAAGGTAATTCCAGAGTTTTAAACATGGCACCAACAACATTTTTATTGGTTGTTAGTCTCCATGAACCCACCTGCAACTCCTGACAAAAGAATTTCTTTGCCATTTTGTGCTTTTGCTTGCTTTGTACCTGACTTTATAAAAAGGTATAAAATGCTAAAACATACCACAGGATGTTTCTTAGATACATCTCAGCACGCTCTCAGAATTACATTTTTCTATATAGTCTACTGTAAAGAAATGTGGTGATATGATTATATTTGGCTAGTGAAACTGAATCTTTTCACACAGGGGCCGGGTTGGCTTGGATAGGTTTTTTTTTACTCCTAATAAAAGGAAGTTACTTGAAAATAGCATTTTGTATTTATTTGGGTTATCGTTGTCTGATATGGAGATTTGATCACCCGAAACTTCTAAGTGACAAAAACAGAAAACATCTGGGGCAAATACTTTTTCATAGCATTGTAGTTAGATTTGATCACGAGTCAAACTCTCCTATATTTCAGAGGAGTCAGCTGGCCTTAACGGAAATCAGAAACACCATAAAAAAGAACAGAGTGCAATATAACGTTTTCAGGAAATAATACACAAATAAATGTAGTTACTTCTGAGATGCGACCATTTATCTCCATATTTAACAACAAACTAATATAACGCATATGTTTTAACACACAGGTATGGAATGACAGTAGGAAAGGACAGGAGGGGGACACTGATTGGTGAACGAGTGCATTGATGTGAACCAGTTTAGCACTGAAACTGGTTTGGTGGGAAGAACCTTCTTAGCATCTTTATTGCATCAGCTAACTGTTATGGTAAAAACAACTGCAGTTTGAAGAATGAGATGGCAGTTGATCCGAACCCTCTCTTCTAAACCTTTAAAAGCCCGTGATGTTTGCATTAGGTGGTTATTTACAGAGGAAACTGTAGTTATCAACCACAGAGGACCGAGTCGGTCAGTTATAATAACCTTTCCACTGGAAATGTACCGCTAAACAGAACCTTTTAGGCACATTTCAACAGAGTAACCATCAGTTACGATAATTATATAGTGTAAGAAACTGAAATATTGTAGCAGATCAAGTAAATTCGATTTTATTGATTATTTACCCTGCTTTACTGATTCATCAGATTCTAGCTGGACATGTTTCAAATGGGAAGGTCATTTAGAGGACCACAAATCAACTCACTGTGTTCATAACCACAGAGTTTTGTGTAAATAGCCATATAATGCAAATGCATTTGCAAAACAAGGTTCCCAAAAATACTGTTCGTAAAAACAGCTATGAAATGTTTAAGCTTGGAGAAGTCTGCTTTTGTTTTTTTTTACCAGGCATTGCTGCAACATGGCAACTTTTCAGCTCGAATGTTGCTCGGTTTGGCTTCATCTCTGGTGTATACTGTAGCATTTGGTTTCGAAAATTAAAACATAGCAGGTCAAAAGGATGAGTGTTCGCTTTTTTCTTTTCAAAGAAAAACTTAAAATCAACTCTTACATCAGTGGTATGAAACAAAAGTGGATGTTGCAGTTGGGAAAAAGAGTTTGGCTCTGAGCACTTAGTGGATAGATTTAATGCTGCTGCCATTTGTCTTTGATCTGTTGCCAAACCAAATGTTGCTCAATGTTAATTACATTAAAATTGAGAAGACATCTGCAAGTAACTACACAGATCAAGAGTTACCAAGTTCGAATTGCATGAAAATGCAGAAGGTCGATACGTGATGGACCAATCTGCAGACAGCCAGTGTTACAGGACGGGTGTCTGAAAGAGCTGCACGTATTTTCTCTTGCATAAAAACAGTGTGGTGACAGCGAAAGCAGGCTGTATGCCAAACTGTGGTGAAAAAGCAATGACAGGAAGATTAGGCCAAAGCCAACTTCCACAGAGACATTAGATAAGATATAGATCATACCTACATTTAAATAAAAGCTTGTCTTTTTTAGGTAATATTCAAATGGCGTACAAAAATCACACTGGAACTATTACTGGAGAGAGAGGGAAGTGCAGAAGTTTCAGGAAGCTTCTCAGCCCTGCAGGATAATAACTCACAAAACAGCTTTGTGACAGTTTTTTCATGCACTACATGCACATGTCAAAGTGCATGATTGGTAAACATGCAGTTTCAGTTTTCCACAACTTCATATATTAGGATTTTAATAATAGACTGTTTTTAAAGATGTATTTCAACCTAAATCTCAGCTGATCTGCCTTGGAACAATCCTGAGTTTATACAGTATTGCAGGAGTGTAACCATGCCTCTGACAAAAACTCCCAGCATGTCCTGTTAATATTTATTAAGCTTTACAGTAAAGGAACTATCAGTTACACCCTGGGGAGGTAAAGACAGCAGCTTTTGCAACAAAACTGAGAACAGTGAAGGCATTGTCTGACTGATCAGTCGGATATTATTGTTAATATTGCCACAGAGGCTTGGGTACTTCTGTAAAAGCTATAAAACACACACCATGCTCTTTACATCAGCACTAAAGAATTCCAGTGGGCTCACTGGGAGCAAAATGAGCGAGAAAGCAAAGGGATATCAGAGCCTCATCTGCCCCATATGCTCACATGCAGAGACCTAAAGACAAGCAGCATTCCAGGCATGTTAAAAACTTTTCCCCACTTTAAGGCTACTTCTTAGAACTGTGGCTTTAATTAAATCCTGAATTCTGCATTTACCAGAACATGCACACTGTGCCTAAAGTTGAAAAAGCACAAACAGATAAAGTTTTCAGGTGTGGTCTACTGATATGTCTATTTTTAAATAAAATTTGTAGTTTTCCCCATACAGAACAGCCCCCTTATCTACAATTCAGCTGCAAAGCTGCGAATATCAAACACAGATAGAGAAGCGTGGAGCTGACAGAAGTAGAAAAGAGATTTCCGATTACCTTAAAATGTAGCATGAAACTTTCCAAAGTGAGCGAGTTTTACATGAAGGTCTAGTCCATAGTTTTTTTTTTGGAAAGGAGAGGCAGAAAAGCTCAACACAGTTTAACACAGGAAGCCTGGCTATCTCTACCTCAGAAAGTTACTTTCAGCCCTCTGCTCGCTCCTCCCCGTTCTTCCTCTTTTTATACTCTCTGCCTTCTCTCCCGTTTCTCATGATTGTTTTCTAACCATCAGCTCTAACCTTTCATTAGAGGTAATCCAGTGAAACTACTTTCTCCCACCTACCTTTGTCTAATTACTTGTAATATCACAAACAAAGCAGGATCCGCTTTTTCTGGGTCATCATCAACGAAATGATTTGCAGTCAACCACAGAGATTATCCATCATAGACGCCAATTTATGAGCTCACTGGCCAAAAACAAGAAATATTCTGTTTGGAAAATGTGTTGGTTTTAATCTTATCTGAGAATGAAAGAACTGATACCATAGTTGTATCAGTGAGAATAACAGAGAAGCAATATTGCGAAACGATCGCTGAAGTAAATGTGGTAAAAGTGGGGTTGATTGCATCATTAAGCCTCTGGTATGAGAAACTAAAATCAAAATAAAAATTCCCCCAACCATCAATTTTAAAGGGGTGATGGGAAAATTTTATTTTTTATCAAAATTCAGAAATGCTTTAAGTTTCCCAAAAGGGGAAAAAAAAACCTGCAACTCCCACAGGGCTGGAGGTTAGAATACCAACTTGGAAAGTCAGAAATGTAGCAAACTTCTAGGCTGTATGAACATAAACTGTGTAACTATAGCAATAATTTATGAGTGCCATTAAAATTTGAAAACCCCCTTTCTTTTTTAAAAATAAGATCATGTCCCTTTTTTAAATTTAAAACTTTTAAACTGAGGGAAAGGGTTCCCCTTATTGGGGTCCCCCCCCCACATAAAAATTTCAATGGGAAAAAGAATAATTAATATCAAAACTAAGATTTTATTTAAGAATCAAAAATATTAACTTTTTCATTGAAACTAAATGAATATTGGAGCTAAACACTAAAAGAATCAATAACATAACTCATTAATAATCTCACTAATCAACTTTTCATGTTCGGAAAAATAATAAGTAACAAACTCAAACATAAAATAAATGTAAAAACTAACTACTTAAAAATACATTTTTGTCAGTGTTCAAAATATTAAAGTTGATTCAAAGCTTAACTTTATCAGTGTTTCTGGCCTGTCTGAACTTTAAAAGGAAAGGCACCCGGACTAATCCTGAGTCTTGATATATAACGGTAACTTTAAAGCAAATTCTTTGAAAAATCAACAATGAAAATATTCACAGGAGGAGAAGTTAGCTTCTCAGACCAGAACACCAACTAATCAGAAGATCCAGAATTCCTTACTGTGGTCCAGATTTAGTAGTGTCACCTCTCAGTGACCTGGGCTGGCTGTCTTTACTTGGAGTTCCTGCTGTCTTTATTTTTCAGTTCAACTGATGGGGGAATATCAGAACACAGCTGTTTCTGATCTGATGGTTATTTTGTGTTTCAGGGAAGTAGCAGCTGGCCTAGCTGGCAAAGTTTGTTGGATGGCTTCCAACCTGGGATTGCACCCGCGCCGAATCGGACACGAAGGAAAGAAATGGTCTTAAAGAAAGTCATCTAGTGATGTTCACCATGTCCAGGTGTTGAGGGAAAAACAAAACAAATTTGGTACTGAAAATCTTACAAAGCACAAACAAAAGTTAGAAATCACTGATGATTTTACAGATTATTTTAAATACCTTCTCAAAGAAAAAAAATGTATTTACAGGGATGATTTAGATATCATGATTTTTGTCATAACAGCATTGTAAGATCTTAAAAACATGTACACCAGACTCAGTCAGCATGGGATAGGAGGCTGTGTCCATTGACTACCCCTAAGGCATTTTCTTTTTTTTTTTCTTCTTTAAGAAACGTGTCCTGTCTGGCAGAGTAGGACTCAGAATCGTTGTCTGAGTGCCAAGAAAAAGCCCAACAGATTTACTTTCACAAGTGGAGCATTACGGCTTTCTCTGTAATGCTCCACTTGATATATATAAAAGCATGTATTATAAATTGCTTTGGTGTTGTTTCAAATGCAATGGACACGGAGACGACAGGGAAAAAGGAAATAAAGGGAGGGAGATGGGGCAAAAAAGGTAAAAGAGAGAAGAAAATAAGAATAAAGGAGAGAAAGAGAGAATACAAGATTACATCCTTGATGTCTGCTTTTACACCTGCAGAATGAGAGAAAAACAGAGAATAAAAAGAAAAACCCCAGGGACAAAAATTAAACACATATACAACAACAACGTTGCTGAAAATTACACGGTACTAATTGCAGTAGCAACCGCAGCTCAATATAGAGTACTGTATATCTGTAGTGCATCTGCTCCATCCAGAGACAGGGCCAAAAAAACCCCAAAGAATTCCAATCTCCACCCCATGAACCTCCCCACAGAGCCACCCCAACCAGGACAAGAACAGAACATGCCCCCAAACACAAATGCCATGAATACCCTCACCACAGGGGCACACTGACACAAGAGCGCTCTGCCCCTGACAAGCCGATGAAGACACATCCGCACAGTGCGAGCACCACACAGAGCCCCTGCTCCAAGCAACCCCCGCCGCATCCTGCCCCCCACCACACAGTGGGCTGCGACGACAAGGCAATGGCCCTTTGCGACGCCACTGCATGTGAGCGCAACAGAGCAGACACCACTAAGCCCCGTAACCACACCAGACCTCCTGACCCCACACCAACACAGGATCAACTTACCCACAAGCAGTCCCTGGCAGATGTTGTACACCAAGGGCTAACGCCCCCCAACATGTCCCCACAAACACACAACATCACGACCACTGCAACACCAGCCCAGGGAGAACCACCAACCAGCTCAGCTCCACTGTCACTTGCCAGTCAAGCAAATGCTGGCGCCTCCACATCCAAAAAGTGACCCAACCCCCCCATCACACAAGCTACAACCCCTTCACAGCACAACCCAACGCACCGCACTGATATGTGGCCCATCACAACATGGAGCCCAACCAACCACGTGGCCAACGCCAGCAGCCCCAGCACGCCCATCCATGAAAAAATAAATACATTAAATATGCGCCCATGCCAGCCAGATACCAGCCAGGTAATTCCAAGATCTTAGTTCTGATGTTGGAGGTAAAAAAAAAAACACACACCCCTCTCTAACAGACATATTCAGTGGAGCTTAAACTCCAACTGCTAATTGTAAACCAAATAACTCAAGCTATTTTCTCAATACAGGTAGATCCAGTGTGCCTCTACCTTAATCTATTTCACATGTGTTACCGCACAGGTAACACATGTGAAACACAGGTAGTGAGGACTGGGGAAGTAGACAATCGTCAGTTAGCAGTTATAGTGATAAAGTTTTTCTTTGTGTGTGCTCTGACCACTTTGGTCATGCCATTTTATTGTTTTACATACAAAATATATCATAAAAAAAGACATTTTCCAGAGTTTGAAAATTGGGCTTGCAATTTCCTATCTGCATGGGTGCATCAGACCCAACAGGCCAGAAGGGGCTATAAATAGAAAAGGTGTGAAAGACATTTGCTTAGGGTATGATTTGCCTGCACTAGAAAAACCGAATGCTGCATTAATATCTCTCCGGCAATTCAGCACAGGATTAGGAGTCATTCATAGAATCTGCTTGTCATTGGGTGACACTGACTATGCTTTGCACAGAACGAGTAATAATAACTGTTCAGCTTTGTGTGACATTTGAGAAACTGTCAGAGGGAAGTTTGTATGTTACAATGAGCAGCATCGCTCAGCCTCTGTACACAGTTTACTCTCACCAAGCAGCTGCGCATAAACAGTTAGTGCAGTAGTAGGAAGCAGGAAGATTAGTCAGAAGTAACATCTTCCGCTGTGAAGATGTGAAAGATTTGAGGGATCTGCCATGTCACTTATGGTAACATAGAAAGTTGTACTATTGACTTTGTTGCTTCAGGGGCAATTCACAGAAACCTGATAGATGTCATGTTTGAAACATCATTACATTACCTGAACAGTAAGCAGACAACTTAACACCTTCGTCAATTAAAAAAAAATGTTTTTTTTCCCCTTTGGATATAAAATGTTTAGTAAAATGTTGAACAGTTTGTTTAATTAATGAACCACTACAGCCCAGAGACAAAAAAATAATCTGAAGTTCCTGTTTTCATCACTGAAAGTAGTTACAGAGCCTAGCACAGCCCTCAACCAACCTAACACTCCTCTGGGCACCAGATGGGGGCCTTCCACTTCACGACATTGCTCGTGCACCCACACTGACAACACCCCACCAAGACGGGCAGCTCCCACTGGCCCCCCATGGCGCTGCAAGAGACCCCAGGCCTCGCTGAACCAGCACAGGCTCCATGGCGAGAGACACGAGGTAACGCCATATTAATACAGTTGTCATTGTTGTTGTTACTGGAAGTTAGAATATCCAAATGCAGAAAACACTACCTCTTAAAGACAAGCAACAATTTTCTTCGGCTTATGATCTGACCCGTTTTGTTTGGAACCATCCTCTGAATGGGAGTATTATCACCGTCAGCAGTCACAGAAATTTTAGGTACATACAGACATCCCCGGAGAGTCCTAGCAGGTTGGCCGAACAGTAGAGCAGTAGGAGATATGAATTGGGTCTTACTGTCCTTCAACCAGATAAACACACACTATCAATAACTATCATTGCATCTTTATCACTATAAATACTTTGTAGGCATGACGAGATGTTTCTCAAAATGTTTTATTTCTTATTTGTGCTCCCATCTACGCCAAATGGGAAAATTAGAATAAAGACGACAGCAGCTTTAGGATATTCATTTTGATGTAACAAGTCACATTGTCTCTAAAACGTCAGCAGTTCATGCAAACAGTTAGAACACCTTTAAATTACCATACAACATTTTGGATTTGGTGAAAACCTTTAGGTGATGTCAAAACGCTCCATTAGTTTGCCATTAACAGAAAAAAATGGTCATAGCTGATATGTTGATGACTTCACTTTTATATTCTTAAATAACTTCTGTTTTCATTTTCATTAAAATGTTTCCCAATTTCTCATTACTACTTCATGCAGGATCATTCGAACAACCGGGCTTCCAATTATAAACATGGAGATGCATGCAGATCCCAGTAAATTTTGGAGGGTTTTTTTCTGTTTTGGGGCTGCTTTTCTTCTTCAGGACCTGGATCACTTGCCGTAATTATTGAAATCGTGAATTTGTATTTATATAAGAAAACCCTGAAATAGAACTTCTGGCCATGAGTTTATAACCATAAGCTCAAGCACATTTGAGTTGTGCAACAGGACATTGATCCAAAGCACACGAGCAAGTCCAACTCTGAATTACTCCAAAAATAATAAGAAAATTATTTTGGAGTGGCGTAGCCAAAGTTTGAACTTTCATTTGATTGAGAAGCTGTGACATAACCTAAGGCACGCTTGGAAAAAACGTGGCTGACGTAAAACAATTCTGCAGAGAAGAGTGGGCTGAAATTCCTCCACAGTGATGCCCAACTAGTTATTGGGTTTAGGGCCAATTACTTTTCCACTTAGGGTCAGGGCCGTTTGGATAAGCTTTTTGTCCTAATCAATGAAATCAACATTTGAAACCTGTATTATATATGCTGTGTCGATATGTCTGATACTAAAATCAGTTTAATGATCAGAAACATTGAGGTGTGGAAAGAAGCACTAACAGAAGAAATCTGTAAGGAAGCAAATATTTTTTCACAGCCCTGTAGGGCATTATTTGGGTGCTTTTTCTTATTGGCAAGGTAAGGTAAAGCCATGCCAGCTATCCCTCTAAAGAGAGACCCCTTCTGCAAGAAAGGGATAAGTAAAGGTCAAATGTCTTACTCCACCTTATGAGAATGACAGCCAGCTTTACTTCCTGTTTGCCTTTTTAGACAAACAGGACAAAAAAACTTAAAGAAAAATTAAGAAAAAAAATCTTTGTGTTTTATAATTAAACAGAAATCATGGCCAACATTTTTTTTTCAGCCTATACATGGCAATAATTTAAGTGTTTTTTGTACAGTAAATACAAAAACATCTTTTTGCTTCCTTCTAGTTTTCACGCTACAAGGTCATATTTAAATGTAAACTGTAGGGGATTTTTCTCCATGAAAAAGTACATATAAGGGTTACATGACAGAGCAGAATAAAAAAAACTTTGATCCAAAAATAAAAAAGCAACACAGTGAGGTAAAATTTGCTGAGTCGGGCAGAGAAGTAGACGGATCAAAAACCACCCGAGCAGAACTGAGCAGTCCTGTCTGCACAGCTCGTTACAGCAGATTACGGACAATTAAAATGTATGAATATTAAGTTTTAGGGTGAGAGTTTGCATGGTAAAACACAGAATAGTGCAAACCTCTTGATTCTGACAAAAAGCTGTACTGAAACCACTCTGCTGGAATAAAACAAATGAGTGATTTTCTGTCTATATTTTTCTACCTTCCTGAGGAGTGTTACCTCTGAATGAAATATATTTAAAACTAAAAAACTAAATAAAAATAAACCAGTGATTTTAAAAAAAAGGAAGAAATCTGATCTTTTTTGTTTAAACACATTCATCAACTTGAAGTTGCATTTTTAGATTTCAGAGAACTATATCAAACAGGCATTGATACCAAAAAAAAGGTGAACATATATTTAATCAGATAAATAAAGTACTCCTACCATATGGAAATAGCTGAATCATCACACAAAATACTAGAGATGCTCCACTTTTCCTTTCAAAGGGTACATTAAGGTCAAACATTTAGATGAAAAGAATGTTGCTGTTCTGTCCAAGTGTCCTCCCCAGGAGCCACAGTTCAACAAAGTCCAAAGCCCAGCAGTAAAATACCATCATGTTGACTTGCAGTCATTTTGAACATGTTCTGACAGATCTGGGCTCCTGCCTACTTCCTCTTCCTGCCCCGGCCTCTCCTGCCCCGGCCTGAGGAGGGGCCCGCTCCATCTGAGCCCAGCGCGCCGTCTGTCTGGCTAGCTGGGATGTTGATCTGCCCCTCTTGGATTTCGCTACGAGCTTCAGAAGACAGCTGTTCGATCTTCTGCTGCGTCTCCAGATAAAACATCACGTCTCTCAGCTGCTCCTGCATCTCAGTTATTACCACGTCCTTTCGGTCACCTACAGCAGATTCAAATAAAAGAGTTTAAAAGTGGTAGAACTGCAGAAAATTTGTTTACAATTTAAATGTTAAAAAAACAAGGAGATTTTATTTTTGTATTTAAACTTTATGAAGCACCATTTATTTATTAGCGGAGAAGCACAGAGATATTGGCTGGGGATTATAATCTGAGGATTTTATCTGAAAAGGATGCCAATATTTCCTAATCCACCATGTTCAAAGTGAAAGTAAGGATCCACATTCTCCACAGAGACTGTTGTTCACAGTTAATAATGCTAACCACCTAATTGTGCTGATTACTAATATAAGACGCTGAAGAACATTGAAAATATCAACTACAAACACATTTTCTCTCCATTCTGAAACAGGCAAACCTTGTTTTACAGCAACTGCTTTCACACACACAGTGTGTCATCGCTTCTGCTCCCAATATAAATCACTGGGGTTAGATGGAAGCTTACTGTTACCATCACAGTCGCCCCTCTGAGCCACCGGAGGCGGTGGGAACAGAGCTGATACTGAAGATTACATCATTATTTCAGTAACTCAGTTTACTGAGTGAAACACATCATATAGATTTATTTCCCACAGACTGATGTTTTCAAGCCCTTATTTATTTTTATTATTATTTTATTTTCTGCTTACAGCTACTGAAAAACTACATTTAAGATTAAAATATTACATCAGACCAATACAGAAATGTGGGCTTAATGAAAAGTATTTTTAATACCTACTTAAAGGTTATTTTTAAAAGGTATTTTAATCTGACAAACGAGCCTCATCCTAACACGTATTCTATTTTCTAATATGACTGTACTCCTAGACCCTCATACGACATGACTGTGGAATAAATCTGTTTTTTTAAACCTAATTTTTAATCAACAAAGAAAATCAAATGCACAAATTATAGTCGCTGCAATTAGAACAACTAAGCTAACTGAATAATCCGTTTGACCAGAATTACCTATATACTAAAGGTGTTTTTAGGGTGAAATATTTTTCCCTGTACTATAAATGGCATCAACATCTACAGCAAAATAGGGCGAGATCAGAGCAAAAACCCTTGAAGAACTGGTCTGAAATCAGATGAAGTCCCAGAATCAGACTAAAAATAATTATACCCAATAACAAAATATAAAGAAAGTGATGTTTCTAAACACTGCTCCCCACAGTGAACCTAACACACTCCTCGCTGACAGAAGGTGACTTGTTGTGGAAAAGTGGGAAACTCCACAAATGTGCGCGATGCAGCTCAGCACGGTGATGAAGTTCCTTCCTGGTTTGATAGCCAGCGCCGAAGATGACAAAGCCAACGGCCTAACCTTTCAGATCTAGGAAGGAAATGTTGGCACTGACCCTGACCCAGCCACATTAGAATCAACACACTCTCTAGGTAATAATACCATTTAGGTGTTAGAGTGTGAGCTGGCCAGTCACAACAAGGACATGTTATTGTTCAAGAAGCTCTAAAGAGGCACCGTCGGTAGCTTGGAGTAGTTTATGTCAGACCTCACATGGTTATTTCCACTCACTTCAGTATTGCCAACATGTTCCTGTTCATTTCTGTACACTCAAGGAAATCAAAGTGGTTAATAATTTCAACGTTGAAACGTTGCTTATTACAAATGTTAAGAATTGTATATGTTATAAAACAAAAAAAAAAGGAATGCTAGCCACTTATGTCAATTACATCACTCAGGCTGATCCATTGGAATCACTGGGGTGTGGGTGCTTCCAGAAAAAGCAGCCGGGTTCGAGTAACCAAAGGGGCGTGGAGTAGAATTCAGAGAGAACTGACATCCTAAACTGCAGAGTGCCATCTGGTGTTTGGCATCTATCCTGCACAAATTTAGCTCTGGGTTGCAATCCTTATTGCTGTCTGTGCAAAAGCATTCAGTGCTTTAAATACAAGAAAAAACGTTTTGTGTCCTCCTCTACAGGTTACAGTTTGCATCACATTCTGCTGATCAACATATTTCTCATATTACAGATACTAGAGGATAAGAAGGTGACCCCTTTCACCTTACCACCTGGACTCTAGTTCTGAATCTGCAGCTGTCTTTGTTTTGTATCGTATCACTAGGTGAAGCTGGCCCTGCAGTCCCATCTGACCGTTTCATTTCCCGGTTGTTACAGATCTGGGACTGAGGCGGATCAGAGAGGAAACGGTGACGGGTCAAGCCCTCCACCCCTGTTAGTCCATGTTGATGATTGCCAAAGCGAGCAGAACACTTGTAGATCACAGATCAAATATACAATCTGAAATGGGCTTAGTAGTGGTTTACCTTTTGCCCACAAATAGCGTTTTTCCACAGAAGGAACTCTTGTTGCTGAACCTGCGAACTTGGGTGTTCTATTGGATTTCCACCAGTTTTGGGAACCAAGCAACAGTCATCAACAGTGGGCATTACACAACATGATGGGAAAGCGTGGTAAGTCAGCGGAGACAGCGGAGCCTGCCGAGTTGCATGCAATGTTCCTTTTAATTCAAAAAGAGAGCCTCCATAAACTACAGCTAATATGAAAAAGGAGACGGCGACTTCTGGCAAGAACAGTGGTATGTACAATGATTTGTATATGTTCAGCATCGGCGAGTGAAACCTAAATGAGTAGTTATACAATGCATGTTTAGTGTGTTTGTGCATATAAATAATGCTTATATGGTACGTTCTTGGTCTTCGACCCGCCCACAGGTGATGTTGTGGTTCGCACAAAAGGACCAAGTATTCTGCTGTGCCCGAGTTGAACCAGAGTTCACGTTCTGGAAGGTGGAAACACATGTTACTGGTTCATCACGTTGGGGAACCAGAATGGGCTCCGAAGTGCGTTGGTGGAAAATGGGTAAATGTTAATCTGAAATTTCCAGTGACCTGAAAACACCTTTTTATGTTAGGTATACTGGACTCTTAATTTGCTGTGGATTCAACCCTAACTGCTGCTTAGTCCAGAGTTGATCAAAGTTAAGAATCAATGCTCATGCTCGTTGCCCAGCTTCCTATTCTTGGACCCCATGTTTTGTCAGTTCCTGCCCATCGAAGGCAGGACATCCCATGATAGCTGCAGTTGTGAAGATAACCATTACATCATTTTTCCCCTCCACTGTCGCTACATGCATGCTCAGTATGAGGGATTGCTGCAAAGTCAACGCCAGTGACTGTCCACTGTCTCTACATGTTCATCCGGGAGGAGTGAATGCTGCAAGTCACTAACTGGATGAAATCTGCTGGGTTTCCTTAGATAGAAAAAATTTTTATCCAATTTGAATAAATAACTAACTCTGACTGCACTGTTCAATGATTAGGATTAACTGGAATGTATGTACCTGACTTTTGTGAAGTGCCTTGAGACGACATGTGTTGTGAATTGGCGCTATATAAATAAACTGAATTGAAATCAATTGAATTGAATTCTGGCACTACTGTGACAACTTTAATGGCAGAATTTGAGTGGCCTGAAATTGGGTGCAAAGATCAATTGTTCACCTCAGCTAGCTGTCTGCTGAACCTCAGTAGGACGGTGGGATGACAAGTAAAATAAAGGTTCAATGATAGTTTTGTACAGTACATGTCTCTTCTTTTCTTTGGTTGTGCTGTTGAGCTTTAAACGCTGTCACTGCAGATTTATCAGTGAAATTAACAGCATCCCGATGTTACTACTTAGCAAGAGGTGGCGGATCCTCATCCTCATTCTTTACATGTTGAAGTAAAAACAACTGATTTTTGAAGCTCTTCTAAGAAAACACGAGTAACAGAAGGAAGGTGCTGACATGGAGTGAACACCTCAAAGATTAAAATGCAGGATTTATGAGCTGCATAAAATGTCTGGCTGACTTCTGAAGAATGACCTCTGAAGACTCAGGCACAACAACAGAAACATTATGAGACAGTTAATAACAGATCAACTGCAGCAGTGATAAGGCAGTTTTATTTAAATATAGAGGGAACCGTAACATCAAAGCAAAAAGGCCCAAAGTATGTGTTTTTGTCACACACAGCGTGGATGTAAGG
Organism: Crenichthys baileyi; assembly: GCA_036173005.1. Lineage (NCBI taxonomy): Eukaryota > Metazoa > Chordata > Actinopteri > Cyprinodontiformes > Goodeidae > Crenichthys > Crenichthys baileyi. The sequence continues at coordinate 499,189 of JAHHUM010001472.1, read as the reverse complement.
AACAACCCCCCCGTATAAAAGCCAGAGGTTGGAGGAAAAACCCAGGAATGCTCCACCAGCCTACTGCCCTCAGGCACAGTCCTGATGAAAACATTCCAGGGCTGAATGCCATGAGGGTGCTATGAGGAGACAATGCTATTATAGAGGATTAGTGAAATATTTATTTTACCTAAAGGTTTTCATTCCAACAGGAAATTCACCTTATAAAGACCAGATTATTAGATAAAGAGGCATATTCATCCTCTTTTCTCCACCTGCTTGCAGACAGCCATCACACTCCGTAACAGCGGTGCCATGGTGGGTTGCAGTAATTTGCTTCTGATTTGCAAATATGACTGTGTAAAGAGGAAGTACTCTCTGACAGCAGGTCCATATTGTGTCAGTCCAACAATAGTTCATTCTAGACATTCCTTTCCTACAGCTACCTCTCATTTCTAAAGGCTCCTCGGTTTAGTTCAATTCATCGCCATAGGTATGTAGAACAGGGAACCTGGTAAAGGAGCAGCTGATCAGGAACAAACAAGCTAACAATGACAGGAAGAACTTGTCTGCTTCTGGAAACCAGTTTAAATATTTACCAGCAACGCAGCCATCCACAGCCCACTATTGATTCCAAACAAATATGAAAATTAAATGATCACACATGCATCACGGAGAAAATAAACTATGAACTTCCCATGGGAGGCACTTTTAGCAGCAATAATGTGAAGGTAGTTATTTTCTGTGTGATCTCATCAGTCTCTCACGCTGTGGTGGAGGAAACGACCCCCACTCTTCCTTACAATATTGTCTCATTCTTTATAAATGAATGCATTTTATTTCAGCAAAGTTCTCATGCTTTGCATCTTGTCACAAAACTGAATCTCCCTTTATTCAATGGCTGTTAATCTGTCTTCTCTGTGGTCATTTTCAGAAACAGACATACAGCATCAATGGCTCCATCAGTCCTAAAGCGATAACGACTCAGACTTCAAGTACTGTTGGATTCATGAATCTCATACTTCTACTCAGAAGTATGAGGCAGTAAAGTAGAATCTGTGCCAGGTGGTTGCGAGCCAAGCCGGTGGAGATACTAGAGCCCCAGTTTGTCACAACCACATGTCTGACTGCCATAACAGGCGGTACATGGTTATATATTTATGGGCAAACCCTTGCACCTTGGAAGTAGGTGATATGGCAGGAATTTAAATGAACAACAAGGAGGCGACCCGGCTGGCTGAGCGGCCCAGAGAGAACACACAGTATGCGGTGTGCTTGGAGACGAAGGCTTCCGCTGCTTTTTTATGGGGTAAGAACGCTGTCAAAAACAATGTGTATGTAAAGACGGGAATGTGTGCATATCAGTCAATACTTGTGCATAAATAAAATCCAAAAGAGGTATTGTATATTTTCTCCATAAGAATACAAAATAAAATTTTGCAAGAGTATTATAAATAAAGCATTGTTCTTATTTTTAAGAAATACAAAACTAAAACATAGAATATAGTGGGTGGAGTTATACAATGATGTACAGTAGGTGGCGGTATGCACCTCTGAATTTGTTGCATACCGCCAGCAGAAGAAGAAGAAGAAGAAGAAGCAGCAGCACTAGCGCCAAGATGACGGACCAAGAAACTACGGTACAAAGCCAGGTGATGTTAAAAAGTTTATATATGTCTTAATGTCGTTTATATATGCTCTTGGTCCATCATCTTGGCGCTAGTGCTGCTGCTTCTTCTTCTGCTGGTGGTGAGGAGTGTGACAGCGCATGCACAACACGAATCAACTAACTCTGTGCTCCACTAACCAGCCTGAGATCACATGACACCAAGTCGCTGATGTAAATTCATATTCTCATAGAAAATAAATCCTATTCACAAACTTTTATAGCATATTGTATTCATAAAGGATAAACCACAACTGTAAACTTGAACTTTGTGTTTGTAATTTCTTGAAGCTGTAACATTTATTTTGTATTGTTATAGAGAAAATATACAATACCTATTTTGGATTTTATTTATGCACAAGTATTGACTAATATGCACACATTCCCGTCTCTACATACACATTGTTTTTGACAGCGTTCTTACCCCATACTTTCTGCTGCTAAAATTCATCCTCTGAATAACAGGATGGATGATTTATAGCTGGGAGTAAGAGACTTCTGAGTTTCTGTTCTGGACCGTCTCTATGGCAACGCGTGTGAATCCAGCTCTACGTGCCAGCAGGCTGGCAACCAACATGTTTCCATCCAGACCATAAAGCGATGCTGCTGCAAAACTTGCATCTGGAGGTTGTGGTGAATATGAGGTGAACTAGAGCCGGTTACCATGGAGATGGAAAAAGTACTACTGGACAGACATTACTGCTTAACAAGGAGTCACACTGATTTCTCTGGCAACACCCACAGCAGCTTGAAAGCCAAAAGTTGCTGCTTCCCTCCACACTGCTGTTTGTTTTCCCTACATCTAAATATTGAGTCCGCTTCTCCGGACAAAAACTATTTTGTTTTAGTTCACATTCTTCATGCATATGAAAAGATAAAAAGATTACATGTTAATATCTCTGTAGCCACTGCTGTTTGTCAGATGTTAATCTGCAGCAGTCCTTCTATTGGTGCATGCATCAGAGACTTCATGACTTACCGCTCTCTTTTCCTTTGCGCTCCTCTTCTGCCAACTGGGTTTGCAGCTGCGTCTGATTGGCTCGTAGACAGCGGTTCATTTCCTGCTCCTCCTTCAGCTCCTGACTCAGCTTCACCACTCGACTGTTGAGCTGAGTGCACCTGAAACATTCCAAAACGGGATCGCTGTGGGTTCATGACTTCATTCTTAGGAAAAAAGCACAGCTAGAAAACAGGTGTTTTCCTTTAACAGCGTATCTAACTGTAGACCTTTTAGACCACAACACATCATGCTACATATACAACACCGTGAGATCTTGACATTTATTTGGAACTGGCACCTAATTCCTTTCAGTTTTCCAATACAGATTTCACTAAACAGATGTGTGTTTGTGTGTGTACCCACACCATTTAGTACTGCATATTAGCTACCTTTCACCCTGGCATTGCAGTTCAGGGAACGAAGAAACAGAGCAGATACTGACAACACAGCGGCAGAAGGGTCACAAAACCACAGCAACCAGATACACGAGCCCACATGGCCAACAAACCCACCCACTCATGTAAAAGAAAAAACATACTTCTTCTCTAAGCTCTGCTTCTCTTTGCTTATTTCTCCTAATCGCTGCTCCAGGTTATCGCAGCGCTCCAGGGTCTCCTTAAATTTAGCCTTCATGTTGTTGATCTGAGTACAGAAAGAAAGAAAAGAACAATAAGACCCAGAACTCAGAACTCTGAACTGGGAAAGACACAAGTCCAGCATTGTTTTTGTCCATCGGTACCTCCTCGGTCGTCTCTTTCTCCAGATGAACGATCTTATTCTCCCAGTAGATCCTCTGAGACTCCAGCTGGCTGGTCAGCAGGTACGAGTACTGCAGACAGGGAGAGCTCGTTGGGAACTTTTTGTGCTCATAAGGGGAACAAAAGCTCAATTAGAAAGTCCTTACCTCCAACTGGAGAGCATCTATTTTCTCATCTTGGCAGGTGTCTCCTTCACACTCAAACTGCACCATCTTCCCATCTGTCTTACTGGCCACCAGTCGGTGCACATAGTTATCTGCAGCAATCATTAAAGGATATGGAAAGAAATGGAATAAATATTGGACCTCACTTCAGTTATGCTCGGCATTTAATGACTAAAATACATATTTCATAATTACAGCTCATCACATCTACAGATTTATCTTATTTTTGCTTTTTTAGGCAATCAATACCTAGACAATAAAAATTGTAACACTAATCATTGGTGATAAAATTGCTAATATTCCAAACGATCCCTTTAAAATAAATTTAACTAAAGCCTTTTTATTAATTTGTACTTCACTTTTTTAAGTTAAATAGGATTTCAAGGCACTTCCATGACTTCCTGTATCTCTGGGGTTAGGAAATGACGAGAGAGACTCTGGCCACCAGGCTGGACGAGAACCCATATCGATCTCAAACACCAAACAAAGTGAGCAGGATGGTAGCGGAGGTAAAAAGAACCCCCAACGCTCATTGTTGGTGAACTGCAGGAAAGAGCAGCATTTTGGGCTAATCAAGTCTCCGTAACAACCCCTAGAATATGTCTACATGTCAGCTGGAGGAAGGCAAGGATTTAGACTTTTCTATCCTACCATTTCAAACGTAAACGTGACGTTTGCTAAACTATACGGAGACGTTAAACAGAACTGTGAGCCAAACACTTGTGGTGGATCTGGCCTGAAAAAAGGAGAAATATGTAAAAAAAAAAAAACACATCAGGACCACTGTTAAGCATGGTGGAAGATCTGTGATGCTGTGGGCCTGTTTCCTATCTAAAGGATCTGGAGATCTTGTTAAAGTGATGCCATCATGAACTCTCAAAAATCCCATGGTTGTCCATGGGATTCTCAGAATCAGCTTTCTTCCAAGGCTATCTCGATCCTCAGACCCAAGTGCTGTAGGGAACTCAGGAGAGAATGGTGGTAGAGAGAACCCAGGACTCTGGTCAATCTAGAGAGATTGTGCAAAGATGAATGGCCAAGGATTATGTATTTGTATGCTCCAACCTTGTGAAATCTTACAGGACAGAACCAAGTGCTGTCCACTGGCAAGAGGGGTTCTACAAAGTAATAAAACAGGGATACCAGCAACTGTGCCAGTGCCAATTTTGGAAAGAACAAATGGTAATTAATCTAGAACGGAATTAAGGAGCATCTTTATGCTGCCTGCCCAACGCTAAACAGAGAAACCGTAAAGCCAAAGAACAGGTGATACATACACCAGCTAATGAAAATGATATTATCCCCAGAGGACATTTCGCAGTTAATCCGATTTTTAGAAGTGAAACAAGAGGCACCAGAAGGCCCGAGGTTCCTGGACCCAAGCAGCAGAATCTCGGCTGAAAAGAAAACTAAAGAGAAACATGAAAGTGCACACGTCTACAGCAGGATAAACAACCACAAGTAGACCGTGGTGGTTTTTAAGGGAGGCTGCTAACTTCAAGAATGTGGATTTAGGCCCAGAGGAATATCTGGAATATGTGGTCAAACAAGCTGCCATAAAACACATCTTAGTGCCACAAAACCTACAAATCTTAGCAGCACCAACATAAACTCACAAATGATGTTTTAACTGTTTTTCCCAAGCAGATTAAAGGCCCTTTCCTGATAGATGGGAGCTTTTGGTGGCAGGTCCCAATAAAACAGAATGCACACCATCAGATGGAGCGATGATGCGTTGTCTGAAACCACAGGGTGCAACTGCTAATGCATGTTAAAAAACTTTTTACAGACCTTAACGTTAACCTTTTCAGCACGGATCTTTCAAACACTTCTGAGGCCACTCATTGTCAACACAGAAAATGACAGAAAGCGTACTCTTAACTTTTTAGAAGCTCTTCCATGCAGTAAAACAGGTGATCAGTAAAGGAACTAGGTGACGTTAAGGGCAAACATTGTCACCATGTGGTTTTGATAAAATATTAGCATCAAAGCAAGGAACAACCGAAAGCTGAGGGATGAAGACCCGGTACAATATATCTGTAGCAGTAAGTCAATAGCTAGACCAGATAGTTATGAGCAGATAGTTTGTCAGGTAAGAAAATGCTTTGTTATTTGATTTTTTATGAGTATTCTGACAGAACACAACAGAACGTCTGCTGATAAACATAGATCAGGATCGACTTGTGTCTGAGCCAAGTACAGACCAGTTGTATGTCAATATTTTGACATTCCAACTGCCACATGTGTAGCATTCGCTTGAGGCGACTTCTCAGGTCTAAACATGTTGGAGGTACAAAAATAACTGTAGACGAACGTATAGAGCTTCAGCAGTAGGACGGACTGTGTTCTCAAAGTAAAAATACGATGCCGACATTACTGCCATGCAGCTAAGCTCTAAGGAGTAAAAACGAAAAGTTAGACGTTCAGCCACTTCCATTCACTGCCATTGTTGGGCGAAGGGGTAGAGCAGGCACAAAAACACAGTTCAGAACAACAATACAAGTCAGAGCCAAAGCAGAAATCATGTCTATGTGAATGCTGGTGCAATTCTAGCTTTTTGTTTTACAACCTGACAAGCACTCATTCACCCCTGCGGGTGGAGACAGACCAGAGAGTGTTCCCGCTTTTAGGGTGCCGGTCTGTTAGATCTCTAAGCTCCTCTTCTCAGAAAACGGCTCTCCAAACTTCATCCTCCTCTCTGGAAAAACCACCATTAATGTTCAACCACAGTTGAGCTAGATCTATCACTAACGGCGCAGACATTGCTTTCATGTCTCATTGGTGATCAGTTTCTGTCTTTTAAAACACAAAAGGAATAAACCATCATGCAAGCTCATTAATCACACACACACACACACACACACACAAATGAAAGATTAATACAATAGATGTACCATTTAAAATGGTTAACTGTAAAACAATAAAACTAAAATATCATTTTTATATCAGTGTACAAGCGAACCAGCAGGTTGGGACGGTTTGAGTTTCAAATAGTAAGAACTAATTAGTTGAATAATATTACTTGTGAGGTTAAATTGTCTCCCTGCACTATGATCCTTCAGAGAAACACCGAATAAAATGGGTAGAATCAAACAATAACTGGACGAGACGTTTACATAATGCCGTTGCCCCGACTTGGTTCTCAGGTGGAAGAGAAAACCAGATCTTTTACAGAACCAGCTGAGAACTGGCTCTAGCACTAGCAGTTGTTAAGCACTGACACCAGCTTGGTGATAACGCCTGACATTTGGGTCCAGCTGGTTCAACAATAGACTGGACGGGGCAGATTACAAAAATAAACCTTAACGTATTGCTTGTACTTGGCATGTGGCTGTTTTCATGTTCTAGTCGTTTTACAGTTTACCACTAGCAAGTTACTGTGGTCAAGCCACTCAGAACGTTAAACCATGATTCCCTTGTTGACATTTTTAGGGTTTCTTCTGCCTCCTTGAGGACAAAATTGACTATAGCAACATCCACACACAGTTTTTTGTTTCCATCTATATACCTCCTCCTCAGTCGCCATCATGTTTTTTCACACATACTAAAACCCTGTACCTCCTGCGTAGTCCCACACACGGTGGTTTGTGAGCTGCATGGCGTAAGTGTGCTGTGTTTCCTCAAAGTGCTTGTAGGCATGCCGACTGACGTAGCGACCACAGCCGATGTGTCCGCAGATCAAACAGATCCACAGGTTCTGCAGAGAATACAGACTAATTAAAAAACAGAAACAAATCAACAAGATAAACTTTATTCTGATGTGATCAGAGAATTATTAGTCACCTCCTGCACTCCACACTCAAAGCATTTGTTCTCTTCAACGGGCTCTGGCGTCTGACAGTACCGACACACGGGACACCTAGAAAACACAGAATGCACACAGCTGAGGTCACAGGTCCTTTGTGAAAGAGGGGAATACACCAAAGAGCTGTTCAACAAAACAAACATGTGACACAAAACTGTGAGAAACACCCAGAACAGTACAAATCATGTAGAAACGTGTAAGAGACAACGGCAGAAATGTAGCCGATCGGCAGAAGTACGTTTTTCTGTTGAAGGTGAACAAACTACAGCTACTAGATTAAGAGACTGAACAGATATGACATAATGTATCGGAAAAGGAAGGGTGTGTGTGTGTCCAACTCACGAGGCATCTTCCCACCGCTGGAGACACTGGCTGTGAAAGCTGTGGTTGCAGAGAGTGGTGAGGATGCCGTTAACCGATTCATCCATTCTCTCCAGGCACACGGTGCACTTTGGCAGCTCGGTCAGCTCCATCACCGGCAGGCTGGCTCCCTGGCAGTGAAGAGGAGGTGGAGATGAGAGGAGGTTGGGGCTAGTCATAACATGCCACTAACGCACATTTCTGCAGCAGGATGAGTCTATAAAAGGTTTTTTTTTGTTTAAAGTAAAGCTAAAACCTTAAAGATAAATACTACTAATTCCGCAAAAAATTAGAAAAAAGAAAATCCAGAGGAAATAATGCTGAGGCAAGAAGTATCATAAAAATTAATGACAAGCAGACAGGCAAAAACATATTTTTAAGCAAAAAATATTTTTACACAGCATGCAGGAATAAAACGGTTTGAACAAAAAAAAAATCCTAGAAATCTTGTTTGCGATCCTCAAAAGAAATTAACCTCCCACATGGCTCCAAAGAGGCCATTAGTGATTCAGGTCAGAGGTCAACTGCTTTGGCTTCAGAGCTTACTCGCCCTAGTCATTTGAGCACAAAGCCCTGCATGTCAGAGATGTTTCTGTGTCCAAACACACCTCATTTTAAAACTGATGGGTCATTAACAGACCTTTGTTGTAACTTGTGACTTGTGGGAATCTGTTCTTTGAATCGGATAACTTTCAGGAACACACCTTAAACTGGTTAAGTTTCCAGGACAGTGTGTGGCAAAGCAGCAGGGTTTGAAAGAATGGACCTAATGGGTCTATTCCTGGAGTCTAATGAAGAAAGAACAAGCATCCTTACGTCCTCCGACTTAATAACCTCTGCTCGCTCCACATAGACCAGCTGGCACACAGCTTCCTCAATGGAGTTGAACTGGCGTCCATTACAGGCTGTGTAAAAGCTGTCTGCATCTGCCTAGGAAACAAAATGGACAAGAGAGATTCCTGTTATGTTCAAAAATGTTAGAGTCAAGCCTGAATTATTTGTAGTGACAGAGATGCTCCTGATTGGCTGTTCAACATTTATAATGAACGGAGAAATAATGCTGACTTTCTAGGAGAGAAGCTGTTGATTAAAGTAGTTTAAACTGAAACCAAATCAAACCAAAGAATTGTCATTTCATTGTAAAACAACAAATGGAGAAATTGTCTGGGATCATTCAGCTTGTATAAAATCAACAGTACAGAATAAAGTACACAAGCTTCACAGCAGTTCAGCATTTTACCAATTTCAGGCAGAAAGCTGTATAGCAGTCTGGTGGTTCTGCTTGTGGTGTTGTGGGAAAGTTCATGAAGAAGGTTTGAGCAATCCCTGACCAATTTAAGAGCCCTGTTCCTGTAGCAGCTCTGAAACATATCTTAAACACAGGACAGGGACTGAAGCTGGAGAACCACATCAACCCATTCTCAACCACAGGTCTGTGGAATGTACCGAGGCAGTGCTGCTTGCTTCAGCTTCCCCTGAAGGTGCTAGGCTCTTTCATCATCCCAGTGGTGTTCGTCGAGCAGGTATTGCAATCAGAAATCTCTGCTTTGAGAAATGTAATTTAAGCCACCATGCATGGCTGCTGATGCTGAAGACGAAACTTAGTTATTTAAACTGCAAACATATAAAAGCCCACAACATTGAACCAGAAGTCTGGAACACTACAAGCTGGTGAACCCCTTTAAGGCAGGTGATGTACAAAAGGCTACACCTAAGCCTATAAAAGTGTAGCTGCTTATGCAGAGTCAGAAATATGTATTTTAGATCAACTTTTACCCTGGTTTTTCTTCTTCAGTACATCAGTTATGCGACTCCTTATCGTCCACTCGGGTTCCTCTTTTCTCCTGATGCCGTTTTCCCCCCAAGTTCTTTTTCAACCCTCTGGGCCCAGAAGACCCGCTGCATTTACTGACCCATTTATAATAGGCCCTTTTGAAGGCAATTTGTATGACTGGATTTTATTTAAGGGTGTCAGAGTAAAAGGGGCTGAAGAGAAATTCAAGCCACAAGTTTCACAGTTCCGCTTGTAAAAAAACAAAGAAAGAAAATCTCCTTACACTTGTCACGTATGAACTACTTCTTCTTGGTCTATCACATAAAATCCCAATAAAACAAAGTCACGCTTCTGATTGTGATGCAGCAAAACGTGGAAACGTTCATGTAGGATGAACACCTTTGCAAGGCATGGTAAATGTTAGGTTCCCTTTAAGAACCCTGGTACTTTGTTTGCATTTGCTGCACATTGTTAGACATAGCAGGCTGGAAACAGACATGATGATTCATGTAGTGTAATTTCCTTCTTGTAGGAGTTTCAGATTGTTTTCCTTTTATTTAGTGATCTTGTCAGGGCAATGATTCCTCTTAATCTGAAATAGCAACAACCATTCTTTGTTTTTCATTTATTGAATAAATGTAATATTAATTGTTCAACACAATCAAAACTCAAGCAAATTCTGGTACACTTTGTAAAGTTAGAAGGGTCAAACAGTAAAGTGGTATTCCTGTAAATGAATCATCTCATAGTGGGAGCTCCACATTACTTCACTGTAATTTTAGTCCTCCTTCAGTCCCAGTTTTACTACTGACTGTGGTCAGAACTCACCTGGGAAGAGAACTTAATCAGAACCATGTACTGGTTCGGAGTGGAGTCCCGAATGATCTTCATGTGCTCCATGACGTCGTTAAAAGGCCCCATGAGCTTCATGAGGTCATGGCTGGTCATGGTGGCCGGGACGGTGAGGATGCACACCATCGCGCTGCGCCTCACATCTTCAGTGAGTGATGTCATTTTACTGTAGTAAGATAAAAGATAGAGGTAAAAAATGTTTTACATTCCCCAAAGGTTATCTTTCTACACTGTAGAGAAGGACAGCATCAGAACATCCCTGTTGAGAGTAGACTAGAGGGTTAAAACTTAGATTTTAATTTATTAAGGAAAAAAACAAAAATATCCATAGTTCTCGGTGCCTCACACCCATTTTAAAACATAAAATACAAAATGTCTATGAATTCATGGCTGATATTTCTGTAGCTTAAAATGTGGGACCTGGAAAGCCCCACATAGAGACAGAAATGAATGACATGGGGGAAGAAAGAAGGACAAGAAAAAATATTAAGCACAAAAGGAATAAAAGAAAGGAATGAGGGAAGGAAGGATATAAGAAAGGAAGATAGAAGAGAGGACAACATTTAGACAGTTGGATACTGAATAAAGTCTGGAAATACAAGTATTTTCCCATAGTTATCCAGACCTGAAAAATACTGAAATCAGATTCCATACTACTCCAGACGGTGTTGGAACCCTGTTCTATTACCCAGTAACAGTTCTCAGAACACGTCTAAACAGAATCCACGTGACTCACTTGGTCTTGTAGAGGTGCATGATACCATGGACGATCTCTACCGAAGGATTCCCACTGAAGAAGGAGATCTGTTCTGGAAGCTGCTTGGATGGCGAGTCTGGAGCAGTCCTTGGGGTGGCGCTAGATTCCTGGGAAACCTCAGTTTCAGTCTGAGCGTCCTGAAGAGCACTGGTTGATTCTTCACCTCCTGCTTCATGAGGAAAGAAAATTCAGCACAATCAAATGCACCAATGAGAGCCAAATTAAACATCACATGTGATCAGTTCTGTCGCAATGAAATTACATAAACACTCAGAACAAAGAACAAGTTGGCTATAACCTCGCATCCTTAACAGATTTGAAACTCAGGTGTCTTTACACTTTATGTCAATCAGATTTGGGAAAGGGGAAAAGATTGGAAGATAGCAACATATTCTGCTGGAAGAACAGAACATCATTCCAGGAACCTGGACTCCAGTGTTTAAAGATCATTTAGTCAATTATCTACTGAGAAACATTTATTTCAAGCTTTTCTTTGGCTATTTCAGTTTTGTTTGTCTTCATTAGGGTTGTATGTAAGACCATTGTGGAATAGAAAAGTAACTAGATATTTTGTGTCATGTGACCTGCTCCGCACTGTGCAGAGATATTCCCAGCTGTCCCGGGACGGCTTCACAGAAAGTAGCTGAAACAATAATCATTGCATTTTAAAACATTCCAAGCAAAGTGCTGAGTGTTTTGTCCACCCAAGATTAACTGGAACACCACTGAAATACATTATGAGTTTAATTAGGATGTTGAATCAGACCGAAATAGAGAGTAAACATGCTAACGTTAGCCTAACACTTCAGGGTAAAAACATTGTCTGACGGCGCAGATGGGAGTTTGTTGAAGAGCTTAAAAACATCTTTAATAAAGTCCATTTTCTCCCAACTGGGCTTAAATTCGACAACACCTGAGCTTAAACTATAGATAAAGTCCATTTGTCTAGATGACCAATAATTAACTCGTATTTTATAGCTGGCATGTTACTTGTTGAAGGTTGTCTTCTCCTATTTGATACCAACTAAAAAGCAAGAGTTGTAAACTTTAGATGCTCCATTTTTACCATTAAAAAGGTAGAGTAATTTCTGAATTACTGTAATTTGGAAATAGTAGGTAAAACAAACATTTCTTATTAGCAATTTTACTGTAAACACTGAAGATCTAGATAGAGAAATAAGTTCCTTTTTTACCCAACATCTACTATATTCACTTTCTAAAGCACAGAAAAACATAAAGAGCACAGTTTAAAGATCTAACACATCGATCAGGCATAACATCAGGATCATCTGCCAAAGTGTGTGTAGTTCCTCCTTTTGCTGCCATAACAGCCCAGACCGGTCGAGGCATGGACTCCAGAGCCCAGACGACTGTGGTATCTGGCGTCAAGATGTGAGCATCAGACTCTTCAAGTCCTTTAAAGCTGTGAGGTGGGGCCTCCAAGGACTGGACCTGTTTGCCCAGAACACCCCAGAGATACTCAGCAGGATTCATTTGTTGGCAAAGTCAACACCTCAAACTCATTGTTGTGTTCCTCAAACCCTTTCTAAACAATTTTTTCTTTGTGTCAGAGCACACGATTCTGCTAAAAGAGACCGCAACCACCAGAGGATGTGCTTTCCTTCAAAACGAGCACACGGTCTACGATAATGCTTAAGTTGGTGGTACGTGTCAAAGTAACATCCAGATGGATGGGAGGACCCAAGGTTTCCCTGCAGAACACTGCTCAAACCTGCCTTCTTCCCCTAGCACATCCTGGTACCATGTGTTCCACAGGTAAGCAATGTGCATGAACCCATCTATCAATTTGATGTAAAAGAAAACAGGATTCCTCAGATAAGGCCAACTTCCTCTACTGCTCTGTGGTCCAGCTCTGATCCTCATATGCAAACATTGTTGGAGCTTTGAGCAATAGACAGGGAGCAGCATGCACACCATGATTGGATCTGCAACTATTCAGCTCAATGAATGGCTTCCAAACTGTGATGCACTGTGTATTCTAACACCTTTCTGTCCAGCATATAATTATTCGGCAATCCGAGCTATAGTGCTCACCTGTTGGATCAAACATCATGGGCTAGCCTTTGCTCCCCACATGCATCAATGACTTGGTCATTATCTCACCACTGTTCCTTCCACCTAACAGACACTGCGCTCTGCAGACTGGGAACACATTTTGGAGATGCTCTGACATGGTTATCTAGCAATCACTGGAATCCTTACGCTTGCCCATTTCTCCTGCTTCTAATGCCTCCAACATTCAAAAAAAAAATGACATGTCTAATTTATCCCACCTCCTAGCAGGTACCAGCCTGAAGAGATGATCAGTATTATTCCATTCACCTGTAAGTGACCTTAATATTATGTCTGATTAGTCTATGTAGGAACATGAGTGGAGTTTTAACAGCTAGTGTGTGATATTTAATGTGAGAACGGATTCATTCAGACCAACAAGAGGTTTCTATATAGATAATCGTGGTAGTAACTCTGGGTCCAGTGGAAACGAAGCATAAGGAGCAGCAAGCTGTTTCCAGCCCTTTATATGTATAAAAGCTTACCTGAGGTTGGTTCATATGTTTCTATCACCATGTCCCCCATGGCTCTGCTGCCCATGTGCTGGTGCAGGATGGCTGCTCTCTCCAACTCACTCTTCCCACTCAGTGCATGTTTGGCTAAACCAAGAGTTTTGTCCTGCAGCTGCTCCTCTGACATGCCTTCAACTAGAGATCACAGCTCATGAGATGAGACACAAACTACATCATCTCAGCAACACTCAGGCTAACAGCGGCCAGAGCTGATTTTACTGTCACTGCTGGTTAGCCTTTAGCTTTGCTCTAACTTTCAAAATCTAAGTTTACAAATGTTCACTCACCAGCAGAGTATTGAAAACCTTGTGGAAGAGGAGACTGGTCGGCTATTTCCAGACGGATGACGACCAGCGAAACACTCATGTGTGAAAGGGAAAGAAAGCACTTTGACATAAACAAAAACAAACAGCTGAGCTAGCTACACAAGGCTAGCTGGATGACTGGCTGTTCAGTTTGCGCCCCAGCCAACTATCCGTTTAGAGCAAAAAATTAGATATGATCTTTTTTTAGTTCAGCCAAATAATATATTAACTACCCTGTTTTTAACTTGCCTACATTTAAATGTGAACATTACATTAGTGTTGTGATGTCCAACTATCTAAACTTCAGCTAGCTGATCTAGATAATGCTAGATCGAGCCAATTCTTCCTCTGTATTACACAAAGCAGAGTAATGATTTGGTGCCCCCTACTGGTAATGAAACGTTATTATAAACTACCCAACTTCCCGAAGTCACAAAAAACTAAAATGAATAGGCCTACTTGAATTTTTTTTTCTCGAAAGCCAACTCAGTTTCCTTCCATCTATCTATCTATCTATCTATCTATCTATCTATCTATCTATCTATCTATCTATCTATCTATCTATGACGTTAGAGAAAAATCTAACATTAGTCAAACATAGTGGTTTAAAAATGCTTAAGAATTTTAAAAATCCCAGATTTTTGTCTGACAAATTAATTAGAAATATATCGATTTGTTATTCAAACTCAATTCAATGAACTGAAGAAACTAAATATATTAAGAAAAAATAAAAATAACCTATACAAATTTTCCCAGCTGAACAGGCTTGACCATACAAAAGCTTACAAGAGTTGCGTAAAAAAAACCTAAGTGTTAAAAATCATTAAACAATCAACAGTGCCTTGAAATTTTCCCCCTTTTTACACTTTTCCTACATATAAAAATACGAAAACGTAACACCCTTTAATCTGATGCCCCTAAATAAAATGCAGCACAACCAATTGCCTTTAGAAGATTCCTAATTAGTAAATAGAGTCCACCTGTGTGTGATTTAATGTTAGTATAGATCCAGCTGTCCTGTGAAGGCCTCAGAGGTTTGAACATGAAGACCAAGGAACACAACAGACAGGTCAGGGAGAAAGTTGAGGAGAGTTATTAAGCAGGGTTAGGTTATAAAACAATATCCCAAGCGTCTAACACCTCAGAGCTCTGTTCAATCCATATTCTAAATCGGAAAGAGTACAGTGCAACTGCAATCCTACTAAGATGTGGCCATCCACCTAAACTGATAGTATGGACATCACAGACGCAGCCAAAAGCCCCTTAGTGCCTCTGGAGGAGCTGCAGAGGTCCACCGCTCAGGTGGAACAACCTACCAACATTACAATTATTGTGGACTCAATAAATCTGGTTTTTATGTTATAGTGGCAAGAACCACTCTTATGCCAGTAGAAGAAGTCTCGTTTGCAGTTTGCTACAAGCCGTGTCAGCAACACAGCGAAGACACGGAGGAAGGTGCGCTGGTCCGAAGAGAACCACAATGTAACTTTTTGGCCATCATGTAAACTATTGGTGTGGCAGAAACAACACTGTTCACACCATCTCCACAGTGTAACATGGTGGTAGCAGTATCTTTATGAGGGGATGCATTTCTTTTTCCACAGAAGTGACAGGGAATGTATGTATGGAGCTATACACAGGAAAATCCTGGAAGAAAAGCTGTTAGAAGCTGTAAAAGACTTGAAAGCGGGTTGAAAGGTTAACATTCCAGCAGGACAACATCCCTAAACATACAGCCAAAGGTACATTGGTTTAGAATGGCCCAGTCAAAGTCACAAAAAAGTCAACTCAGAATCTGTGGCAAAACCTGCAAATTCTTGTTCAGACACTCCTGATCCAATTTGAGTGACACTGGGCCGTTTTGCAGACAGTAACAATGCAGTGACTAGATGGTAGAGACATACCTCGAAAAACTTGCAGCTTCCCCTGCGGAAAAAAAGGGTTCTACACACATTTGTAGAAACAGTTGGAAAACATTCTTAAATTTTCTCTATGGTTAGTCTACAGTTATGTGTTGCTTTGTGTTCGTCAATCACATCAAATCCAAATATAATACACTGACTTTGTGGCTTTAACGTGACAAAATGTCAAAAAGGTCAAGTGTGAATAGGCACCGTTTCCAAGGTGCTTTGACTAGTCCCATTTATTTCAGTAAAGCAGTGGTGTTGTAGTGAAGAGATGACATCACACATCAATTAATACATTTATCTTTTTATTTTAAAAAAAGCATCAACATTCCAGTGTTTGTGTTTTCCATTTTCTAACAAAACAGGGCAATGAGACGACACTCTAGATTGTCAACCCTTATTGTGAACACACGTAAGATCACCAAGATCTTCTCTGCAGCCGCAAATCCAATCACACAAAAAAAGGGCTCGAGTTTTAAAAGCAAAAACACAAGGTGTTCATTTTCGCATATGAAAAAGGAGAGGAAAGACTCACACGAAGGAGGTAGGGGGTGCCGTTTCCTATATAGTCATCCTTCTATGACAAATTCCTAAAATGAGTCAAAAACCCATCAGCGGGTTTAACAGTCAGTGCTCCCCAAGTGAGGCAGTTATATAAAAAAGCATGAAAATTCAGTTTGGTTCACTTTTTTATACAGTGAAATAAGTGGGTGTCTAAAGCAGGGAGGACCCCAAATATAGGACAAATTATTACTTTCTACTGCAGCTGCGTAAAAAAAAAAAACCCCAAAAAACAAACACCCATTTAAACTCCGTTCACACTGTACTTTGAAAAGGCTGCCCTCAGGTTTTATTTACACTCGGGTCCGATGTTCCATTGGTTTGAGACCGGTTCCAGAGCTGAATGCCCGCAAAACACACAAGCATCAGGCAAATGGGTATTTCTAACTTCATACACAATGAGATCTGTTGCATGAAATGCATCAAACTCACCAGCCTGCAGCGCGTTTTTGGTGAACATTCATGTCAAGATCATCATTTAAATGATCGTTTAAATAATGAGAATCTGTTAAGTCTTAAACCAGGTCTGGATTTCACAACAGACTTGTTCACAAGCACCACTTCTTTAAAAAGAAAAAAAAAAAAAAGGTGGACACACCACTTATTAAAAAAAACAACATCCTGTTATATAGCTCCTCTCTTTGTAATACTGCAACTACAGGGGTGGTTCAAAGCAACACACAACATACAGGAAGCCAACCAAAACTAAAAAGAAGAAACTATTCTGAAACGGGGGCAGTCGTCAGTCCGAAAGGGTGCCACGTGTTCGTTTTTTTCCCTAAAGATTGAATTCACCAGGAAAATTGTCCCCATGTGCTGCGAAAGCAGAGAAGCAGCTGGAAAATAAAGCAGCATGTTGACAGATCCTTCCTCCTCAGAGCTATAGTTGTGCGTCTCACTGCGAGTTACTGCGATTGTTCGTGACGTCACCAGAAAACAGGAAACTTACCAACAAACAGGATAGTGGTTTATTGTGTCTTATACTCTCAGGAGTTATGGTTTACATTATGTACAATAATTTATTAGATTCTAAAACTGTATATTCATTCTTCCTAATGTGAGATAATTCTTTAAAAGAGTGCACCTTTTGTTTTTATTCGCAGATGCTGCATCAGTTCATGAGTTTACTTACAGGCTTATGTGCTATTAGAGTTGCATGTGTTCCAGAGGCGTGTGGTGACGGGTAGCAGGAGGAAAAATCCAGACAGAGCTCACAACCGCTCAAAGTAGTGAAGAGGTCAGAAACAGACAGCATGACCCGGTTTCTGTTTGACTTGCAGGGAGGCTGGGGGGCGGGGGTGGATGGTATGGGGGGGTTACAGTCATCGCCAGTCCAGGGTGAGTAATGATCAGATTTTAAGGTTCTTTATAGTTTCAGCTCTCTTTTTGAGTAGATCTCCCACCTCCTGTAGTGAGCGCAGGTAACTGCCCTGCACCTTGTCCATAGCAGCCTTTGTAAACGACGCCTCCTCCTGAAACACAAAACAATGGAAGAAGAAACATCAACGATTTTGTCCACACAGACCCTGTACACAGAGCCAAAAGTATTTGCATATGTTATAACTACTACAATGTATTTTATGTGATAGATCAACACAAAGTAGTGCTCAAAAAGGATAGATACATGGTTTTCTCCCATTTTGCTCCTTTTACATTTTATTATCTACTTAGAGATGCTCATCTAATTTATCAGAAACAACCGTTACGCTGAAGGATAATATTTTAAAATCTAAATCTATATAAAGTTTTTTTTTATTTTCACCAACATTAATTGATCACGAATATGTGGAGGGAGCTGAAGATTAGAGTGATGGTGAATAGACCTTCACAGAATATGCAAAAAGCTGGTCAACAATTAGATTAAGGTTTTTATTGATGTGATACCAATAAAGATCTTTCCAATTATTATTGAGAAGGGAATTAATAATGTTCACACTAACCTGTGAGGTTCCTTCCAAGGATAAACTGGCCAATCTTTGGGCAGTAATGCCAGACTCTTGGCCCCTGATGTGATCCACAGCATGGGTGAGAAGGTCCTGCAAGCTCCCAGTCAGCTCCTGGAATCCACACACCACCAACGGCTGCAACACAGGAGGTAATATGTCAGAGTGCCAGTGGGTGGACATTAGACAAGTCCACAAATGGGTGTAGATTTCATACAATAGCATTAAAGCGTTCAACAAGGAGAGAGTGTACCAGTGCTGCATTGGCATCCTTTTTCTTCTTTTTCTTCTTCTGTAAACTTGACTTGAGTGGTCGCAGGATCTTGGCACAGTAGCTAGCAGTCCACAACACTACACTCACTGTCTGCAGAATAACCCAATCAACGTGTTCGTGTCAAATTCAGAGAGCAATACAAACTGAAAAACACTGTAAGAGGAGGCAAAGGGGAGAAGAGTTTTACCTCAACAAAGAAAACGAGATTTTCTAATAAGAAGGGTTGGGTTTTTAATTTGCTCTCTTTCATTTCCAATAAGTCCCCTTTGCATTTATTAAGCATCTCTGTGGATAGAACATAGAATTATGAAGCATATTAAACAAAACAGATTAGAGCCTAAAATATAATCAAGCTGGTACCTTACCTTGAAGCTGAACTACTAACGACTTAAAAACGTAACAGATCTGAGTCTGAAGCTCCGTTGATTCATCTAAGACAGTAAAAAACAGGAGGCGTCAGGCAGAAAACACAGTGATAAACTCTTCAGCCGGGCTTAAAGCTGAGATCATTTCCTCTCACCAAGTCCGCCCGACTCCAGCTCCTGCAGGTGGACAGAGAGCTGCAGGGCTGCAGCCTGACACTGACAGCTGCCAATGGACAGCGCTGAGGCCAGCCGGGTGGAGGGGGGTCCGAGGAGGGGGTACTGAAACCAAGCAGAAAACAATCACTGTCATAGGAAAGCATTTCACATTTTAATGAGTTGCTTTTATAAAAAGGACAAACATATCTCCAACTTGTTTCGCCAGTGCAAAGGCACAACTGATTCATCATCCATCTCTATAGAATAATGAGGCAACAATCGCAGGTGGAACCAGCAGTATGAGTCGGACCAAATGAGGCAGATGGGACAGCATTTAGATTTTAGTTGCTGCTGTTTGTTTCAATGGCCTCAGCTGCAACGCCTTTATTGCTGCTATTTTAGGGATCAAAGTTCTGTTGATGACCCAGATTGAGCCACAATTCAGCCGTCGGACAGCTTCACATCTGACTCTGTAACACCTTGGTAAACAGGAGTTTGTGTTAAAATCAGTGTCTGCAAACAATCATCACCCCTCCACCACCGTGCTAGACCACTGGCATGATGTGCCGATGTGCTGTGTTTGGTTTTTACCAAACATGACGATGTGCATTGTAGTCAAACATCTATACTTTGATCTCACCTTTCTAGATGATGTCTTGTGGATTATTCAGAGGCTACGTTGCAAATCAAAAGTTGTGCTTTCATGGTTTCTGGTCTCTTAGGAGAAGAGACCAGAGCTTTCTGCTGTCAAACAAACCATGCTTTTCTAAATGCATCATCGTGTATTCTAACAAACATTTCAACTGAAGCCTGTAAAGCAGGGGTGTCCACAGGGCGGCCTGGGGGTCATTTCCTTCCCTCGGAATAATTCTGTGGGCTCCTCAACAACAATTCAAGAGTGGGAGAAATTGGTTTCGCAAGCTCAGACTGCTGATGCAGATCCACATTGTTCCTTTCAGAACAGATCAAACCTATAAGATCCTTTATGTTTTGGAACTACAATTATTTACAGGTTTCTCTTCAACAGAAAACTAAAATATTGTCTGTTTAGTTACTGTTAAGCAGATAAAAATGAACAGTTTTACAGTACAACTGAATTCATCCACTCATGGGATGATTGACAACTGCCTTATTCACATTCCCTGAAGAATAATGAACTACAAATTGACGTCATAATCCTTCTTAAATCAATGAGTAACAGTTGCTTCTCTAAACTCACTGCTGACGTCTTTGCACCTTGGCGCTGTGTTAACACACACCTGTCTGTTCCAGAGCAGCAGTCTGCCAAGTCTCTCTCAGCTACCGCTGTTTAATCAAGTCAATTTGATTAGCAGTACTTAGCTGCTAAATCTCATGGGAGCAGCACGAGTGCGCTCAAGTTTTCCCACCTGGTGTTTTCACCTTGCCTTTGTGCTAGATTAAGAAATAATAATGGTGTGTTTTTCTATATGCTTGAGGTAATATTACAACTTTAGAACCATTTGATCATGCCCCAATATGTGAACCTTAGAACTAAAAAAGGGCGTACTTTCTTTTTACCATGACTGCTGACTAAAGACAAATGAGCTTTCAGTGGGGGTTAAATAATTTTAGCTGGATTTATGTCTCCAGAAACTTAAAGGCTCAGAATGCAGGCGCTGTTAGCATCCCAGTGCTAATTAGAGAAGAACGTCTAACCAGCCTTTACTGGATGGTCGTCACCAATGAAACAATATGTTCAGACAAGGACTTATTTAATCAGGTGGTTAAATCCTACATGGTAACAAGTAGTCATGGCAACAGACGATGCACTGACAACACACTTCACTGTGGAAGTTGTTGCTGAGGGAAAACGACTCGGTGCTTTTCAGTATCGGTGAGGTGTTTAAAGTAAGAAGCAATTTAAAAAGAAACTGCTTTTTCTAGAGAGGCATGTCGTCTGTTCCTTCAAGCTGCCACAACTAGGAGTTAGACATCAGCACAAAACAGGGAGCTGGACATATTACAGCAATGTTTAATCCTTTTGGAGAGTCTATAAACTTCCACGGACAGGTCTTTTATTAGGTATCTAGCGAGAGATAACTAATTTAATTCATAGCAGCACATCAGAACTAATTTTCTCTCAATTATAAAGCTGGATACTGATGTTATTGATTTTTTTTTCCTTAAAGTGTAATTGGAATTAGTTAAAATGAGTATGGGCAGGTCAGAGGTTGCAAAATTAGAGTCAGAAATTGGCAACAGAATCTCTTATCGGTTCATCTCAAGTTGTAGCCACTGATGACTGCTCCACTGTCCCTTTACAACACCTTAGGTTGCAGCTGGAGCTCTCTTAGAACTTTACTGCATATTCTCGCTGTCTAATTGGACTTCTTCCCTAAATATAACATTTTATTTTGCAAAGTAAAAATGTCTAGTTATACCTTAACAGGGAGATTAGCATGAATCATAGCCTGCCCATCTTGTACCTGTATGTGTTTTTCTGCGATCTGTGCTGCTGTCTGTAGCGTCTGGTTGAGCTGAGAGAGCAGGCTGCGGAGGAGCGAACTTTTGTCCCCGACTCCGTTCTCGTTAGATATCTCGGAGTTTTGCTGTGAGGGAGCGTGTCCTGATGCTGTGAGCGAGGCGAGTAAGCGCAACGTCAGAGAGCGTATCTGCAGCCACAAGGACTCCTCCTCTAGAGACCGAGTCCGGTGTTCATCAGTTAACTGCCTGCGAGGGGAAAAAAAAAAGGTGAACATGTGGGTTCATTAGGGGTCACTATTTGTTTCTGTTAAAAGCAAAAAAAACAAAACCAATTTTTCATACCTTTCTTTAGGGTCCCAGTTTGTAAATACAGTAAGGTCTCTGTTGTCCCTTAAACTATCCCAGGGGATATCGTCTTCCTCTGAAGACAAAGACATGGCCTTAACACTTTCCTCTAGACTCAAGACGCTGAAAAACAAAAACAGCTCTCAATCAAATGAGAATCACCTATAAAGAAACGTCTTTTACCCTGCATGTCTGGTCGGCTCTTACATATCTGCCTCAAGGAACAAGTCGAGCAGCATCCTTTCAGTGCGGACCTGGGCAAAGTGCAGCGATTGGTTCAACCTGTTCCTGAGAGCAATGAACTCTGGGATTTTTTCAAATGCGCCGTACTTGTATGCCTGGATGATGTACTCTGAGGTCTAGAACAAGCAGCAGAAACATGATTTAGAGAGTTGAGAGCACCAGAAGCCTGACATTCAGAGATGAATACACTTACATCTTTCTGGTTGGAGTGGAAAAACCTGAGGGAGAAGTTGCAGGACTGGGAAGCAGCAGCGAACTGACCCAGAGACTCAGCATAACGCGTTAAAAGAAACCTGCGAAAGACAAAGAGAGGACTTTAATCAAAATCTGTTGACTGAATTTCAGAGGCAACATTTAATATAGTAAAAATCTATGAAAAGAGCCACGACAGTCACTTTCCTTTTGTTAAGCCACTCCTGAACCAGAGACAACGTCCTAAGTGTCTGACCTGGTCTAAGAGAAAACGACCTAGACTGTTGATCAGTCCTAGCTCCCAGGTCCTCTTTTCAGATTAAAGTAAATATATCATGTTATTTGTAAATCAAGGTCCCAGAGTCTGGAGAAAGAGTTGAGGGGCACAGAATTCACGTTGCTTAAAGTCCAGTGTGAAGTTTCCACAGTCAGTGATGATTTGTGGAGCCATGTCATCTGCTGGTGTAGGTCCACTGGGTTATCTGTAATCCACAGTCAACACAGCTATCTACCAGGACATTTTAGAGCACTTCATGCTTCCTTCTGCTGACGAGCTTTATAGAAATGCTGCTTTCATTTCCCAGCAGGATTTGGTACCTGCCCACACTTGGTACCAAAACCGGTTCTAATGACCCTGGTATATTGGTGTGTGATTGGACTGGACAGAAAGAAACACTTCAAATATATCCCTCTGTGTGTAATGAATCTATACAAGATATGCGTTTCGAAATTTGAACTGAATTACTTTTGATGGCACTCCAGTCTCTCACTGGTGCCTTTACAGGTGCACCAATCCTGCAAGTCAATGATTAACATTTAGGGACGGACCACTAATCATGATCAAACCATCTAAAGAAATATTAATGCAGCTTCCAAGCGTCTCCTAAACATGTGATTGAACTGACCCTATGGTGTCGTGCTGTATGTGCTTGGCATCCAGGCTGGAATAAAGGTCCACCACAGGCTCAAAGGCTCCCAGGCGACAGTAGATGAGCAGCAGCAGCAGCTTGAACTGGGCGTTTGAGGAGCTGTGAGACAGACCCTCCTCTAAGAGCCCTAAACCCTGCCACACCATGTCCTCATCCCCTGCATGCACAAAAACATGGAGACGTGTGACGTTTTACCGAAATTAAAAGAACAATAAATATCATTCTGAAAAGAGGCTGACCTGTTTCTGTCCACAGGTCTATGTACACATGAGCTGCCATGAGGCAGTACATGTCAGAGAACTGCAGCTCTGTCTTCAGGGCGGTGCTCCCTGTAAAAAGAACAAGAGTCTAAATAAGAGCATGATTTCACGTTTTGTTTTTTTCAGTCATCCAACCCTTTGTGGGCCTCTAACAATTACGATGGGATGTCACAATCTGATTTCGGGTAGCGGCTTGAAGGATGAATAGATAAATCGGACTCGCTCACAAAACCCAACACCTGACGCCTGGTGTTGCTGCACTGTTTGTGATTTTAGGTCTGTAGCATTCTCACTAAGCAATGTGGTTGTTTTTTTAGGCTGTAGCTTTTTACTTTTTTACAAAACTAAGTAGACAGGAAACTGTGTGGAGAAAGAGGGGGAAGTGCATGCAGTAAAGGTTGACGCGTGGGGACTTGAGCCTGCGACAGGAGGACGAAGGCCTCCGTATGTGGCCGCGCGTTTAACCCCCTGCGCCACACCCAACAGTGTTTTCAACCCTTTATAATTACGTTCCCAATGAAACTGTTTTGGCTGGCAGAGAGCAGTTAAAACACTACATTAAATTTAACGAGTTTTAATGAAGCTGAGCTTCTGTTTCTGCACACGATTAACTGAATCATCAACAAGTCGCAACAAAACAGACAGGAAACATGCCGAAGTGTCGAGTCCAACATATTTTTAGAAACAAACTCAGCTAGGTGTGTTTTAGGGGATGCTCTTTTAGAACCATATAGTAATAGAATATTATATCCATGGTAACTATAACCACCAGCTATTGCTCATTTTTGTTTTGTAGCTGCAGAGTTGTAGTAGTGTACAAGTTCCACTCACAATACAAAACTTCAAGCTAACATTAAATGATGTCCTTTATAACCCATAACTGTTCATTTTCTTTCTGTAATCTGGTGCACATTGCAATATTAAAACAAAAAATAAAACAGTCTAGCTTTTTCAAAAATGAAAAGGGTCCCTCCACAGACAATGTAAAGACTACAACTGCAATTGCATTTCCAAATGGTTCCGAATTGTTAGTTAAACATGGTGGACTTTTGGCTGCCAGGAAGAGGTATGGAGCTGTTTAAATGTCCAACACACACAAACCAAAACTCTTCTGGTAAAGATTGGCGCGATTGGCAATACACCCTTAACACAACAGATTTAGACAAAGAAGCTGCTAAACACAAGTTGATAAAAACTAATTGTTTTGTAATATGTTAGTCATTAAATAAACTCCTATTACTCCATTCTTATGCACTGATGCCACCACACTTCACGGAAAAACTGCATCAGCAGATTGCTCCTCATCTTGTTCAGCTTTGAACAAAATGACTGAATAATGATAATTACCTTGTAAGGCAGTAATTATAGAAAAGAAACCCCAGATTTAATATTCATATTTTTGGAAAATGAAGGCAAAGAGGAAAAACTGTCAGAATAATACTATAAAGCAGAAACAGTTTCTATAAAATGGTGAATGAACCTGGTATTATGTCCAGTATTTGTAACATATGTAATGGAAAGAAAAACACTTTAAATTTATCAAGGTGTAAATGTTAAGCCACCACCCATACCAAACTTGAGTCCGTGGCGATAGTGAGCCTTCAGCTCGGTGATGAGGCGTAGCTTCCCACTGACGTCCAAAGAATGATGCAACCCAAGGGCCCGACTCAGCTGACAAACACACAAATGCCTCTGTAGGGATTTGGTGTCCTCTGGGAAAGTGAACCCGTCCTCTCCCTGTTCTCCCAATGGAACCAGCTCACTCAGCCGGTTGATAAACTGAACAGGTAAAGGCAGATGCACGTTTTACAACCCAACACTTCACTGTTACACGGGCAGGTCTACGGTGCGGCTTCGAAATCAATCCTACCTGAACGTGTTGGTCAGGAGCTAGCAGATGAAGGTATATTTTCAAGTCGGTGATGCAGCATGGTTTGTCTCCAAACCTCCTGAAGAACTGCACCATCAGGCTTAAAGGTTCGCCTGTTTAAATCCAAACAGTGGACTGTGATATAAAGAAGCACCAGTGAGTGGACAATGTGTGAACAGTCAGAACATTTTACCTGGCAGGTTTTCTTCAGGATAGCCTCTTTCTCTCAGTCTGTGAATCAATTCCAGACGAGCTAAATAAGGCCCTCTGAGAGACCGAGAGTCTTTGCCGTCTTCTTCCTTAATTCTCTCCTCCACAAACCTCACCACCTCCGCCACGGTGTGATGCACTGAACCCTCTGAGCAGCTGGAAACACAGAAACATACAGCACCACTGATCTGTTAAAAGGATGACCTAAGACTGAGCTTCCTTATTAGACTTATCAAAGGATCATGTGTGCACACTCAAATAAATAAAAAAAACAAACACTTGCACTCACTGTTCGCCTTCTTCTGGGGGGCTCCATGGCTGATCCATTAGGTAGAACAGAGAGTCAAAGTAGGAGGGATAGAACTGCCAATCATCAGGACTAAAACAGAAAACAGACAATGTGTTTCAGATGTCTCAGCAGCAATCTGAAGCAGACTGAATGGTGTATTCATGTAAAACAAAAACAAGTAAAATCTTTTAACAACAAAGACAGGCGGTGCTGGGATTGCTGACACTGCAGCTGACTGTCTTGAGGATTGATTGGATACTGAATCTGAAGAGGCTGGTCTGCTCCGCAGGCTGAACAGACGAGCCCCTCACCCCTTTTAGCCGATACATATGCAGCACAGCCAGCTCAAGTTGATGACTTCTGAAAGTTACAACAATATATGTTCACATTTATGATAAGCCAGTCCACATTAACACAGTGGCTTGCTGAGCTGTAAAGCATGCCCGCAGAATCATGCTGCCACCACCATGTTTTACTGTAAGCATAATGTGTTTAGGTTATGAGTGGCTACTTATGCATAGGTTTTTGCTACATACTGCATTAAGGTTATCTAAAAAGTATTAACCCAGGGGGCTGAAGACAAATACACGCAACACTTCAAAAATCAAATACAACCATGCAAACCCTCCTTCCTATTTATAATTGTTCAATACATTTGGCTGGTCCAACACAAAGTCCCGATAAATAATCCCATTGACGTTTGTGGCAACGTATACTTATACAAGTCAGTGTTAATGTAGGTGTTCACGAGTACCGTTCACTGAGGAGCATTTATTTCTATCCTTGCATCTCCAAGTTTGAAGTTTAGTAGAAACATATCAGCTGTTTAATAGTTATTCTGAGCTTCATTCATAAAGAAAAGACAGACCGGAAGAAAGAAAGATAAAAACCCACTTTCATTCAACAAATACCAAATGCTCTGCTCTGCCCTAGAACCACAATGCAAGCAGGTGGTTCAATTCAGCTTTGTTCTGTTTTAGATCCTATCTTTTACATCCTGCTGATTGTGTTTGCACATGCTCAGCTTGCAAAGAGCTATAGGAACTTTCATCCTTTCTTTTAAAATGGTATGTTTATAACAAGAACTATGAAATAAAAATGATAACTTAAATAAATCTTCACTCACTTTTTCAGCAGCAGCTTTTGGGCCAGGGCGTTGCACTCTGGCCAGCGTTCTAGGCGCCTGTAGAGCATCATGCACTTCCTCTCCCTGCTCTGCAGCTCACTTGTCAGTTTCTCTGTGACATAATGGTAACATGCATGGTGAGGAAAACAATACTGGTGCCTACTGGCATTTTTCAACATTTATGATCATGTGTAACACTGTTAATATAAGCAACACAAAAAAGGGATCATAACTGCTGTCGCATACACCAAGATGTTAGCATTCTTTTTACTGAGAAATATTAGTTATTTAATCATATTTCATCCAAGAATTTACAAAGTGACAGTTTGCTGGATATGAATCACTACTGCCTACCTCCCAGCGGACCCCTGATCACTTCGAGAGCTTCATCACACTTTCCCAGACGCTCCAGGATCATAAAATATAGCTGCACCTATTGCCATATAGCAAAAAACAAACAAAAACAATACTCAAACTAAGATCCAGTTATTGAGATTAGGATTTTTGCCCATTTTTCTCAATAGTTTTAGCCCAGACTGGGTGGAGGAAATTTGCCGACATCAATTTTCATCACTAGCAACAGACTGGGAATAGGATTTATGTCTGCACATGAACTAGGCCATTCCAAAACAAAAAATAAAATTTTTGTTACTCATTTCAGAAGTTTAAACTCATATAGATTCATTACACAGAGTGAAATATTTCAAACCTTTATTTCTTGTAGTTTTGCTGATTATGGCACACAGATAATGAAAAGCCAAAATTTAGTGTCTCAGAAAATGGAAATATTACATAAGATCAATTTAAAAAGTATATTTTAAACAGAAATATCTGCCTTCTGAAAAGTGTGTTTATTTCTATGCATTCATTATTTGGTTGGGGCTCCTTCTGCATGAATTACTGCAAAAATGCGGAGTGGCATGGAGGTGATCAGCTTGTGGTTCTGCTGAGGTGTTCGGAAGCCCAGACTGCTTTGATCTGGCTTGTTGGGTCCGGTATCTCTTATCTTCCCACTTGAAAAATACGGACTGTGGAAACTTTACTCTGGTCTTCAAGCAACGTGGATTCTCTGCCTCTCCACTCTTCCACCAGACTCTGGGACCTTGATTTCCAAATAACTTTACTTTCATTTGAAAAGAGAACTTTGGACCACTGAGCAACAGTCCAGTTCTTTTTCTCCTTAGCCTAGGTTAGACACTTCTGACGTCTTTAGCTCAGGAGTGGCTTGGCTGTGCCTTGTTGACTGTCTTTTAAACACCTGTCCAGTCAGCTGTCTTCTCCATGGTTGTGTAGCCTTCTGACCCAGACGACATTGAATTTTGGGTTTTTATTATCTGTAAGCCATAATCAAAATTACAACAAATAAAGGTTTGAAATATTTCACTCTATGTGTAATAGATCTAATTAATATATTTCAGTTCCTGAAATGATTGCCAAAAATTATTGAACCTCTTTATGACATTTAATTTCTTTTAGATGTACCTGTAAACCATTCCATTGTAGATCTGGCTGTGGTTCAAGGAGTATGAATACTTTTGACAGCCCTTGACCTGCTTCTATTAATATAATTACAAATACAAATATATTTTTTTTATTCAGTAACCGCACATTTCTGTAATATTGTGCAACATTCCATCTTCACGTAACTAATTAAGTCAAAGTCTTTTTAGACATCCGACATTTAGTTACACTGTTCAGTTGGGATAAAGGTCAAAGAGTGACACAGCCAGCCAACCCCTGGAGGTCAACCTGATGAGACGCTCACCTCTGCTTCTGCTTCGATCTTCTCCTCCTTCACCATTTTCTCCACCATGCGTTCAGCCAGAGGCAGGAACATGGTTTGGGCCAGTTTTTCATCTTTTGCTGAGATTGCCTACATAAAAAAACACTCCTGTTTTAATTCGTTTTTAAGGCCAAGGAAATGTCTTCATGGAATTATCTGAAAGAGCCTGCCCATACCTGCATCACCAGACTCATGACGGACCAGAAGTAATATGGATTCTTAGGGACAATTTTATACAAGGCCATTCCTGCCTGTGAAGTTTCAGATGTAGTCAGCTTATCCATCTTATTACCAACAGGAAGAAAAGCAGCTGTTAATAACTGTTAATAGCCCTTTTCTCACCTGTTGCATCTTCTTGTACTCTCCCACGCGAGCGTAAGCCATGAAGAGGTGAGAGTGATACTCCTCGCTGAGAGGGACCTTTTTCACTGCAGCTTCGTACAGCTTAGTCACCAGCTCGGCTGTAAACGACGGGGGAAACTTTGAAATCAGTCACGTCAGCTTCAACACCAGCCAGCAGATGTCAGAGCACGGATACTTACGACGATGCATCTCCCTGTACAGTATTGTCAGAGCTTGAAGTGAGTTGTCATCGGTGGGCTCCAGGACGGTCACCTCCTGGGCCAAAGTGAAGGCTTCGTCCTGCTTCCCCGTCCTCTGAAGGCCAATAGCCTTCAACACCTGGATGAACGGAGAGAAATGATAACAGAGCTGGAGATGTGACGTCATCAGCCGCTACAGAGAACGTACAACTGCTTAGGTCAATGCTGGTAATTATGATCCAGTTTACTGAGGGCTAGGCTGTACATACAACCACAAGATGCAGTATCCTCAACTAAATGCAGATTCTTTGAATCGAGAGTTTTGAACTTTTGTATTTTGATTTGAAGGCTCCTTAAAATAGCAGTTTTAGAGCTTATTTGCATTTTAAACCCAGTTAAAAACCACAGTTCCGCCTAAATTTAAAGCAACAACCCTTTTTTTATTTCTGAATGATATTTGATTTATTCAGTGAGTCAAAAGTCAAGTCAAATTCATATGTTAAAGTGAAAGCATTCATGGTTATTAGACGTTTGACTTTCAGAAAATGGAAGAAGGAAAACAATCTGAAAAAACAACAATGTTTCCACACTCAATTTTCTTTATTACAGACTTTAGGACTGTACGAACCCTGGATGTAAAAAGTCATTTAAAGGAAAGCTTTTTTTAACGACATGTCTGCACATACTTTACGCTGCTAGCGTAAAGCGAGAGAGTATCAATTTGGAAATCTGGCAAGGTAAGGATCTACCTTCTCTATGGCCCTCAATAGGTGGCTAGTGCTCCACATTCGGCCCGTGAGCCATCTATTTGTGCCCCCCAAGCTGTGATTTTACTATATCTACGTTTCCATAGCGAGGTGGTGTGGTATAATATATGCTATGTTTTCACAATAACGAGAAGACCAGAAGATGCCGGTATGCCAGCTATGCAACAGAGAAGCATGGACTGTCATCTCCATGGCAACGACACGCTAACAGCCTGCAACAGTGTCGCTAAGACCTTACTGCTGCAGCTCGAGCAGCACGACTTTCCCTTTTGAGCAGTTTGCTTATTGATCCTTCCTCGGCAGTAGGAGGCTAGACTGGAGGACAAATGACTTGTTCGTAATTCGCTGCAAAAGCGGACAGAGAAAATCAACAATTCAAAGACGAATGGACAGAACAACTTGCATTGTTTTTCCCTCCAACCAGCACAAGACCAATGTGCTTAATTTGCCAGGAGACCAGAGCTAAGATAAAGGTTTCCAATTTGAAACGGCATTATGAGAGCAAGCACAGGTATTTAGACGAGACACTTTCCTCAAAATTCTAACTTAAACACAAAACTAAATGCCCTGACATCTTATCAAGCTGCAAGCAGGATCCATGAAACGGAGCGCTTCCTCAGAGTGACCTGGAACATAAAATTAATTTTCATTGCATTTTGATTCCTCAGATCTTCATACCTTTGTTTACCAAAGAATTCAGTACAGAGGTTGATTCTTTTGGCTAAACTGAAAGGGACTTTCTCTTTATTTTAGCACGTATGTTATGTTTATTTTTTACTGCCGAGATGCTTGAAATATTTTAAATATAAATACATTATGGCGAGTGGCTTGGCAGACTTTAATAAACGGACCTTTGACACATTGAAAAATTTCTTTGTGGCCCTGTAAGAGTACCCCTGATCTAGGGAGTATACACAGTGTGCCGTTTTAGTAATGCTAACCGTGCTAATCGCTAACAACAGACGCTAAAGACTTTCAAATATCAACTCTGTCATCATTCCATGTTTTTTTTTTAACAGAAAAACCCTTTTACAGAGACTGCTCTCATTCACAGCGGCCTGACGCTCCCCCTGCTTCTATCATTAAAAAAAGACCACTGCTCACAGCAGCAAGGCTAGAGAAAATATTTTGAAGACTGTTGATCATAGTTCTTAAGGAGAAGTCAGGTCAAAACTGTACAACAAACAGGCATTGGCCACAAACTCGTAGGAGCACCAATCCAGCATTTTAACTTCCCATCCAAATATCTAAATTTAAATGTCTGCTGATATAAAGTGTTCTTTACAAACTTGAATAAACCACACAGGCACTATCATTATTCAGCTGCATTTTCTGCACACAGCAAAATTGCATTCATGCTTACAAGATGAATAATTACATACCAAGCCTCAGAAGGATCTTTGTACGTCTATATTCACATCAATGTGTGTATTTTTTAAGTGTAACTGTTTTTGTGACTGTATGCTTAAACTTTCAGAGTAAAATCAGTGAAAATATGACTTGCAGTACGAAATCTGGATCAGAGGATTGATTGGGGCCTCAGCACGAGATCCAATCCAAGAACATCAGTATCGGGTCTGATATCAATACTGGATCAGGTTGGACCCATCTCTGAATCCAGGTAGTCATTTTTTGAAAAACTAGTAGTCTGTTACGTAGTTCTGGAGGAATTTGGGCCCATTCTTCTTTCCAACATCGCTTCAGCTCATTGAGCGCGCGCGTTTGTTAAGACGTGGTTCTCTAAAATATTCAACCAGAGCATTTCTATACAGGTGATGTTTGGACTTTGACTGGGCCATTTTAGTCCAAGTTCAAAGTTGGGCTCTTCTTCTCCAGTTGTTCTGTGCTTGGGATTACTGCCTTACCACCCCAGTGTAAAATGCTGCACTTCAAGTCCTTTAGAAATGACCTTTTAACCTTCCCCAGATGGATCGGTAGCAACCGTTGGTTCTTTAAGGCCCTTGCTGTTTTTCCATCTTGACCTTGTGTTAAAACACACATGCATACTACAAACTAGCAAACTGCCAAAATGGCAGCTTTAACAAAGCTTGGGAAACCTCCTGATGATCAAGTGATAATGTGAGTGCAGGTTAGCAGCACATGGCTGAATTTTCCCCGTCTTCAATCCTATGGAAGCAGCGAGGCTATGCTTAGATTTTCTTAGTGACTGGAAACTTTCCGTTCTCCCCATCATTTCTCATAAAAAACACAAGAGCCCAAAGCTGATGTGTTCTCCGGGCAGTGATTTGGCCACTCACCTTGGCACAGTGGAGGTCCTTATGTTTCTTCAGCAGTTTATCTGCCTGCTGTATTGCCATCTTATTGTTGCCATTGTCAAGGTAATCTGCAGAGACACAATAACAGAGCTGTTATAGTCATTTATCCCAGTTCATTAACAGTCCCTTAAGTGCGAATGATATTGCTTGATCTAAAGTCATATGGGCTTTACAAAATGTAAAGATTTTCTGATCCTTTGAAGACTTTTGGCCATTTTGGGGGAAGGTTTCACTGTAAATGATAGCTGCACATTGTTTTTTTTTTGTTTGTTTTTTTAACAGGTCCAACTGGAGCAACACAGCAAATCAGAAAGAAGTGACATGATTGGTATCCTCATGGTGTAATGGTTACCACATATTATGAAATTGGCACCGGCCTCTTTATGGTATAATTAAGACGTTTGTTAAAAGTTATGGTTTAAAAATTGCAAAATAATTTTCTGCAGAGATAATCCTACAGCCTACTGTCCTATTCTGGGTAACAATGTCATAAAACTACTGTTTGCAAACTATGAGCACCCTATCTGACTGAAGGCTAGCTCCCAGAGCAGATAGCCTGACTAATTACCCAGCTAATATCTGCTCCCAACGTAACACAATAAACATGTTCACGTGACGATTACAACTGAATTCTTGGTTATTCTTCATTTTTTTTCTTTAATATATATTCTAAGAGACTATATAAAAATCTTTTACATGTAATATATGTTCAATAACCAATATGTTAGCATTTGAGCATTAGGATTGATAACTGTTGCTTTTCTGCTGAAAGTAAAATATGTTTTTTCATCATACCAGGCAAATCCTACACCAGCCCCTGCCTAATGCCCATCACTTAGAAACTGAAACTTTTAAAAAAGCCATATTTTAGGCATACAGATGACAAAAACAAGCAACATTAATAATTAGCTTAAAGCCCTTACATAAAACTGCAGGCTACACGTCTCCCTGCAATACTGTAGTGTGTGGATGCAGAGCCACAAACCGTTCAGTCCCTCCAGGACAGCTGGTTGCCAAAATTAACTGTGGCCAGACAGTATGCTGTGATTATGTCATATCTATTCTCTCTGCTCAAGCTGTCGTCATACGGGAGTCAAAACGGCTGAAAACCCAAAAGAAATCGGTTGAACTTCAACATAACATTAGGATGTGGTTCCAAAGCAGGACACAAAACAAGCAGCACAGATAATCCAGGGTTGGTCGGAGAATATTTGTATTCCATTTATGCTGTTTTCTGTTTTAAAACATACCATCCAGGGGTGCATTTGTTTTAGTTATAAATAACAATAACAACTCAGATTGATAATCAAGTATCTCACAAAAAGAATACTTTTAAAAAGAGCAATCAAGAAAAAAAGCTGGATTCTGCAAAATTTTAACTAGTACAAAGCTATTTGAGTTTTTCCATCCGACTAGCTTTCTGTGCTGCAAAGGCCGTATTCTAGCAATAGCTTAAATAGTTACTAGATCTGCCAGTAAAGTGAAACTGCAGGCAGTCGGAACTATTCAATTAGTTCAGGCTGCTGATATTCCTTCTGTATCTTTTTAATGATGATATCGGGGACAAAAAAAATCCTGATCAGGACGTCGCTAGTCTGAAATCATACTACTTTAGCTTAGCAGAATGAGTGTTTTTCTTCCGCCCTCTGGTGTTGGACTGTGATGATGATGTGGATGATGATGATGGTGGGGGATATGTTGCTGATCATTTCTGACAGAAGAAGCAGGCGATGCAGCAGTTCTGCAGTAAACATCATTTGGGATTTGGGAATGATCTTAATGGAACATATCAACTAGACCAAATGGTTTATTTAACAGCTCATCTCCAAATGATCGTTTCAGTCCTGCACTGGTCTTCACAATCTGCTTGCTTGTTTGTTGTTGCAGCCAAGTTCCCCTTGGGATGGCAGATTTTATCTTGATTAAATAATGATTTACAACAAAAAAGCAGAAGGAATTGCAAACGGACCATGATATGTTCAATAGGTGACAAACTACACCTGAAGTAAGTTTGATTGATTTTACAGAAAAGGCTCTCTATGTCGCTTTAACTCAGCTCTACCTGACAACACTTTGTGATGTTGCTACACTAAATCTTACAGGTATTGACTTTCTATGAATACCTGACGGCTTAATTTTTGGCCGTTACAAAAAACAAACAAAACAACTAAAAAAGCAGGTAAAATTTCTCAGATTTGCTTACGAAAACCCAAATGAACGTCTGTTATAAACGTTGCTTGGCGGTTAGAGAGGAGCTCTGACAGCTCCACACCAGTTAGCAAGCTACAAAGCATTGTCCTTTACTGTTGTGATGCTAATGCTAACTAAAGGCTAACTATGCAACAATTCCTTTCAGATATTTGAGTTAGCGCGTTGTATCAGACACTGTTGCCAAAACCCGAGGCAAAGCATCTTCTAGAATATGTAACCTTTCTTTAAATGTGACTGCAACGTGTCTACTGACTGACAGGCTGATTATCTGGACACATTAGCCAGCTGAGCTAGCTGTCAAACACCGACCGTTAGCAAAAGGAGAACTCTGAGACTTTGAGAGGGAGCTACTCCAGACGAGATAATCGTGAAAACTTTAAAGTGCTTGAACACAACTGGTAATCCGAGTAGTTTTTAACATAGCGGGAACACGTCCGCCGCAGCAGAGGTGTCCTTATCCGACTTAGCGTCAAACCGGGTGAGGTGTCATTGGACGCTGTATGCAGCAGAGTCCGCGGCTGGAACTTTAGGGGCCGCATCACTGCATTTAAAACTCCAATAGCCTTTACTGTACCGCTACAAAACACAGCTGTATTATTCAAACCTTTACAAGCGTATAAATATGTATCTTCCCATTGATATCCTACCATAAATAGGTCTGAGTCTCCTGTCGTTAGGATCTTGCACATGGCCTCTCGCCGCCATGGTGGAGTTTACCTGCTGTGTAAATCTTTGCGCATGCGTACTTCGGGCTGTATCGTGAACGATTAGGGGATTTTTTCCCCCCGGCTGAAATCACAATAGTATGAAGGTATGGAAAGCCGTTACTTTCAATAAATAAACATAAGAAACAAAATATTCTGAGATAGTGGAAATTTAAAATGTTCTTTCATAGACTCTGTTCATATTACTCTATAAAGTAACAATCTTTTACAATATGAATCATTACCATTGATTCAAAAGTATTTTTTAAATACATTTAAAAAGCACAAAAGTACTGGTTTCTATTTTTTCCTGGAAGAATTGTTTTAAATCAGTCACATAAGACTTTTCCCCAAAATTAATGGCCTTTTTGAGGCCACATCACAGCATATTATAAGTTTATTTATATTATTTGTTTTTTGAGGTATTTAGAGGTGGATTTGTTGGTGTGCTTCAGATTATTGTCCTGCTGCATACCCATGTGCTCTTGAGCATAAAGTCTTGAACTGATAGGTGAACATTTTCCTTTAGGCGTTGCTGTTAGAGGCCAGAATTCAGGGTTGCCTCATTTATGGCAAGTCCTTGAGGTCCTGAAGCAGCAAAGCAGCCCCAGACCTTCACACAACCACCACCACGTGTTACTGTTGATATACTTTTTTTGCATCAGAATATTTCCCCAAAAGTCTTTCGGGATCATCAAGAAATGTTTTGACAAATATCTGTTCTTTTTGGCCCGCTGTGGGTTTAACTGAGGGCTGCAGAGCTTTAGATGATGTCCTGTGTTCTTCTGTGGCCTACTGGATGAGGTTTCTGTGCTCTCTTGGGTCACAGTTGGAAAACTGTGGTTGTCCAGCTACTTCTGGGAAGGTTCAAGGCTGTTGCGTATTTTCTCAGTTTGTTGATCATTGACTCTCACTCTGATTCACTGGGGTCCAAAGAAATGGGGCTGTAACCCTTTCCAGACTGATATGTGTCAATGACTGGTTCTCACCTGTTCTTGAATATTTTTTAGATTGGGTACCAGCCCAAGATTTGCGCTCCTTGCACCATTGAAACCGACGTTTGGCATTGGCATGAGTGACCAAAGGTTTAGCTATAGCAGCCCGGCCGTGTATATTGACCCTGTGGAGCTCCCGACGGACAGTTCTGGTGGAAACAGGAGAGTTGAGGTGCACATTTAATTCTGCCGTGATTTGGGCAGCCGTGGTTTTATGTTTTTTGGATACAATCCGGGTTAGCACCCGAACATCCCTTTCAGACAGCTTCCTCTTGCGTCCACAGTTAATCCTGTTGGATGTTGTTCGTCCTTCTTGGTGGTATGCTGACATTACCCTGGATACCGTGGCTCTTGATACATCACAAAGACTTGCTGTCTTGGTCACAGATGCGCCAGCAAGACGTGCACCAACAATTTGTTCTCTTTTGAACTCTGGTATGTCACCCATAATGTTGCGTGCATTTAAATATTTTGAGCAAAACTGTGCTCTTACCCTGCTAATTGAACCTTCACACTCTGCTCTTACTGGTGCAATGTGCAATCAATGAAGACTGGCTACCAGGCTGGTCCAATTTAGCCATGAAACCTCCCACACTAAAATGACAGGTGTTTCAGTTTCATTGTCCAACCCCTGTATGTTTAGGGTCGTTTTGGTGGAAGGTGAACCTCTGCCCCAGTCTCAAGTCTTATGCATCCTTAAGCAGGTTTTCTTCCAAGAATGCCTTCCCCTGCTGAAGAAAAACATTCCCACAGCATGATGCTACCGCTGCCATGTTTCATTGTGGGAAGAGTGTTCTTCGGGTGATTGCACTGTTAAGTTCCCGCCACACATTAAGTTTGCATATAGACAGAAAAGTTCAAAATCAAGCACTTTTTTTCCCGTTACTCAGAGTACGGTTGTGGGAAACAGCAAACAGTACATTTTTATCCTTTCTTTTACCAGAGGTTTGAGTGTAGGACTGCTAACTGTTATGTCAATAGATTTTCTAATCCAAGCTGTGGTTCTCTGATTAATGCTCTTCTTCCTGTCCTTTCAGTTTAGGACGGCAGCCAAGTCTTGGTTTGCCTTTTCATCATACTCTTTCCATTTTCAGATGATGGACTGAGCAGAGCTCTGTGAGATGTTCAAATCTCTTAATGTTGTTTTATAGGCTAGCAATACTTTAAATTTCTCAACCTTCTCTCTGACCCATCTCCTGTGTTCCTTGATCTTCCTGATGCTATTCATAACCAAACCCCTGCAGCCTTCAAAAAACAGCTGGATTTATACTGAGATTACATTACATACTGGTGAGCTTTATTGACCAATGGGTTGGACAGGATTTTATTCAGGGGTATCAAATCAAAGGCTAAATACAAATACAGATCCACTTATCTAATAATTAAAGATTTAAAAAAGTTTAAAGAGCATGAATACCTTTGCAAGGTAATGCAGTTCTCTCTATTGTCATTAATGCAAGCCATGCTTATATTTGTCACTTTACCTTTTCATAGGTATAACTGAAAGATCTGCTTGGAGCTTTTATTCCTTCATCATTTTACTATACAAGCATGTCCTTTAACAGAAAGATAACTATTAATTAGGACAATCATTATACTATAGTTAAAATGTCCTTCCTTTCACAACATATTCAGAGCTATATGTTAAAAAATGGTTAATAAAATTGCTAATGAACGTGTTAACTTTATCTGTTTGATTTAATATACTTTAGAAGTGTAAAAAATGACAAGGCACTTCTAATAAAAAGGTCAATCATCATGAAAAAATGAGAAAAAGAAGTCAAACACTGCTCATTTTATTTGTTCAAATTTATTAGATATTCTGTTATGCTCCATTGTCTAGACCTTCCTTCACAGCCTGAAAGCTATGAACAAGGAAAAAGGTACTAATTGTATTACATTCACTACTAATTCCCCTGAATGTTTGCCTTATCAGAAAGAGAAAATTGAATACATTGTAAATCTTTGCCTTCAAAAACAACAAAAAGACATAAAAACCCCCAGTGGATTTTGCAAGTGCTTATTCATGATTACAATAAGAAACCATATTTTGGACTCCATCTCTTTCCTATGCTTCAAGCCCTCTCCCCTTACAGTACCCACTGGTTGGCATCACTCAGCTCGTTTAACCGAACAGGACGACTCCCTTCACCATCAGACTCCGAGGCTTTTCACTCCTCATCTCGTAATCAGAGGTCCAGCCGAGGAGAGTGATCGTGAGGGGAAGGCCGCCCTTTAACTGTCC
Organism: Crenichthys baileyi; assembly: GCA_036173005.1. Classification (NCBI taxonomy): domain Eukaryota; kingdom Metazoa; phylum Chordata; class Actinopteri; order Cyprinodontiformes; family Goodeidae; genus Crenichthys; species Crenichthys baileyi. The sequence goes on along the minus strand of JAHHUM010001472.1, from coordinate 460,546 downwards.
ACCTTGTCTGATGCAGTTCGAGATACTCGCAAAGGTGCTGCTCAAATAAAGTGGGAGAGTTATCAAAATAAAGTGTTTAAAAAAATAAAACTGAGCACGCAAATCTAGCTTTAGCCAAACCATTTGTCCTCGTGTACTGGTGAAATCATGGATCTGAGTCAAGCTTGTGTAAAACATGCCAGTATCCCTGCACTTTAGGAACAGTCGTTTCACACCTGTCCCTCTTGTCTGTGTAGCTACACATTCATAAGCATGGATGAGGTACAGTTGGCTCCACTTTACACACACTGCCTACTGGGCTCATATTACCTGCCATCAAGATCTTAGAGCGGTACAATATTAAATGATAAACCCTGATGATGCTAATAGCCCAGTGAAGTTTGTATCTACAGTTTGCCACTTTATGATTGGATTTAATACAGAGTACAGTTACAGTATAGCTTTCATTTACCTGTTCTACATCAACCACAGACTTGATGTGACACAACCTAACAACTTTAGAGACACTCAGATCACATTGCGAACCTTAAAGCCACAACACTAACTATATTTTACCCCAAGCTCAGAATAAAAGCATCTAAACCAATCTTCAGGTGTGAAAATCTCATGTAATATAGCCAAAGAAGTGAGCAGAACGCTTCACACCGATCTAAACTGCAAGACAATTTAGTCCTTAGCCAGAAACGGAATCAAAAGTTCAGGCTGATATTACTATCTTTTGGACAAGAAGCTTTGAAAAATAATTGCATATGGACATAAATAAAAAAAAAAACCAACTAAAAAATCCCCAACAAACATGGTGGATCAGCCTGGACCCATTTCTGACAACTGAGAAATTTCTGATTAGGATATATAATTAGATATAAAAACCTAACCTGATTCATGCACGCACCAATGCACACTCACACTTTAGTTTTGCTTTGTTTTGGAGGCTACACGAGCCGTCCAGTTAAAGCCCTAGCCGAGGAGAAAGGCCATGCAGCGACAGCATGAGGCAAAATTCAGAAGGCTGGTTTAACCTGGGTTTGAAGCTTTCCATCTCAGTCCAAAAACATGACAGTCCTTTAAGAGTGAAGGCAGTTGGAAACACTAACAAGCACACAAACGCACACACTGACAGAAGTGTCTCTCGTAGAAGGTGCTCCCTTGCACTCTGATGACAGTAGATAACTGCCATAACAGTAGATCTGAAAGAAGCTGCACTGCAGCTACTACATGCAGTGACAGGTAAAAGTAAGAGACTTTACGCTGACCACATGCACAAAACATGTGCAGGGCATGTTCGAATGTGGGCAAAAGTGGAGAAAAACATGGATGATAGAATTATCTATCATCTGCTTTGAAACACAGAACCACTTCAAATTTCAAACTATGAGAAAGTTTCCCCAACAAACTGCCAGACAGAAGGGACAGCAGGATGAAGCAGAGGAGCGCAAACAGCTAAGAGGACAAAACATATGGACCAATCAGAGGGGAAAGACAGGGAATAAAATAGAGACAGTTCTATTACAAGAGACGGTAGAGAGGTAAATGGTCCAACACCTGCTTAAATAAACAGACTGATTTCTGGTGGGGATCCGTGAAGCTAAAAACAACATTCTAATTTAAAAGGCTTGGCTTCTGGAGTCATGGTTTACAGACCTGAATAAAAACAAAGCCCATTAGAATCGACTAACAATTACATATCAGGCAATTTATGTTCTGTGCAATTTTTTTTTGTTTTTTTATATGTATGCAAAACATGTTTTTTTTTTCTTACATTTTCTTATTTTTTTGTGTTAACTGAGTGAACAGGAGGCTTGTGACAGGGATGGGATCTGTACAGTACTGTTAACCAATCTGATCAAACCCCCCAATGAATCATGTGAGACAGGACGAGAAGAGGCGAAGTCAGGGCCGCTTTCTCAGTGGGGTGGCCACGTCTCTGATGACATCATCATGACAGGGTTTGGTTGATTTGCCTCACTGCTCATGAGCAGCACTGGTGCCTCGAATCGGACCTGTTTTACGCAGCTGGAGGGTAGAAGAAAGGAGAGTCAGGGGTCTGGTGTAGCGACTAAATGAACAGAGAAACAGGAGTTTTGTAGGTTAACCTTTAATAAATCACCAGAAGCAACTGCAGATGTACAGGTACATCTAAAAAAAATTGAATATTAGGGGAAAAAATCTATATATTTTGCCACTCATTTCAAAAAGTGAAACTATATATTATATAGACTCATTACATGCAAATTTCAAACCTTTTTTTTTTTTTAGATGTACCTGTGTTCACTTTTACATGTAACCTTTGAACCACTTTGACAGCTTGATTTGTGTTTATTTAACTGCATGCAGCCCACTGAAGGAAACAAGTTTGAGTTAGCTTCATTCCCATTAGGCATGGGTCGGTTAGCAGTCTGAAGGTACGGTGAAGTTTTACAAACTTAGTTTAAAAACTTTTCTGTGTACTAAATTTACAGTAAATTTAGTTGACTAAAATATGTACTCATGCAGGAATATTTTAGGGCCTCTTTATTTATCTACACCAATGTGAAATGTTTATCCTAGGATGGAACTAGTTTTCCTTTCCAATATGTCTTAAATGGCAGCATCTGCATTGTGTTCAACGATAAAATCTTTGAGTAAAGTTATATCTGACTGGATGTAATCTCCAATAACATATTGTTTATCAGAAGTAGAAAATGCCATTTTCATTATCATTTCAGTTCTGTATAACTTTTTCTTTAGTTTTTCCCTTTCCATTTTTGCTTGAAAGAAAAAGGCTGTTAAAACCTTTAACATTTTTGATGGCAATATTTATAGTTCTTACAACAAAGACACATTTGTCTCGGAAAAACGTTTGAAGAAACAGTCATGGTGTTTCAGACTGGCAACCCGCTGCCACTTGGAAACTACTACTAAATATTCACTGGCTGTTTATTCTAGGCTACTTCCTCAGACTATGATACTTAATTGATATCCTCTAGAAATATTTTAATATATTTTTTATATTCATTTTCTGTTTAAATACTGTGTTATTTTTTCTCAATCATAGCATAACAATCTCCTACCGGCCCATGCCTAATTCCCCCAATTAAAAACAAAAACTTTAAGCAGAAATCAGAGAAAAAAAGAAAGCAAAGGAAAACATACATAACAAAATGAGACAAAGCTGCACGAGCTGGAAGAAAACATTAGAATGCGAATGAGAATGGCAGAGACAAGTGAATGAACAGCAGACACTCAAAGACATAACATGACCCTGTTCTTCATATATGGATCTCTGATGGGGTCTTTAAATATTCATGACAGAATCAGTTTCTCATTTATGTTCAATGCGGCTGAAGATTCTTCCGATCGCCTCAGAGAGCGAGTGAGGGGGTAGGTAGCTCGGTTGGGTAGTGGCGCCAGGTTACATCTGACTGTTTTATATTTGATCCATGTCTGTGCAAATCATCTATTAATCCAGATAAGTCCTCAACATTTCTGGTTTTCTTTCAGGTTTGCCCTGCACATCCTGATTTCTTTTTTCAACACTATAAAAAATACAAACTTGGGTTTTATTTTGATTAATAAGTCAACAAAATAAATATATATTCCGCCTTTTCATTGTTTCATTGTCATCATCCGAGCCAATCAGAGACTGGCCAGGGTTAGATCACTGGCAAATCAACTGGTGCATGATACAGCTTAGCTGACAGCTAGATTAAAGTCAGTCCGCCATCTTCTATACTGCTTCTTCAAAAGTGGGTCGTGGGGGAGCTGGTGCCTATCTCCAGCAGTCTACGGGTGAGAGGCGGGGTACACCCTGGACAGGTCGCCAGTCCATCGCAGGGCAACACACAAACAACTATGCAAACACTCATTCACACACCGAAGGGATATTAAGAGAGACCAATTAACCTAACAGGCATGTCTTTGGACTGTGGGAGCATGCCAGAGTACCCGGTGAGAACCCACACATGCACGAGTCGAACCCAGGACCTTCTTGTTGCAAGGCAACAGTGCTACCAAGGGCACCACCGTGCAGCCCTACATTAAAGTCATGATTCCTAAAAACAAACCACTTATATATTAGAGGCTCCTAATTGGTCGAGCTATATTTAGTATTAGTTTGAATTCCCTGTAAAACAGCTCAACATGATCCTGACATGTCTTATGCTCGGCTGTAAATACTTTTGCATCTGAAAGAGCTCTTCTTTACATTTCAAATATCTGCATAGCTATGCAAAACAGTGACCTGTGCCTGCCGGGTGCAAAGCAGCTGACCAGTCACAGGACAGGAGGTCAGGCTTCCAAACGTTTAATGATGTATGCAAGCTTCAAAGCTGCAAACATAATATGTAAGAGTTGACACAATTATGGACATTTCAAAGCTCTGTACTATGTAATAAAGAATAAAATGCACTTCTTCAGTGGCTGAACATAAGATTGACAAATAAAAGATAATAGCACCTGGTTATGCTAAAGTGTAGCTAGTTTGCCATTTAATTGTTTTATAATTGTATGTGCAGAAGCATGCAGTTTCAGTAAAATGTCTCCTTGTAATTGGCTGGAAATTTTATTTTTGCTTTTGAGGTTTCAGATGTATTTTGGTAATGTTTCAGTTAAGATGTGTATAACCAGCCTGTACCTCACTTTTAAAATATGAATATTTGGAAAATCAGGATCTAAGAATACCTGGGTTATGAAATAGATTACTGGATGAAAACACTTTAGTGTCAACATCTAAATCTTTAAAAACTTTGCATCAAGAAAAACTAAGTTCATTGCAGTTTTTAGAACGGTCTTCAGCAGCAATTCTCTAGTCGTGTTTTTGCACATCAGTTGCTCTTCTAAAACCCATTTTCAGGCCAAATTAAAAAAATATGTAATATGTGTTGATAGATCCATGGTAGAAAAACAGTTTACTGGTGAAAAGCAGAGCAATGTCAGAATGGGCTAAAGAAATGAAAAGACGACACAAACAGAGATCTGAAAACAAATAGCTGTGGTCCAATAAACAGACAGACAGCAGTGTGAAGAGATTGATCCATGCAGCCTGCCGCCTCTCCTGTGCAGAAACTTACTCAGCCTGCCTCTAGTGTCTGACCTACAGCGCAGAGCCTCTACTCGTCTGTTGCAGTGGTGCCTCGCACGTCACCTTTCTGACGCATCTGATATGACATTTAAGGAGTAAATACAGGTTAAATCAAGAATGTCAAGTGTTTAGTGCTGTCTCCTTCAGCCTGCTGAAATTAAAACATCTAAAATCTATAAATCTGAGGGAGAAAAACATCAGCTAGATTTATGCTTAAATTGCAATTAATCACCAAAGAAATAGGGCAGTATGTTCTAGTTCAAGTCAGAGTACTGCAGGAGACCTGCTAAATGAAATACCTCCTCCAGCTCTTTCTGGGTCTCTTCTTCCATCCGCCGGATGTCCTCCATAGTCAATCCCACCCATTTGTCAATCCAGCAGAACAGCTGACGGTGGAAGTTGGTGAAAATTCGCTTTTCTTGCTGATTAGTAAAAAAACGAAACAGGACAAACGTGATTTTAATTACATTTCCACTTTATGGACATACAGATCTATAAACCAGGTGGTCTATTGTTCCTCAGTCTATAGATCCACATGAAACGTTAGTTAAAAAAGGGGCAAAATTAGAATGCATACAAAAGAATTCATACAGCTTTAACCTTTTCACATTTTGTTTTGTCAACGATCTTAGCTGTGAAATAACATGATAGATGACTGCTATTTTCAGCATCTTTACTCAGCCCCCTATACTCAGATGTCCCTAAATTAAAGCCTGTGCAGCCAGTTGCCTACAGAAGTTACATGATTAGTAAATACAGTATAAACCCAACTCCAAAGAGCTGCACTCCTCGAGAGCTAATTTCCTGCAACTTTTAGATGCAGCCCTTCTCAAACACACTTGAATCAAATGAACAGCTCGTTACCAGGCCCCTGCCAAGCTGAATGACATGATGACGAGGGAATTCAGCCATTTGATTCAGGTGTGTTGGAGAAGTGATGCACCTAAAACTTTAATCATCGCTCTCGATGACTGGACTTTCATCACTGATCTTAAACTACCAAGACATGCCTGTTCACCTAAAAGGACTGCCTGGGCAAGGAGAGCATAGATAAGAGAAGCAACAGAAAGGCCAATAGTAACGCTGGAGGAGCTACTGAGATCCACAGCTCAGGTGGAAAATCAGTTAAAAGGACAACTATTTGTTGTGCACTCCTCAAATCTGGCTATAATGGAACAGTGGGGAGATCAAACTGTTGAGAGAGAAAAGAAATCCTGTTTACAGTCTGCAACAAGCTTTATGGACACAGCAAACGTGGAAAAAGGTGCTCTGATTAGATGAGACCAAAATTGAACCTTTTTGCTACATGCAAAATACTAAGTGTGGTGGAAACTAGAGCCCTGAACACATCGTAGCCACTGTGAATATGGTGGTGGCAGCATCATGCTGTGGGGGAGCATTTTTTTTAGCAGCAACAGGGAAACTGGTCAGAGTTGATGGGAAGATGGATGGAGCTAAACACAGAGCAAGCCTGGATGGAAAACTGTTAGCGGCTGCTGAAGATATGAGACTGGAGTGAAGCTTCAACTTCCAACAGGACAACAACCTTTAACAGGCAGAAGAGCTGCAGTGGAATGGGTCAGATTAAAGCAAGTTTATGTTTGAGATTGGTCAAGTCAAAGTCAGGCCTAAAGCCAACCAAGAATCTGTAACAAGACTTAAAAATCGATGTGTAAAAATCCTCCAATCTGACTAAGCTTCAATTATTATGAATAGAAGAACAGGCAAACATTCAGTCTCTAGATGTGCATAGCTGGTATAGACCTTTAACTACAGCGTACAATACATGTATTGACTCAGGAGGATGCACACTACACTTTTTAGACTTTTATTTGAAATAACAAAAATTAAAACCCTGTATGATGTTCCTTCTTCTTGACAAGTATGTGCTACTCTGTGTTCTTCAGAAAATCTAAAAAAAATACACTGAAGTTGGCAACTGGGGCTACAATGTGCAAAAGATCAATGGGCATGAATACTTTTCCAGTGCTCTGTATTATTATTAAGCTTTAAATTCACCTTACAGTCTTTTTTTTATGCTTACGTTTTAAGCTTATCAAAGCAGGTGCAGATATGTTACTAACGAACATAGATAAAATAACTAAATGTTAAACGTGCATATTGAAAGAGCAGTATACAATACCCTGTGGATGAAGTTTTCCACTTTGGTCTGCAGACCCCACCATCTGAACTTGACGGTGACCAGTTTATATGCACACATGTAAGGACAATCTGGCTTCAGCTCATTCTGAAGAAAACGAGGAGCAGAAACCACAGAGGATCAATAACAGTGGTCACAAGTCGATAGATGAACAAGGAGTTCAGTGTTCATGTCAGGTACCTTCCAGTCAGGACCTAGTGGTCCTCTGCCTGTCTTGGCAGAGTGGAAAAGAGAAGGATCTTCCTCTGGCTTGTAGTCCTTGGAGGAAAAAAACAACAAAAATGATCAAATTCTTGCTGCAAGCAAAGACAAATTAAACGCAGGCAAACGCTCAGACACTTTGTTTTATGAAGTCACTTTAGCTGACAGACTGTGAAATCAATGTAATGAACAAAGGACATCGTGTCTGTGTCACTGCAGCTTTAAAAGGTTGATCTTTCTGGTAAGAGAATCCTGTCCACAGAGTAAATAAGGCAAGAAATACATCTAACCCAAATTTGGACAGTTAGTTTGAAGAAGCTAAACCCTCATTTTTACAACACTCCAACAGCCTCCAACCCCCTCCCAGGCCATGGTCCTGCTTTAATCTGTCAGCTCTGCTGTAAAAAGTAGGTGAATACTTGGAACAGATGGACATTTAAGTTTAGCTGTGGTCACCCCACTGATCCACTTAAGTCATTATTGTATAAGAACCTATGGAAGAAAGGCAGGGACAAGAGGGACTCATCTGCAATGAAATGTCCTTTATCGAATCCTGTTAGGTTTTAAACAATTATTGACACCGCTGTTCATGAATGACCAGCCGGCACAAGGTAATAAAACAACCACTTAAATGGATGAACTTATTCGAAATGTTAGTTATTTTCTCTCTGCTCAATGCAGCAAACGACATTTATTCTCATGTTCCTTTAATTTTAGAAAAAAAACCTGATAAATTGGTAAAGCAGAGATGGAAGAGAGATCAATAGTGCTGAAATAAAATTGTTTATAGGGATGTTGTTATATGTTACCATGCAAACAAGGCTAGCGCCTCGGTTTTTAGCAGCTAATTTACTGTGTGTAAGACCAAGTTCTTTTCTCACACAACAAGAAGAGAATTCACATAAGGTAAATTAATAATACTGGATGATGCAGGAAGCCACATTTACAAGATATAACAGTAAACAGCTGAAGCTCAGAAACAAAGCTCTTTTTGTTTTCTGGACTGCAGTCACAGTCATACAGTTGCTTAAGGAATGATGGCAATGTACAGTAGTTATATAAATACTTTATTGTCGCTTTTATCATCATCACAATGAGTACCTCAAATTATCGGGGTAAAGTTTCAAGTTCATATTGGCTACCAGCAGTTTGAACTATTTTCCCCCTGCATCAATGAATGTGGTGGTTACGTTCTAAAATATGACTGAATGTAATTGTGCATTATTCAGAAGCACAACAGCACTGATTAAGTGTAGCATATTTTATTTTTTTTTAAATAATTTTTTCGGCACTAGAGGCCTTTATTTTTGATAGTAGGCAGACAGGAAGGAGGGGCAAAGAGAGGGGGAGACATTCGGCAAAGGTCGCCGGGTCCGGGAATCGAACCCGGGACGGCCGCTTCGTGGACTATAGCCTCTATATGTGGTCGCGCGCTTAACCCCTACACCACCAGCGCTGCGCCAAGTGTAGCATATTTAATATCATGAAAGTTTTAGATGGGTGTGTTTGCAGAGCTCTGACTCCACGCATGAACAGAATAAAACTAGTTTTTTTGTTGCAGCACTACAGGGCTTTATTTTGTAATTTTTCAAATGTAGGTAGACAGGATATAGGGTGGAGAGAAGGGGAAGAAATGCAGCATAGGTCTCTGGGGTCAGGACTCTAACCTGGGACAGCTGGGTCGAGGACTGAACATCCGTATAGGGGTTGTGCGATCTACCGCTACGCCACGAGCTGGGCCTGAATTTTTTAAAATCCATTTATTGTCACTTATTGTCATCGCAATATATATCACAAGAGTTCCATTAATTGATCTTTAAAGAATATACGTAGTAAAACTGTAAAGTTATTTAATTGGGCAGCTGCTTTTTCATGCTGTGACTTACTGAATTGCAGTTAGAAGTAGACTGCTGTTCAGCATCAAACCTGCACAGACTGACGGTTTGCGACGTCCTTTCTGATCTGAAATGTCTGATCAAGCCTTGAATAATGTTTGCCCCAAGTGACCCTAGGTTCCACCAAAAGTAAAGCCCAGACAGTTTCACCAACCAGTAACCCTGCTAGATTACTTTGTTGTTCATATCTTCTATCGGGGTGCAAACATGAACAGAGTTCTTAAAGGTTTTAGGAGTTTTCCAGTTATGATTCCTCTCAACAATCCAGAACTTTGGTATAAAACCACCCATTTATCTTTTGAATCCAAAACACCCAATATGAACCCAATAAAGCTCTTCAATTTAAACTAATATTCAAATAAAATACACCTCAAATAAAACCAATAAACAACTTCCACTTTTTAAGTTCAGCACTTTAAGCAGACCCTGATATATCACGAGCAGTCCAACTCACCCCTTGGGCCACCTCGTCTTTGTTTGCAATATCTATGTGCACCACGTCCACGGTCCTCCACGTCTCCTCATCCAGGTCATGGACCTAGAGCAGAAAGAACAGCTACTTCATTAAAGTGCAACCAAGTGTATTTAGTTTTCACTCCAGTCTCTTGTAAGGGTAAAACTAATTCTAGTTCACACACAGTCGTGTGAGGATTGGCTGGATGCAAATGCATCAAGATGTCACCTACGTTGCTTTCATATTGTAAACATGTGAATGAGTCTCTAAACAGGGTTTTTAAATGGACCAAGATTCAGGAATAAAACATGAAGACTTTAGGAAGTATTCTAGCAAAGTGACATCATGCTGCATTATGGAAATATATGTAAATGGTAAATGAACTGAATTTATATAGCACCTTTCCAGACATACTGACCACTCAAGGTGCTTTACACTTGAGTCACATTCGCCCAATCGCACTCACAAACGTGCACGCATTCAACTTGAGGTTAAGTGCCCTGCCCAGGGTCGCACTGACATGTGGCAGGAGGACGCAGTAATCGAACTCACAACTTTCAGGTTTGCAAGACAATTACTCTTTCCACTGAGCCACAGCCGCCTCTGTAACACTGTAACTCAGTGTTTATTATAGTTAATACATTCAATGCTCAGAGAACAGACAGCTCTACTAGAGTTGTTGTAATCTTCTGACCTGTGGCTTTATAGCCAGAGGACATAATCCTGATTATTTCCTTACAACACCCCAGTTTACCTCACAGCTTACTTACATTTTCTATTGTTCCCATGTCGGGTTTGTGCCACGTCTCAATCTTTATCATAAAGTCGTCCTTCATGTACTCATTCTGAAAAAGCAGGACAGTAAACAGACGCTGTCAATGAGTAATACATCAAACCTGACTATAATCAGATGAATTGTTGCTGCAAGGTGACCATTAGAGCTGATGTCAGCGTGGCAGGTTAGCAAAACACCATGAATGGAGGGTCGCGAGGGACAAACTTGAAGCCCACAGTTTAATCCAATTAGCAAATCAGACCTTTGGACTGAAACTACAGCAGGGATGTTGCATAGCTCAGCTCTGATCTATTTAAACCACAGCAACAGTTGTTAGCTTGTAGGTAAGTTGAACGCTGTCCAATGAAAAACACTGGATACAATTCAATTAAATAACAATAAAAACTAAATATCTGCACTCATAGTGGTTATACATGGGTTATTTATAACTAATGGAACTAAACATTTTAAATGTGCATATCCTTAAATATCATATTTAAACAGTGCTAAAGTTTAGGTAAACAGCGAGCAACAGATGCCATACTGTTTAATTTAGTTATGCTGCTGCTCCAACAAGAGAAATGGTTTGTATATCTGAAGGGGACTACATGGATACATTTAGTGTGCTCTGTATAAATCACCTATGTGCTCGAATTCCTTCATCTTTGGTAAAACAAAGCAGTTAAAAGCTCTGGGGACAAACTGATGGTGAGCTCTAACTGGCCTATAACATAAAATGTGCAGTTACACTCCCAAGAAGTAATATTGAATAGTGTCTTTATCAGGCCTGTCAGTTTAGGTGAAAGCTCATGTCTTTGTAGGTTTGCGGTTGTGACTATTTCGGTTTTGAACAGAGCTCTGTGAGATTTTCAAAGCTTGGAAAATTGTTTTTTAACCAAACCCTGCTTCAGCCTTCTTCACAGTGTCATCCCTGGCCTGTCTGTGTTCTTGGGTCTTCATGGACGTTCTCTGACAAACCTCTGAGGCCTTCACAAAAATGGTGGATTTCTACTAGAACTGCACAATTGATTGAAACACAATCGCTATCGAAATATCAAAGTGTGCACTTTTGCAACTGCAAAGGGTTGGATGCAATATATGGTAGGATATTATAATTCAAGTGCCGTGAATGAAAGTTCAGGATTCGGGATGCCAGTAAAATATCTGACATAAATTGGTGTGACCAGGATTTAAAAACAAAAAATAAACTCACCGTCACAACTGCACACAACGAAGGAAAAAGAGAAATAGGTGAGAGACAAAAATACAATTAGTAAAAAAAACTGAACATAAATACAAACAACCACTGAAGCGATGCTTTCTGCTATCGCCATCCATCATGACACCATAGGCTAGTGAAAGAGTAACCATTCAATTGTTGCAGTTCAGGATGAACTTACTAGTGCGACAGTATGGGTAAGCATTCCAGGCCTTCTCATGAAAAACTAATGCTCCCTCTGGTGCAATCATCTTCACATAGCCAGGAACCTTACTGCAATCAGAGACACAAGGAAGATTTTAACACAGATAACACACGTCGTTGAGAGCAGGCTGTTCACACAATACAAGTCTTAAATACTTGAGTATTATAGTGGATAATTTGTGATAGCCTCTTGTCTAAAGCTTATGATGCTATCTTTAGTTATAGTGAAACTGGATCAATGACAGTCTTAAAGAATAATCACTGAACCAAGTAAAATTATCACAGATCTGAGCTGTGATTCTCAGGTTAAGGAGGACTTGAATCGCTTGAAACTGAGAAACAGCAGCATTTCAACCTGAATTTATTCACATGCTAGCATGGTAGCAGAAATAAGCTCCCCTCACTAAACGGTACATTTCTCCCCCCGCTGACTGATTTATGCAGCTGCTCATAGGACTCATTTAGATGTTTGTGAAAGGATTTGCTGCACAGTATGCCATTAGGCTTGGTGCAAGACATGATTTGTTAAGACTTGATGTGATGATGTGTTTCTGGCAGTAAGATGAACAGTTTTTCTCCATGCTGTCCACCAAGAGCAAAGCTGTTGAAAGCAATGGTTGCCTGAATGTTTTAAAAGAAAACTAGCAGATATGTTACTGAATCTATTCGGTTTTACACTATGCTGTGAAAACCTCTGGCCACCAAACGTTAAATCATCCAGGCTGACTGATCATTTAAGGAATGCTATAAATGTAAGTCAACAGTAAGAGACAGACGAGTTTAAACATGAACATCTAAATGGATTGACTACCTTCTCACACATTCCACGTTCTGTATGTGTTCCCCTAATGAGATTCAAGAACTGTTTATGTGTCAAACAGGGTAGCTCGATAATGGAAAATCACACTTATTTTAGTCAACATTAAACATTACTATTATTTATTAGAATTAACAAAGGGGTTTGAAAATACCCTGCAATTATTCCCCTAATTAACAAACAAAAACAGTCGAGGGTCTAAAGAAATCTCTTATTTTATTTCATATTTCAGTTTTATTTGCATTTTATATTTCCCTCAATTCCATGAAGACATTCTTTTCCTGCCTAAAAAGTGTAATCATATATCCATCCATCCATTTTCTATACCCGCTTATCCATGCAGGGTCGCGGGTTCTGCTGCATATCTGCAGCGGTCATTGGGCAAGAGGCAGTGTTAACCCTGGACAGGTCCGGTCCATCACAGGGCAACAAAGAGACACACAGGACAAACACCCATGTACACCCACTCATACCCAAGGGCAATTTAGAGAGGCCAAATAAACCAACAGCCATGTTTTTAGACTGTGGGAGGAAGGCAGAGTACCCGGACAGAACAGTCAGGGTTTGAGGATCTGCCAATAAGCATAATCTGCTCAAAGAATGACCATACCAAATATGTCAAGATGAAGGATCATTTTCAGAATATTGAAATTTAACAGAGCAATTAAATACATTACCGTCCAAAGACTTACCTCTTTAGATGATATATTTTGTGTGTATATTGTCCCTTCTCCCCTTCCTTCTCGTACGGTTCATTTTTCAGCACTTCAATGCCTTCCCCTCCTCCCGTCTCATTCTTGCTAGCCTCAGCCACAGAGTAAAGTTGCCCTACTTGATACTGTGAAAAACAACAAAAAACAAGTACATCCAAAAAGAGCCCACACCCCTATTAGTGCCTTCCTGTGCAACAAACACCAGCAGACTGTCTCACTAATGCCTGTACTGTGTGAAAAAAGGCCATTTTGTCTTCCTGCGATCATCTTTGGCTACGTTCACACAGCGGGTTTTGAGACCCGATTTTTTTGCGTGGTGCTTTACACTACTATTTAATTATGACCGCCTTCAGACTTGAATCTGAACGGCTGATGACCCCAAAGCGACCCGCATGATGAGGAAGAGAATGTAGATGTCACACAGCAGCTCCCTGTTTTCTGTTGGATGTCAGCGTCTCTGTGTTATTATTAAGTTGCTGAGCAAGAAGAGCCGACAGCATTATGACCACATTAGAACAAGACAAAGAAAGGTAAGAAAAAAAAAAGAAAGCACAACTATTAACAAAGGCCTTAAGTGGAGCAGTGACTGCTATTCCTCTAGAAGTCTGTGTGGATGTGTAGTCGGAACCAGGATAACGATGTTAAAGTCGGATAAAATGCGACATGACCGTTCAGACTGCGGACACTTTGAAAACCATCGGATCCATATCCGATTTAATAATTTAATTCAGTTTATTTATATAGCAACACATGTCATCTCAAGGCACTTTACAAAGTCAATTTAATCGACTCATACAGATTCCAAGTCAAGTACATTCCAATTGATCCTAGTTATCAATGGCTATCTAAGGAAACCCAGCAGATTGCATCCATTTACTCCTCCTGGATGATCAGACAGGAAAACTCCCCTTTAACAGGAAGAAACCTCCAGCAGAACCAGGTTCAGAGTGAACGGCCATCTGACATGACCGACTGGGGGTTTGAGAGGAAAGAGCAGAGATACATGGTACCACATATGAAAGTGGCGAAATTAAGATTATTATTATTTTATTCTTTTAACAAAAGAATTTGGAATTGGGCCATTCAGATTGCTACAAAACATACAAATACATTTAAATACACTTTAGACTGGTATCAAAAGATATGTTTAATACAAAGAAAATATTAAATAAGCGATAATGTTACTTACCTCTTCAACAGAGACCGGCAACACGACACGGCTGGGAGGGAAAACAGGAAAGAGGTAGGGTAGGAAACATTCAAAAATAAATATTAAAACACAAACACAACACTCAAAAGTCACTAAATAAAGTAGACATAGGTCGATTACCAGTAAAAAAGTATACAAATGCTTTTAAACATTATGGTTTAAAAACACGAAACCTTTTAGGCGTACTGTTCCTACGATTTTAAGTCTTTAATTATTTTTTTTCCTGGCCACAGAACGTGTTCTAGTTGTCTAAAGCTAAAGTAAGGTTGGAAAACTATGCATTTGAGGTGCAGATGCAGGCCCTGATGCAACATCTACTAATTTTCTTCAGGTGCTCAGCAAGATTTGAAGGTGTGCTCACACATCGCAAGCATGCAATGGAATTTGTGAGAACCACGTTGTGGTAAAGGTGTTCTGGTATGCCTCCTACCTAGTGTACACTTGCCAATTTGGCTCAGGAACAACATTCACTGCTGCCTCAAAAGAATTATTCAAATTCAACCCACTGTTCTGACTTTGCTCTTTGGCAGACAACACAGAAGTGCAAGGAAACATACCAGGAATGCCACATGGGCTGAAAAAACATGACTGGAGTACATTCCTGCCATGATACGACATGAATAACTGTCAAGGTGGATGTAATGATGATGCCCTAATAATTTGCTATCATCAAAAGTGTAGCACAAGTAAGCATAAAGGCAGAACACTTGGGAACACTTTGGAGCCCATTCACCTTTTTTAAAAGGAAGCAAAATGTTCAAAATAAAAAATAATAATCTGTAATTAATACCGCACTAGTTTTTTTGGTTTTCTCTACAATTTGGTCAGATGTAAGAAAGAGTGATGAATCCTATGACCTATACTTTTTAGAGATGCACTGTGAGTTTGAAAGTTGGCTGAAATGAGGTGATTTTTAGCCTGACTGGCCAGTCGGGAAGTTGAAAAATACGATTTTTTTTTTCCAGTCAGTGGACGCACTGGACCCAAGCTCTATCGGGTCATGCAAACAACACCTCTCTTTGCTGAGGAAGTTGTTACTGAGGATAGAAGACTCCAGGTTAGCCATTTTTTGTACAAGTGAGATGAATAAAATGAGGGCTGAAGAAACAGAGATGTCAGAAGGTATTTAAACCTTTACAGGCGCAGGTCAACTAGTCGTTGAGACTTCTACTGAAAGAGTAAACGAGATGGGCAGATACTACGAAGACTGAACAAAGTACAGCAAAGCTGCTCTATTTTATCCTTTTGCGCTTTGAACCTGTGTCATGGAACATTCTGGATCTGGAAATGTTGGCAGCCATTAGGACATGTCTGAGTTCAGGTTAGAGCCTGCTGTGTAAAGTGAATCCAAACAGAGCTTTATAGTTAGTAAAGCTAACACTGCTAATTGGCAATATAAGATGCCAAAGATTCCATGAATGTCAACTCTGTACTAATTTAGTCATTCACATAGTTTGACACTGCCACTGATTATAAAATAAATAATGACTGCTCACAGCAAGAGGGACGGAGATCTTTTAATAATTCAAAACAGAAACTGGAATTGGCTGAAATTAGTATCGGCAGTTCAAAGCTTTACAGATACCAGAGGGTGGAAACTGGCCACAAATCGATGATTGTTGCACTTATTCTTTTTTTGGGGGAAAAACAAAGTTGACTTTACTCTGTAAAATCATTTTTTCGTTTTTTTACACCCTTTGAGGATATGAATGAAGTCTGTCACATGCTAGATAAAGGTGGAAGCAGCTCCTAACTGCATCCTTACGGATGTCACGAGTTAGTCATAAACAGCTGGTGTTTCAGTTCATTTAGTGTTTTGTGGCACCTGTATTTTCTGTTTCTTTTTCAACATGGACAGACAGGAAGTGGGATGGAGAGAGGGGAAAGCCATGCAGCAGACGTCTGGGGTTGGGACTCGAACCCGGAACTGCTGCATCGAGGCCTGAAGCCTCTGTATATAGGTCGCGTGCTCTACTGCTACACGACGTGCAGCACTCTGATTTTAAAAAAATAAAATAATAAAATCTCTTTATTGTCGTCGCAATAAATATCACAAGATATAAATGTCTGCTCTGCTAGGCATTCAATGAATTCTTCTTTAGAGAATTTACGTAGTAAAATCTAAGTAGATCCAATGGACCAGATGTCATAAATGGTGCAGCTGCTTTTTAATGCTGACTTATTGAACTGCACTTAGAAGTAGACTGTTGTTTTGCATCAAACCTGCACAGACCGACAGTTTGTGACCTCCTTTATTTTAGATCTCAAATGTTCGATCAAACAGTCTTTACAAAATAAACTACTACATTGTCTCTAAAATTATCACAGAAAAACAAACTGTTTTGTTAAAGTATTGCTGGTTGGACAAGCAAACAGAATACCTAAATGTACACTATAACGCTTCCCATCAGGAGTAGAGCTGATGCCAAGACCATCTTCAGTTACAGCATAAAGTATGAATTTACATTTTATAGTACATATTTTAGATATATGTACCTATTTAAATGCCACTACGGTGGTTTGACAGTTTTATCTGTGGTCTGTAATGTGATGAATAACATATCAAAGCCAGATCGTAATTAGAAAGCATTTTTTATAAAAACGACATGCCAAGCAATAACCATCTCATTTCTGAAAACACATCATGCCTGTTATTCACACCTGGGATAGACTATAGACTGGTCTCCTGATAAAAGCAATAGATGTAGCAGCTGTAGATGCGTATTTTTAATGCAGACAGTTGTTACACACTTGAATCATTCTGACGTTAAAATAAACTAAAATATCATCGCTATCAGGCAAAAACCTTGTTTCTCCATTTTATTATTTATTTTGTGAAAATCAACTCGATTGATCACCCTTCACTGATCTGTCTGTGGATTCTTGATAAATATCCACTGAATCAAACAGTACGTGTTTACATTTAGAGGAAGGAAGATGTGCTGCTACAGAATCATATACCATTAGAGATGTTTGCCCTACGGATTAAGTTTGTACTTCTGGTTAAATAATACAGATGAGCATTTGTCTAAGGGAAGGATGCTCCACAGGATTGTGAAATTTTAGGTGGAAAGATAATATAATTGCAAATAAATATTTAAAGGATTACTGTCTATTAATCTAATAATTATAGTAAGGCTAAGACCTACATTTACTATTGAAGGCAGCGGTTGTTCATCTGCTTCTGGGTGTGTAACTATATGCAAATAAATCACTGCTTAAGGCAGGGCAACAAGCTGACTTTAACCTCATAAACAAACAAAGCAAAGTACTTGAGCCATGTTAGTCTGACTGCTTCATAATGATCTATATCAAAGTTTCTAAAAACTATATTTATACTAAATATTTAAGATGATGTACAGCTGAATCTTAGCTCTTGACAACTATCAGCATTAATTTATCATCTATAATAACAGCACAACAAAAGACATAAAGCTCCAAAAGGCTATTTTTACTCGAGATTATTGTATTTTCAGAACCTCATACTGGCTCCACGTCCAGCTGCACATTTTTTAAAGTTACTTGCAAATTGTGTTATTGATTAATTAAATTGGGTGGTCTTCAAATAAACAACTTTCAAAAGACAACATTTTTCTGCATCGTTTTGATGTAGAACATGACAACCACCATTGTTTCAAGCCTGTTTCCATCTTATTATTACAGCACGACCCAATCTGTAGTATGCTGATCAGTGGTGATGTTTTCTGAAAACTCTCTTGCTTTTATAACCAGCCTTAAGATTCGCATATATAATCTCGGCAATCTTTAGTTTGTGCTATCGCCCACTTAAAACAGGTACCGTTATATGTAGCAGGTATGGGTTAGCCACAAAATACAATTTAAGCTTAAAAATAATTAAGCTGAGAAATAAAACACGACAATGTCCAAGTAGAACACAGTAATATACAGCAGTCTGGGGATCTATTCAGTTCACTAAACAACCTAATCATGTTAACCTAGCCGCCCATAACCCAGGGCTAACTCTCTGCTAGCCCCTGCTAAAGTAACAGCAAAGTATCCCTAGAGCTGACTCAAAGGGTGCAAAAACAGGATGAGCTAGGCTAAACATCCTGACAATCCTTTTGTTGAAGTTACGCATTGACATTAAACTGTAATTCAGCTGCTGGACTAGTACGGGACTGTCATGCTAGCAGCTAGCCCGGCTGCTACAGCTAACTGTGGCACCTAGCATTTCTAGTAAATCCGTCAGAGAAGCAGCCTTAATCTGCCACTCACGAGACCACAGCTTAACATTATGTCAATTTAAACAAGAGGCTCGCTGCTAGCAGGCTACGAGCTCCCAGACTGATCCTAAATATTTAAACTTGTGTTATTATTTTGGTGTTGTTATCCAACTAAATGTGCAGTGTGGTTGTGGGTAACCACAGCCTTTTAGCGCAAAACGTTTCCATTAAGAAGCTAATTATCCCCTCTGCTGGTACAACTCGAAGGCTAACGCTAGCTTGCACTAGCGACGCCTAAAAAAGACCGGTGTGTCCCGTTATCCACGTCCTGATCCACCCTGCTGAAAGCTGCCTTTACACTGTCTACAGTCCCCTCAAAAACCGACAGCGACAGCTCTAAACGAACCACAGATGTTTAACTCGGGCTAGTATGCCATCGCAAAATTAGAAATATCCAGTTTGAAGATGGTAAAATATGTTTTTAAAAACACTTCAGACTCACTATTCCTTGATGAGCACCATCTTCGTCACCTGGGCTGCGGCTGCGCAGTAGGCGTCGACAACTCTGTGGCAGATCGTTTTGGTATATAATGAAACCACCATTTGATCAAAATCAGAATAAGCTCTACTCTCCCAGATTCTGCACACAAACAAAGTTGACTTCGGTTCCACTGCTAGTAAAAACACACACATTGAGATCGTCTTACAAGTACTTCAAAAATTAGAGCTTGTTAAATGAACATTCATTTCAATACTATTCTACAACTCTAACTGCAGCAGAAAGAAAGTTCCAGACATCTTAAAATCTTTGTATATTTAATATAATACAACATTTAATAGCTAGCATTGAATAAGAATCAGAGATATTTTAGTGTAATTCTTATAAGTCAAAATGAAAATTTTACCTATCTAGAATGCTGTTGTATTGGATTTCAGTGTTTCCAAAGGTGACAAACATCACTGCGTTTGTCATTTAAGTAAATCTGGCTTTCAGTTTTAGGTTTGCCACCTACATTCGTTTAGTCTAAAATGAAGATTCTGGGTATCTATTCTGTCCTGAACTTTCACCAGCCCCCATTACAACTACATTTTGTATTTTGCAATAAATAAAATAAAAATTATAGTTGAAGATATATGTACAGAGGGTATGTGAAAATTAATTTTGGTATCTACTTCTAATTTTTACACATTATAGTTTTGTTTCAAATATGTAAAATAGGATGAGAAACTAATGATAATGCTCAGAAGTCAGGCCTCGGAATGACATCAAACCATAGTTGAGTGCATTCTAGTTGCAAGCAAGGAAAATCACAGGGAGTTATTAGTGGCCAGGCTACCTAATATTAACAATGCAAGTTAGTAATAACACATTTCTCAGTATTCTGTGCTTTACAACAATAAAAGGACAAGTTGCAAAAAATGGTTGGCCAGTACTGTGTGCCACTGGTTTGGTAAGATGCAGTCCATCCAAAGAGCATATATACGGTTTACTCCGGCAACTTTCACAACAATTCTGTTGGGGTTGGCCAGGGACCTCTGACTTTCTATGTCTGAAGTCAGACCCCACCATAACTTCTGTTTATTTTTTTAGCTTGGAAACCCAGAAATTCTGACTTCTGAGTACCAGTAGTACGCACCATAAATACATTCCCAGGAACAAAGCTGTTCTACATAAATATGCAACATTTGTCGTACAGACTGGCGTATAGCCAGTAGGTATTTCATCAGTATTGACAAAGATAAGAGCATCATCATAAGGCTAGGATGCAAGTGGATGACAAATTGCAGGAATCCAAATGCTGTACCTTTTAAAACTACCTTAACACCACTTAGCTCCACCTGCTGTGCATATTTCCCAAACAAGCTCTCTCTTTTTTGTTATATACAGTAAAACTAAAAATTTTGTATCCGCTTGTCATACTTACACCAATGGCAATAGGGATGGCCAATCACTACTGTATTTGTCAAGAAGTGATTAACTGGTGACACGTATACAACTTAGTGCAAAAGAGACATCATTTGTCTTTGAAAACATAGTGTTTGAGATATCTGATGTTGAAAAGAAGGACTGCATTCTGTACAAGTAAAATTTTTGAATGATGACTTGAATTGAATAATGAATATGTTTTGAAAAGCATTAAAATGGTTTTCCATATAAGGTATTATTAAGTCGATTCACCCTTTAGTAAGGATGTGATTAGAAGGAACAGCTATCCTTCATGTTAAGTAATAGTATAACATTTGCTTTAGAAAGAATGTCTAAATTCAAAATAGGCCAGGTGAAAAATCTTTTTCATTTTCATCAGCTGTTTTTTTTCAGTTTTTTTGTTTGTTTGCTTATATGGTTCAACAAAGAAACCTGAAATTCTTTATGTGTGTGTGTTAAGTATTAAGCATACACACAAATATGTGTGTGTGTGTGTGTGTACTCAATACATAAGTTCTGTGATGTCTTTCCCTAAGGCTCGAGAGTGTGTTCGTGGGAATGTTTGTACTATTTCTCCAGAAGTGCATTTGTGAGGTCAGACACTGACATTGCATGAGATGGCCAGTTGCATTTATTCTCATTCATCTAATTCACCCAAAATGTGCTTCATTTGGGTTGAGGTCATGACATTGTGCAGGGCAGTCAAGTTCTATAACACCGAAACTTGCTAACTCATGTCTTTATAAACAATACTTTTGCTGTGTAGTCATGTTGCAACAGTAACAGGCCATCCCCAAACTTTCCTACAAAGCTGAGAGCATAAAATTGTCAAAAATGTCTTGATGAGCTGAAGTATTAAGAGTTCCTTGTACTTGAACTAAGGGCCAAGACTAACTCCTCAAACACAAAATCAAAGAGTGGAATTGAAAAAAAATAATTGAAAAGTTTTCATGTACTAGAATAGGCAAGAAGATCTAAATCCAAATTAGAATCTGTGTGAAAATTTCAGTCTCTGGATGTTCAAAACAGGTAGCGAAAATAAGAAGTGTGCAGCTCTTGTTAGTTTGCATCAAAATGCAATGCAAAATGTTTGCATTGCTTCCAAAACTTTGTGTGATGATTACACTGTTAGATTGCAAGGAGTGTTTCCAAGGATTTTTTGTCGACTACTTCAGAATTAAATGTTGATCATTTACTTTGTTTTTAGAGAGGAAATCCAACAATAACCCTACAATAATTTCTTCATGCAAGAAAACTAAAGCAAAAGCTTTAATTGCCATGACAGCAGTTATCTGAACAGATCTCTGAAACTGCTGCAAAGTTAAACAATACTATAAATTTATTAAAACTCAACGACAAGTTTTGACATTTGCACATAAAAATGCACTACCATAAAAATATCTGTGTTTTTTGGTGTCTGTCATGTTTTATTGTCTTTATAAAACGTGTAACATTAAGTGGAAAACAGCTAAATACATGAAAAGGATAACCATAGCTTTTAAAATAATAATTATTACATATTAACTTAAGCTCATACTTAGGTGGACTTACACAAATAGCAAGCATTTTGAACAGAAAAAACATTGACTGAATTTTCCTCCAGTCAACAGACCGCAAGTCAGAACATTTCAGTGTACATCCAAACACATGCTCACTAGTTGGACATTAAAACACAGTTAAAGCCAGAGACTCAAACACTGTTTGAGAAGGCACAGTCACCACATTCAAACCATTTACGATGCTTTGCAACAGTAATCATATCGCTTGAATGTTTTCATATTTTGTCACGTTACACCACAGACTTCAATATATTTTTGAAGGATTTAATATGATATACCAACACAAAGTTAAGTTGTAGTGAATTAAAGGACTATTAGGTTAAAAAAAAACACCCAATGTCTTTTCAAGTTAGGCACAGTCATATAGAGGGCACAGAAAGCCTGTGAAAAAGGTGCTGTGAAAGAGGGTAGCAACCAATAGTATAATAAGAGCCAATAATATAATACCTGACAATTAAGTAATAGTTTTTGTAACTTTAAATGTAATAAAGCCAACAGTGTAATAACTTGTTAATAATGCAATAAACCTTTTGAGTGAATGTTGTAATAACAGATTGCCAGTATTGCTACCTCGATACATTTTCAGCACAGCATTAAAAAAATTATTTGAAAACGTGAGAACTAACGCAGATAATGTAATATTTAATAAATAGGACTGTCTTTATTATTGGAATGTGTTAGAATTCAGGAAGAGAACAGTGGTCATGTGACCTAGATTTGTTATAGAATTGTATTATATTACACTGCTTCCTTACTATTATAGTATATCTGCATAAAGTTTGCATGGTCCGCTTGTGCATGTGTGGGTTCTCTCTGGGTACTCTGGTATTTCCACACAGTCCAAAAACATGACTGTTAGGTTAAATGATCTCTCTAATTTTCCCTTAGGTATGAGTGTCTTGGTTGTTTGCCCTGTGTCTCTCTGTAGGCATTTGTCCAACCAAAGAACTCTCAGTCTTGAACCGGTTCGGTTCAGGTGCCTTCGAACATTGACGTCACAGTATGCGCACAAAAAACAAATATTCTGTGGCGCCCGAGTTGAACCATAGTTCACGCCTGGAACCTCTCTTTTTGGTTGAACCTCGGGTCACAGGTTTAAAATCACTTCCAGGATTTGGAAAGGGCTTTGAACCGCATTGTTGGTATTTGATGCCCTGTAATGGACTGTCCAGGGTCTTGCCCAATGACCTCTGAAAATAAGCACCAGCCCCCCCGTGATTCTTCAAGAACAAGCGGGTATAGCTGATGGATGGATATAGGAATGGAATGGTTTAGATCAAAGCCTATTAATCTATTAGAAGGGCCCAGTCAAAGTCCAGACCTAAATCCGACTTGGAGTGTAAAAATTTCAGTTTCTAGAAGTGTAAAGCATGTAGAGACATACCCTAACAGGAAAAATGTAATTTTTTTCATTTCACAATCACGCACTGCTCTGTGTATTATATTAAATCCTTATAAAATGCTGTTTGTGGTTGTAACATAAGAAAATGTGAAAGTATTCACACAAAAGTATTAATTTCCCTTAATTTCAAGGGAAATTAATACTTTTGCAAGGCACTGAACATCCTACATACACACATACATACACACGTGAAAACAGATCAGTGTGAAATGGCCTGTTTTAGGTTTTATCTTTAGCAGAGATTGGTTAAGTTGTATTTTACTGAAAAAAGGACAGCTTCTGTCACTCTACATAGAAAGTGAATCTTCAAATCAATCTGCTGCATGATTTAACATTTAGAAGATGGAAAAAATTGTCCAGGGGAGAGAAACTTGTATCCATTCCCAGAGGGAAGTTTGATGCCTCCTTTAATGTTTGTTGGAAGACTTGCTGATAGAGTAAGAGGAGGTTTCGGCTCCAGTTTATGGTGCCCGTTTGGTCTGTCACAGTCTTCCTGCCTTTCCACATGTTTCCTGCCGGACCCTTGTCTGGGTGAGAGATTCAGCAAACCCAAAACATCTTTCTGAACTGTACTCATTTTTTTATTCCCACCTCGGAGCAAAGTGGCAGGATTGGGGGCCTCCTGTTTCTGGCTGACACTGGCCCAGAAGGTTTTCAGGTTGTGCATTGCCTGGACCTTGTTGTCCTGGTTTGACTGGCTGGGCTCAGAAGCATTTGCTGGGCTGGACGATGTGGAAACAGACCCTCTGGAGGAGTAGGAGAGGGCTGGAGATGGGGCACTGTCGGCAGGAGAGCGACAAGGTGATATGTGGCAGCTGTAAGGTGAACCAGAGTATTTGGGTTTGTGTTGGGCCTGCATGCGCTCCTCTGAGGAGCTGAAGATGAGGGGGGAATGCTTCTCCTTCACAGGGAGAGACAATGAAGGAGAAGAAGGAGTCGTGGTGTTGATTTTCTGCAGTGATGAGGAGCGGGACGGCGGTTTAGGAGGAGTTGGAGGAGGCCTTGAATCAGTGGTGGAGAGGGGTGAAAGCTGCTTATGGACAGAAAAAGGGGACGAGCAGGCTTTCAGACTTGCTCTGCTGGGAGGTCTGCTGAATGCACTTGTCTCAGATGGCTGGAACCCACATGCTCCTCTGGCAGGTTTTAAAGTTGGGGTTGTGGGCATAGACAGAGATGGTTGCCTGGTGCAAGGATCTTCTTGGCCCTCAGCTCCTCTCAGAGCTTTTACTCTGGTATTTGCTTTTTGCAGAGTCTCCACAGCTTGCATGTGGGTGTGGGTCTCCTCCAGGATCTTTTGCGCCAATTCGTGTGGATCCAGTTGTCCTGCAGGGCCCATCCTCTCCTCTTGGGACTTGACGGTGCTATCTGTTTCAGTGCTCGACTGGTCTGACTCAGAGCTGCTAGCCTTCCCTTTTACTGTCCGTTTAGACAATGAGCTAGAAGAGATAAAGGCAAAGAGAAATTGTATTTTAAATGAAACGTATTTGGATGTGGAACTGTTTTAAAAAAGAAAAAACTATCCAAATCTGGCCGACCTATGTGACAATATAAAAGCTCAACCTGATTGAGATTGGCTTATTTAGGTCTTCATGCTCAAATTATAACAATTCTGCAAAGTGGGCCCAAATCCCCTTACAGTGATGTAAAATACTCATTACCACTAATCACAAGGCAGTTGCCTGCAGGGTGGAACAACTAGGTTTAAGGGTTAGGAGGCAGTTTTTCATATTGGGCCAGGTTGCATATCTTTTCCCCCTCAGTAAATTAAATCAACAATGACAGGATTTCTTTGACTAAATAAATCCTGAACTTACATTTTTTGGATGACCTTGGGGCTTGTAGGATCTGCCTGCACCAGTGGTGGAGCTTTAAGTGGGGAGGTAGGTGTGCTGATGCTCCCCTTGGAGGAAACTGTCAGAGTTTGGCCCAACACAGATCCTTTTCCAGAACCACCTTTGCCTTGTCTGTGTCCTGCGGGGAGTGGTAACGTGTCACATTCCCTCCCTGCTCGTCCCAACGGCTCACTGCTTATAATGGAGAACCCCTCATACTCCTCGTCCTCCCCTCCTGCCAATCCTCCTCCATGATTGGTCAGCCGGCCTCTTGACAGGCCGCCGGTATGGCATTGCAAGGAATAAAGGCCTGTCCCTCCACCCTGCTTCACTGGCTCCTGCTGATGTGAGCGATGGCTGATGATGTCACTTCCTGCTGGCTCAGGGCGAGTCAGGAAGCTAAGAGAGGAGGCAAGGGAGCTGAGGCTGTAGACGGAGATGGCGTCACAGGAGAGGTTGTCAGAGCAGCCTGGGGGTAGGAAGGAGGGCTGAGGTGGGTAGCAGCTGAGGGA
This sequence comes from Crenichthys baileyi, assembly GCA_036173005.1. NCBI lineage: Eukaryota > Metazoa > Chordata > Actinopteri > Cyprinodontiformes > Goodeidae > Crenichthys > Crenichthys baileyi. The sequence continues at coordinate 434,422 of JAHHUM010001472.1, read as the reverse complement.
GACGGGCAAGGAGTGAGGCTGGGAGGCTGACTGGGAGGAGGACAGAGACTCTAAAGAGGAGGAACTGTCCATGCTCAGTCGCTTAGGCAGCTCTGTGGAATCTTAATGATAAAAGGAAGACAATTAATAGATAATTGTAATGTGAAAATAAGTTAAAATTATTTGATAAAAAAAAATACATTCGTTATTCTTACCAAACAGGGCAAGAAGAGCCTGAAGGGCAAAATGTATATTACGTCTGCTGGCTTGTTTTCCAGTCTTTAACACAACTTCCTCCTGACCGACCTCACACAGATCAAAACCTGCAGAACATAAGATACTTCATGATACTTTATATCGGAGTAAACTAATATGTTTACTAGAAATGAAAAAACGAAGCTAGTTGAGGACATTTTCTACGCTTTTCATACACAGAATATGAGCAGAAGCCAGGCAAATTCAGATTTGACTGGCTTTTATTTTATCCATTCTCCCAAATGTTGCCAGAGATACTTAACTGGGTACAGTAGTTTTGGACTTCAACTGGGCTTTTGCAACACATTAATATTCTTTGATCTACACCACTCCATTGTAGCTCTGGTTGTATGTTTATGGTCGTCCTGTTGGAAGACCAAGCTCTGGTGTAGTTTTACAGATTCCTACAGGTTTTCATCCACCCTCTCTGACCAGTTTACATGTCCATGCTAAACAAAATGCCCCCACCCACCTGTTGTATGTTGTCAATATCATGTCCTATTATTTTTACATGATTATTACTATTTAATTTCCTAATGGTTTTAGATAAAGCCCATCTAGGGACAAGTGCTGCAAACTAGCGTATGCTATAAGCACCATGAGACAGGCATGGGACTGATGTTTTATTCAGTTTGTCTATGTTATTGTGTGTCTGTCCCTATCAAATAAACCTGATAAATAAATAAATATGATGCTCACTTTCTTCTAATAGGTTTTTATCACAAATTGTTTGTTGTTTTCATGCCACTCTTCCATAAAGGTCAGATTTGTGGAAGGCCCAAATAACATTTGTTCTGCTAACAGACTCTCTTCAGCTATGGATCTCTGTAGCTCCTCCAGAGTAACTGTTGGCCTTTTGGCCACCTCTCCGATTATTGCTCTACTTGGCCCGCCTGTCAGTTTAGATTAATCTCAGAGGCCTTCACAGAACAGGTGGATTCATACTGACATTAAATTACACACAGGCGGACGCTATTTACTTGTAAGGTCTCTTCTGAAAACAGCTGTAGCTGCACAATGGTGAAATTGTTTGCACCGCTGCCTAGCAGCAATAAGGTCCTGGGTTCTATTCCCAACCAGGGATCTTTCTGTATGGTTGTTAGTTTGGTTGTTATCCTTGTACATGCGTGGGTTCTCTCAGGGTACTCCAGCTCTTACTCACAGTCCAAAAGCATGACTGTTAGGTTAATTGGTTACTCTAAATCCTGTGTGTGTGTGTGTGTGTGTGTGTGTGTGTGTGTGTGTGTGTGTGTGTGTGTGTCTGTATGTGTGAGTTTGTATAGTGTGTGTATGGGTGCATGTGGTGTCTCTGTGTTGCCCTGTGATGGGCTGGTGACCTGTCCAGGGTGCAACCCCCCTTTTACCCGATCATCCTCCCACTGCTGGTCTGTCACATAAAATCCTAATAAAATACATTGCAGCTTTGGGTTCTAACTAACAAAGGCATGAAATGCACTGTTAGCAGCCATGTGCCATAGCATATACCATATGATATAAATGACAGCATGGAAATTATGAAGGTGAAGTTCAGTTTCTTGTAATGACGACTTACCGAGTGCAGCCAGGAACTCATGGCAGCCTGGGAGCCTCCATAGCTGCACACTTATCGACACTTGAATGGGAGCCAGTGGGAAGTCTTGCTCTTTGTCGCCTGACTGCAGCTGCACCAGGACTTGATGAAGCTTTGAAGAGGAAATAAGATGTAACTGTAAGCATGGATTGATTTTTTCAACCACATTCCCTGAATGTCTTTCCTACCTCCTACATATTTCTATTATCACATTTGGAAACTTACACAGAGCCATTTACATAAAAAACCATGTTCTAAATCACATAGGGGTTTCTGAGCAAATACTATAATTAGGGCAAAGCTCATGTATAGCGCCCACACTGATGAAAATGCATGCAGCCAATATCTGTTCAATTTGGGTGAGGCTGATTTGACCCATATTCAGCTCAATTCAGAAATTTAATGATGAAACACTTACCATCCCCACCATGCTTTTAACTGCCTTTGAGATGCAAGTATAAAAGAAGAGGACAAAGAACTTTAGTGTTTTCTTTCTTTTGCAAGCGCTGGCTTTGTGCCACTGCACATTCAGTCATGCATGAATGAACTTCAGTTTATAGTAACAATGACTGAAAACTAGGATGCTGTTTTTTAGGTATGTATAGGACACTACAAGCAAGGACCGGTGGCTGGCAGTAACAATTGAGCAGATGAAACATGGATATTTCTTTTGGCACTAATCCTCTTCTGTCTTTCAGTCATTATTTCAGTCAGTTTTCAGTCATTATTTTAATATGACTGATCTGTTTGACAGCTAGCTGAAATGAAGAAATATGAGATGAACATATCAGGATAGAAAAGGCACACAAGGACATTAGGAATGGACAAAGAGCACAGACCAGAATTAACTGTGAAAGGTAAAATGTTTTATCTATTTAAATATTTCCCCACATTAAACACCTTAACAAACAATGTTTTCTGATTAATCCATTTTCTCCCTCTCTGCTGTGCTGCAGCTATGAGTCCTAAGCCCCACCCAGAGGATGTAGCCATGCTAACAGGCAGTTTAGTTATCCAATCAGCTGTAGAACTGTTGATTAAGCCTAACACGCTCCCTCCTGTGGGTTCAACTCAAATGTGAAGTGTTCTTACAAATAGAGCATTAGTAAGAACAAGAGTTGCCTAATTATTTAATAAACTATTCGTCTTAAAGCCCTGATATAGCTCTATATTTCCTTGAACACTAGCCAAAGCACACACTCCTATTGATACAGCTTTTAACCGCCGTCAACAACAGAACCCAAAATCTTGAAGGGATTTCAACACTAGAGATGATAAATAAATGAGAAAAGAATTCAATTTGCAATGTGATTGAATAAATTTTTTTTTTCTTCGAGTAGGAGTCAATGCTGGTAAAGATTCTCAGTCTTTCACTACATGGTAGGTCCAAAAAAGGCTGAAAAACAAAAAAACTGGACTACGATTCTTTTAGTTGAAGGCGTTTCGCTCTTCATCCAAAGCACTTTCTCAATTTGAAGCTAATGGGAGAAAGGTTCCACGCTTTAAACTGTTTGGGATGTTCTGCAAATCTAAATTCACATGCAGATTAGACTCCCCTGACATTAGGGCATCGTTAGTGGTGCTGTTAGCCTGGATCACTGAGAGATGTTCTGGTCAAATGCAAGGAGGTGTGAATTGGTTTGAAACTAGACATATAGACATTTTTGTTCTCAAAATAATGTCGTCTGTTGTGCCATGCGTCCATGGAGAGGTTGTTTAGTTTCTCCAGTGTAGAGATTTGGGCATTTCTCGCTGCACTGAAAGCAGACACCATGCCGCTCAGTTTGGGTTTGGGTATTTTGCCCTTAGAATGAAACAACATCTGTCTGAGAGTTTGGTTAGGTCTGAATGCACCAGGATGTGGTGTTTGGAGTCAAATTTGAAAACGTCAATGGAATGGGAGTGAATGGAACAAGAAAATGCTGAAGGGGCACAGATTTTTCTATTTAGTTAAAAAGGCACAGAAAAAAAAAAACGTGAGACCCAACCTAGCCAATTAATTTTTACCATATTTGAGTGCAGTCTATCAACTATTTTTACCTCTATTTCACACTGACTCTGTCATCTGTGCATTATGCTCTCCTTCACAAATAGAGGCCATTCTAGTCAATGTGGTAATTCACAACGGCTCCGCGGCACTGCGGCCTGAAGGAGAGCCCTCCTCTGTCGTCCGTCAGAGATATGGATCGAGTGTCGAATGACGGAGCACATATGCGTGGATTTCAATAGGGGTAAAGTTCAAAGATGATATAGCTATTGCAGGATGCATGAACGGATCCTAATACAGATCCAGTGTGAATTGCTGCATGGCACAATTTGCGACAGATGACGAAGCAGACATGGAACGTAGTCAGTGAATTCGTTGTACGTACGATTCTCAGAATATTTTCAACTAACAAACTTTCAAAATTACCTTTCCAAATCCCTAATAAACAGGCCATTGTTGGGGTTTTGGACAGCGGGGAAGATTTCCTTTGATTTGAATTGAGGACATGCTTACACTCCAACACAAGCATAGAGAAGCATCGTTGTAGTTTTCAGCTTGGGAACTGGATGCTTTTGGTCACTTCACTCTTATTTCATGTACCTTATTCTATACATTCATATTTATATCTTTACATCTAAATCATTTGTTTCCTTTCAACAAAATCCATGCCAATAATTACTTTCAATAACTACTCAAAATCTATTTATAGCTAAATGTTTTTAATCAAAGACCACATGGACACGTGTGCAGCTGCACTGTACATCATGGCAGTACCTTGTGAATGAGCTGTTCTCCTGCTTCAGATGTTGTGACCAGTTTACAGAGAGCCTGCAGAGCTGGAGGGGTCAGACCTGGAGGGATGCACATATACATGTATTAGACCTTTAATAGCAATATTGCACATTTAATTTTGGGTTGCTTAGGTTCTTTCACACAATTCTCCTACTAAAAAGCTACTGGCTTTTACTAGAAACATCTTAATACTTTTTAGCCTGACTGACATTAACAATTTTTGCATTGTTTATGGACTCTTTGTCCTTCTAGAGCTAATGTGTGAACATGAGCAGCTCATAACAGTTCAAGGAGCTGAGTTTTTTTCAAACATCACATACATTTAACATAGATTTTCCAGAGCCTTTAGCCTTTAGTTTGAATTGAGTTTGAATTACTGTCTTGCTGATGTACTCTCCATGGGTTAGGTGTGACCCAGAATCTTATTCAAGCAGTTTGACTGACAGGAGAAGCCTTTTGAATAATGGAACAGCTCTTGTACCAAGCAGAGACTGCAGCGTGGTGCTGCACTGCTGCAGACGATCTCCAGGGTCGGACATCGGGAAGAACACCGCCGCAGGGAGCCCAGCACCGCAGCCGGAGACTTCAAGTCGAAAGCCCACAGCAGACAGGAGGGCCTGCCACCCGGGAACTCCCCCGACCTAACCAAGCAAAGAGGAGACGTAAGGGGATCATGAGCAGAGTAGGAGCAGAGGATGGTATTTAAAAACAAGAAAACAGACCTTATTCTCGATGCTTTGCTGCGATGTGTACATCGGGTTACAGTGACCACTCTGAATGCGCTGCAAGGACTTTTCCACCTGTGGGGAGAAATAAGGACTGTTTGAAGTCATGTGTTAAATACTTGGTGAATTTATTAGAATGCAAACATTACACAGCTCCTTGCGAAACGACATATATCCCCTTAACTTTTTCACATTTTGTCAGGTTACCTTAGTGTTTTTAGAATTTTATATATTAGACCAACAAAAGGTTTTGAACAGCTGTAAAGTGGAACAAACAATACACACCGTTTTAAAAAAATTTTTACGAATAAAAATCGGAATTAATGTGTGCATTTGTTATCAGCCCCTTTACTCTGGTACCCCTACATAAAATCCGGTGTAACCAATTACCATCAGAAATCTCCTAATTAGTCCACCTGTGTGTAATTTAATCTCTATAAATCCAGCCTTTCTGTGAAGGTCTCAAAGGTTTGTTAAAGAACATTAGAGGATAAACATCATCATGAATCCCAAGGAACACAGCAGAAAGGTCAGGGATAATGTTCCAGAGACAGGTAAAGGAGGTTAGGTCATAAAACAATATCCAAAGGTTTGACCGTTCAGCAAACATAGGGAAGAAGGTGCTTTGATCAGAAACCAAAAGCGATGTTTTTGGTCTACATGCAAAATAGACGTAACAGAAAAAGTCTTCCAGGTCTAACAGTAAATTATAGCCACACCTACTCCTCTGCCAGCTGAACAGGACTAAGCGATGTAAACAAACCCAGGTGGACAAGACTTGTTTAAGTGGGAGAAGTCATTTGGATGCTGCCATGTTTTTGTGAGGCACAGATAGTCATACTTGTAGTCCAATAAGAGGTCCTGGAGGAGCTGCCCCTTCCTCGTTAGAGAGCGGATATTAAATAATCCAAATTGGACAAAATAAATGTTCTTCCTAAGTTTAAGAGTGGACTGGCACTTCCTAACCTCCACTCTTATTACACTGCTGCTATTATCTGTTTCCTGAGCTACTGGTCACAATCCAGTATATCTATGGGTCATTATGTAATGCTGCTGCTGTTTTGATTTATCTTTTTTCTGTTGTTCCCCTGCAAAGGGGTGGTTGGGGTTTAGTTTTTACACATTTGTGGTTTAATAAAAAACGTTTAAAGCTTCAGACGTGTAATGGCAGCTCACCAAGTGCAGCAGCACCCTGAGGGCATCCCTGGCTTTCTCTGGATACTGGAGGATCTCTGCCAGGGCCTGTCCAACCAGTGACATGGGACTGTTCAGCTTCACATCACTGCCTATCAGCATGTAACCTGAAGGAAGACACACAGCAGGGTAACAGAGTAATACATTAAATCTGCAATGACTGCCTTCTGGTGATTTAGCAGCAACAAAATCTATTTTCGAACAGAGAAACAAAACAGTGGTCTCCTCTTGTCACATTTGTGCCTCTGCATCTCATCTGTCTCAACACAAACAGCTCATTAGATGAAAAAGCCTCAACTTTTAACCCTACTGTCCACATTACCCAGAGCATTTGTTGACCACGTCAGTAGGATTGCGTCACAATCACTGTGTGCTTTAGAAAAAGGGACGGCAGACGGTTACAATTTCAAATGCTCTGTAATGTGATGAGGTTGCATCTGAGCTCAATTACTCTTCTGTGATGCTGCAATAGTGTACATAGATTTTAGAACAGCACGTGCTGCATCCAAGATTAAAGGGACACCAATGCATTTTATTAAAGAGACAAGGCAAAATCGCAATGTTAAAGCATGGCTTAATAAGAGGAGAGTCCAGGTACTGAACTAGACCAGCAGGACCAGGATTTCAATCCAGGTCAGCCTCAAACAGATCTTACAGCCTCCATGCATGTAGTTCCTGGTCAACTGGTTCAACTACTAGTGCCCCCGGGTAACCCCTTACTGCCTGAATTGATGTAGAATTATATAAATTACATAATTATATAAAAAAATATCTACTTATATAATAATGTAATTAAAAATTATTTTTTACATAGGTGTCTGTATCTTATTTTTGATTGTGCAGTTTATGCACAGCTATTGACATTTAGATGTGATTGGTCAGTCACTTACAAACTTTTCCTATTTATAGGAGTTTCTAATCTTTATAATTTTACTATACAACATCAAGGTCTGTGACCAAGATGTTGCAAAAAATTGTGCAAGTTTAACAATGTGTTGGAGTTTCATGTTTTGAAATTCTTCTCCTATGCACCTGTTTCAGTTACAGATTTTCATAGCTGTTTTTAAAAGGAATTTATGATTCTTGAAATATTGAATATAGTTCTATAAATAAAAAATTTGGATTTTTTAATGTTTTTTTGCGGTACCAGTGGCTACATTTTACTAATTTTATCGACAGTAAGCTCACAAGAAAGGGGTGGAGAGAGGGGGAAGTCATGTAGCAAAGGTCACCTGAGCCAGGAGTTGAACCCACGACAGGCTGTGTTGAGGACTGAAGCCTCTGAGTATGGGTTGCGCATTTACCCCTGTGTCACCGCCACATCCCCAAAAAATGTGGATTATAGGTATTTTTTTAAATATACACGCCAAAAATCTTATTGGCTCGTCTAAGTATTAATTTGAAACATAAAATGCATTCACACGTGTACTTGTCTAAATTTACTGATTACTCGGCTACATAGCTGTATTTCTGCTGATTGTTTTATCACAGCAAGCATTAATGCTGTTTAGGCTCATCATTGGCTTTTTTATGTGGCATTTCCTTGTGAATTAATGATTTGATTGGTTTCAGGTACATTTGTTGTTGGCATTGCTCACACAGTTCCAAATATAGGGGCTCCATGGGGTCAGTGAACCCTCGCAAACTAATTAAATTGACATCAAACATCTTGTACTGTAACACACACTGCTACCACAATTAGTTTAGGGGTTAACTGCTGTCTACATACAACTGTTTCCTGGGCTTGACTTGAAAGAGAGTTTTATTATTTTAATTGTTGTTGGAGAGATGTGGATGTTTGATTCTTTGGGCTTTTTGCTCACCAGCCCAGTTGGAGGGGTGTGAGAAGTGCTTGCTGCTCTGCAGGTTCTTCATGGCCTCCGTCAGAGCCACACTGGCTTTGGTTCCATTTAGAAGGGCAGTGTAGAAAGTGTGCATGAAGAGTTTGGAAGCAGCGATCTGCACCGGCCAAAGAGAGATACACACACACCGAATGCCTGCAGCCAAGAATGCTCGGGTCAAACCCACCACTCCGTCAGCCGTGATCCTGCAGTTAGACTCCGGGTACAACCTAAAGTGGCAAATAACCAGACATCAGCTGGCTGGATTAAAGCTAACACTTTTTAAATGTAACTGTGAACAGGCATACCTCAGAACCACCAATTTGACTGTGAGGCACAGATCTAGGATATCAGCGGCAGTGAGGAGAAAGTCGTGAAGTGGCATACTGTCACACACGCTCTCCACTCCACAAACACTCTCCCCGTCCTCGCTTCTTTCTTCCACTCCTCTGAGTCTCTCTGGGCTGCTGTAACTCTTAGGAAACAAACACTCGACCTCCCCTTCCTGATCCACAGCTTCCCCTAATGCTGACTTTCCACACAGAGTGTTCTCTTTTGGCCGGCTGCTCGGCATGTCTCCCAAGGTACGTTCTTGGCTGGGGGCGAGGACCAGCGCGGCGAGCTTCCAGGATATATGAGTTGCGAAGTGAACACACTCTGCCTGATTCAGTGCTGCCAAAACACGCTCCTTTGTGGCGTTAACTCCAGTCAGAGGATGACAACCCAGCTGTTCCCCCAGAGACAGAGCTTCATCTTGGGCTGAGGGTAAGGGCCCCCACAGCCAGCGGTCCATAACACTGGGAGGCAGGTGAGGATTCCCGACTACTGCAACCACAGAACCTCCATCTGGACAAAGCAAAGGACCGCTGGAACGAGGATGAGGCTGAAGGGAGAACACAACAAATATTATGTTTACCTTTTTAAAATTTTATAAAAAGGTGACATAAGAAGATGAACTGCCTACCTTACTTGCAGCTTGCAGGCTGGCCAAAGAAGGTACAGAAATTATATTAAACCTTTCATACAGGTACTCATTAGAGGAGCTGCCTTTAAGCAAGGCAAATGGGATCAGGTACAATTCTCCCTCTAGAACTACTACAAGCTGTCTGTTCCTGCCAACAGGTCCACTGTTGTGCATCAGGCCCTGCAGGGATTAATGCGAAGCAACAGAAACATAAAGACATCTTCAATACACAAAATTCAATTTAGAGATTGATGGAAAAGATCTGTCCCAAAAAAAACAAATACATACCCCTTCCATTGGTGCTATCAGTAAGTCATAAAGGGCTCGTAGAGGAGGTTTGCCAATCTTACTGGTTCGACAAAGAGGAGAAGATAATCCATCCTTCACAGGAGACACTGTAGTACTGTAAAGGCTTGTCATGCTCCGACAGCTTCTGTTAGAGGTGTAAATCTCTGTTAGAGGTGTAAAATACAGACTTAACAGGATTAGAAATACTCTTTCACAATGAGTCAATATTCATGCTGATAGATCTATGAAGTTTCAGGAATTATTTCCAGGAGCCCCATCAGTTGGGTTAGATACTTAATTTCCTTAATAACATTTTCAAAGGCTCTCAAGCCTTGTGTAACAAATTTACACAATCGCTAACAGAACAATTAAAGAGCAATTTATTACCCGGAAGTAACTTCAACAAAAATATTTTCTCAAAGAATCTAAACCAATAGAGTGCAGCTTTTATTTCCTTATGAAGAAGCTATTAACCACACTTTTTGGTTCAATTTCACCAACCACACCCAGATCTGATTTCTGCCTAACATGTATAATCAAGAAATCAGTTAATTGGAACCTACCTGACAACATGAAGAAGGCAAAACGATCTAAAAAAGCAACAAATTACTCTCCCACTCTAAAGAAATTCAAGAACAGATGACAAAAAAAGTACCATCTGGAAAGGGTTACAAAGCTGTTTCTAAGGACCTGGGACTTCGGCGAACAACAGTGTGAGCCATTATCAGTGGTAAACCCTTCCAAGAGTGACCGAACTACCAAAATTACTCCAACAACAAATCAACAACTCATCCAGGAGGTCTTCATGAACCCAAAACATCTAAGTCACTGTAGATTTTGCTTGCCGTAGTTAAGGTCAGTGTTCATAAGTCAACAATAAAGAAAATAAATTCTGCAAAGATGGCAACCATGGGCGAGGTACAAGACCAAACCACTGGTGAACACGACGACTCACATTTGCCACAAACATCTTGAAGATTCCAGAGCATTGGGAAAATATTCTGCGGACTGATGAGACACAATTTGAACTTTCTGGAAGGTGTGTGCCTTGATATATCTGGCATAAAACTAGCACAGCATTCAGAAAAAGATCATCATACCAACAGTTAAACTTGGTGGTGGTAGTGTGATGATCTTGGGCTGCTTCAAGAACTGCAAGATGTCCCATAGATGATGGAACCCTGAATTTTGCTCTCTAGCAGACAATTTTAAAGGGGAATGTCCAGGTATTAGTTTGTGACCTTACAAAATGCTTTTGGGTCATGAGGCAGGATGATGATTCAAAGCACATCAGCACATCAACCTCTAAATGGCTCAAACAAAAACAAAATGAAGGTCTTGGAGTGACCTAGAAAAAAATCTGTATTTACTCAGGTAATCTTTGTCTGATATATTTTTTTCATCATGTTATTTTTTTCAATCAAATACTGAATACCAGAGGCTACAATGCTCCTGGAAATTGAATATAACAATTTCATTATCGACACATGTTTAAGCTTCACCTGCTTTATTATCTGCTATGGGAAACTCCCAGTGTCATTTTGGGATAGATGATTTTGATACATACAGAGGCAAACATACAGACTGCAACCAAATAAATATCCATTATATCCTTTTACACTTGAAGGTGTAAAGGAGAAATGACAGTGCCCATATAAAACCTAAATGCCCCTCGAAGGCTAAATGTACTTCCTGGAGACAGTGAATATTATGAGTAACACTTTTTACTGTATGGTATGTGAGTCAATATGTTTAAAACCTGAACTCCAACCTGTTGAAGAGGTTATTTCTAGACACCATGCGAAGATAGCCCGTTGGGTCAGTGGCTGAAGTGAGATTGTTGTTCAGCTCCTCAAACTGCTGCTCCAGCAGATCTCCAGCTTCACTCTCCGTCTCACTGCTGGAGCAAACTCTGACAACACAAAAAAACATCAGTGGTACACTGTTAGGTTGGTGGTCTTTTAACTAATTTAGTTCTTTCAAGTTCTTCTTCATCACATTTGAAATAATTTTCTAATATTGGAGCTACAGCCGCAGCAGAATCCTTGCATGCGCTGAATTAAGCAAAAGTATTCACACCCCTTTAAACTCTTTCACATGTTGTCATGTCATCAAGGAAAATGATAGATGTTTTTTTTTAACCAAAAAAACATTATTCATATTCTGTCAATTTTAATCTGATATTAAATAAACCATCTGTGTTCATATGTCTACTATCATCTGAAAATGGAAAGAGGATAGCACAACTATAAACCTAACAAGTCATGACCGTCCACCAAAACTGACAGACAAATAGAGCATTAATTACAGAAGCAGCAAAGAGGCCCATGGTTACTCTAGAAAATATAACACTGCACAACATCCAAAACACCCCATCCTCACTGTGAAACATGGCGGTCAGAGTTGATGGGGATATAATGCATAAACTTATAATCATACCACAGATTTTTTATTTTTCATTTTCATCCCACTTCATCACTATGCACTACTTTCTGTTAGTCTGTCACAGACACAGTAAAATAACCAACGTTTGTGGCATGACAAAATGTAAAAAAGTTTGAAGGGTATGAATATTTCAGTGACTCGGTGTAGACTGAGTGATCAGAGTTAAATACTAAAGGGTTTGGTTAGTCCCGTACTTATCAAAAAGTATTTGGTTATATCTGTGGAATTTCGGAACAAAAGCCCCATAAACGACAAAAAAAAAAATAGAACAACAGAGATTTAGATGATTTGAAGTAGATAAGATGAAAAACAGTATATTATGCTTTTCTAAATATGAAGCTGTGAACCAGATTCCATCTTCAGCATCATTAGCCACCTGTGCTGTACAGTAAAATATCCAGCAGTGCTTACACTGTCGCCCAGCACAGGAGGGGACCCACTCCCCATTGACTTAACATAATTAATCTATACAACATTTATTTGGCCTGTAACTGTTTTTACTGGTCATGGCGTGCTTGAGGTCATGATGTCCTGGGCAGGGAGTGATATCAGTGAAGTAAAATTTTACAACAACCTATTTTTTGAATTTAAGGACAAACCTTTATCCAAATCTCATTGTGTTAATCTCTACCTGCTGTGATGGATGTCCACTCCCAGCGCCTCTCTAGCGTTGCAGATGTACTGATCCAAAGACAAGGGGCCTCCTCCGTGCAAACTACCGCCACCATCTTGGAACTCAGAAGTCTCCAGCCCCGCCTCTCCCAGGTATACCTCGTTAAACTTCAAGATGCCTGTTGTAGGATTTCAGGAATGACACACAGAGGTTTGAGCACTGAGTGTTCACTTGACTTCCTGTGTTTGCATGTTGCCAAAGAGGGACATGAAATAAAATTTTACGCTTCACTCAATACAGTGCCTACAGAAGGGCTCAAAGCTTAGGACAGATTTAAGCAACATCATTAAGGAGCTTCATATTTACCCCTCAGTGTGGTACTTAAGTGTGGTCATTAAAATCCAAATGTTTATTTTTTTTTGGAGAAAAATGTGATCAAATGCCATATCAATAACGTTGGCATTTCACCTCTAACAGCTCAATCCTGCCAAAGGATGAGAAGGTGAAGATTTGCAATAAAATATTTATTTAATCCATCATGTGACTTTCAATCAGTACACATTGAAATCAGGATAATGTGATAAACTGTGTGAAAAAACTGTTTTGTGTGGATAAGAATATGTCAACAAAGTTGCGTACCTGTGCCTGGAGATATCAACCAGCTGTAGAGAAACCCTCCTGCCAGGGAATAGTAGAGGACCAGTGCCTTTTGACCATTGATCATCTCTAGGATGTGCTCCACAGTGACTGGGATGTAAGGGTCAGCACTTGCTGCTCGTTTACTTCCTCTCTGGCGCTCAACCAGGAGATCAGCAAATGCACGTGTGCGTCCTCGCTCAGCTATGGCCAGAGCCTCATCGTGTCGCCCTGGAAGAAGGGACCAGCACATGAAGTTGGATCAAACAAGAGAAGAGCCCTCGAGTACACAAAGGCAGCCTTGTAGCAAGTACTAGCTCATGGTTGGAGAAGAAAACAAAAAGAAGAGCAGTAAAACATTTCACCTAGGCTGACGAGGACTCTCTGGAGAGCCTGGTATGAGCTGGTTTGCAGATCAAACAGGGAGAGCTTGTAATCCAGATTCTGTTGTGTCTCGTGACGGATGGTCTCGAATAATGCAGAGGCTCTGTACAACTGTAGCACAGCAAACAATCCTATAATGAGACACTTGTACAACAACTACAAGTGTTCCACTGAGGGACAAACTTCATAGTCAGAGCTTAATTCACATGCCTTCCTTTAACGTTTATTATATTGTCTTTGAATTCTAAATATTTCAAGCAGAAGTTACTGATCTCAAATGATGATGACGTTAAACTACAACCTGCAGTTACAGTGCTAACCACTGGGTGGTGCTGTCAGCACACAGCCTGACTTTTTTGCAATGACTCTCTTTAAATCTGACAACAAAGTCTTCTTAAACTCACAAGTTATTAATTAATTTAGCTGCTGGAAATCAGTGATAAAAATACATAATATTATAACATGAGCTATACTGTGTCACAGTTCAGTATCTGATGAGTACTTGACATTCCCTAAAGGAATAACATTCTAATTGCAAGTAAGAAAATATGCCGTAATACAAGCTTATAACATAATATTTCTTAGCAATTTGCGCATTCAAACACTAAAACATTGGCATACAGAAGCTTTACCTGTACTGCCAAACAAAACGTGTACATTTATCACAATCAATCCACAATTGGGGTGGATGACACATATCTGGGGCTGGGTGTCACAATGTTTTCAATGAAAAAATTGGAAAATTCAGAAACAACCTTAATTTTTAATACAACCTTTTCTTTTAAAAAGGGTCAATTTTAGATTTTAGATAAAACTACCTCATATAGAGACAACTTTCTTGAATATGCCATAAAATGACATATATAGTTCGGCTTTCTGGGTCTGAAATCCACTTCTTGCCCTGGATGCACCCATATCTCTTTGGGTGGTTGTTTGAAAAGGGCTCCTCGTACACCAGAGAAATTTATCTTTGCCTGAAGATGACAATTTGTATGTGTATTTCTGTATCCGAGGCATTGATGATGTATTCTACTTGCTGATTTTTCTGGGTAAATTTCTAGCTAATCTCTAAACACTATTTTGGAAATTTTCCCAAAGAAGGGGAACAGACCCATCGTGACAAAACTCAACAAATAGAAAAAATCGTATCTTTCTTGTACAGCTTAAAGTGACAGTAAAGTAGTGGTTGGTTAACATTGTATTTACTGAGGTGGAATTTGTTATAAAAGGATAGAGAGCCAATGGCTCAGATAACTTATGAGGATAATTGTACCAAGGCAGAAGTTTTGGAAAGGTGTTTCTTAAGGTGATTACATCCAGGAAGAGAAGTCAAGCAAGCAAACGAGACATTTTTTTTTTCTTTTTAAAGATATTTTTTTTCGGCACTAGAGGCCTTTATCTTTGATAGTAGGTAGACAGGAAAGAGGGGCAAAGAGAGAGGGAGACATTCGGCAAAGGTCGCCGGGTCCGAGACTCGAACCCGGGACGGCCGCTTCGAGGACTATAGCCTCTATATGTGGTCACGCACTAAACCCCTACACCAGCGTCGCGCCACAAACACGACATTTCTAATAACTAAAAAAAGAAAAACCTTTTCTGTTTTAAGGACAAACAACCCTTTGTCTATAGCCACCATGGTCGCACATTTATACGAAACGTATTAAAAATAAGTGTAGAAGATTATTGCTTTAAGAATCCACATTTCCCGTTAGGTGAGCTGTACCATGTACCATAACTCCTGTTACTTTAGCTTCCTATCGCTGTCCCTCTCAAAAAGAACTGATCCAAAGAGAGTAGATAAATATTTAATTGAAATCACTCCTTGGGTTTCTCTTGTTTTGAGATATTGCTTCAATATTTTTTCCGCATTATGTTCTCTCCTCATGCTTCCCTTTATCTTGTGAAATACACAAATCCCTCCCTAAAGCAAAACACCCCCACAACATGAAGCTAGCACCACCGTACTTCACAGTTGGTATGGTACTCTCAGGCCTGCAGATTCCAGATCCACTTTTTGACATTTTGTCTGATTTCTTATGATTTTTCCATGAGGTCACACAAGGAAGAAGTATGTTTGAAGTGTTACATTAAAATGCATCCACAGGTGTTTCTCCAATTGAATCTAAATAATTATGTAATATCATTGTATAGTTATGTGTCTTAGTTATACAGTCTATGTGTACTAACAGTGACATTATCACCTTTCTACTTTCCATATCTTAATCACGTCATTAAATATTTTGATAAATTTCTGTTATGATTCTGGCCCGTCTGCCTGCTCTGCTCTCACTCATGCAATTAACTCATCTGCTTCACCTGTCTGCTGCTGCTGCTGCGCAATCACCGTCATGCCACACACCTGTGGAGCTGCAGTTATATACAGCCCTCTGACAGGCAGACGGTGCCAGATTTTCGAAAACATTTGTGAGTAGTTATCCAGCGTTCCTTCCTGACTGATCTCGTTCCATGACCTTGCCTTTGCCTTACGGATTATTCCCTCTTGCTTGCTCCTTGTCTGACGGATTGGATTTTGGATTTTGACTCTGTTTTCTGCCTCTGGTTTATGTCTCTGCCTGCCCCTTGTCTGACGCCTCTAGCCCTGGAATTTGACCCTGTTTCTGTCCCTGGATTTACGTCTCAGCCTAGCCAGTGTTTTATTCAGCCTGAGTCCGCCTGGCTCTCTAGCCTGCCTGGACTTATTTTCAAGAGGACAATCACAGCTCTCTGTGTTCCTGTCACAGCTTCAGCTCGTTCCCCGGAGGATTTGGATCAGTCGGCAATCCGACTTCAGTCTGTCGGACGCTTCGTCATTAACTGTCTGGATCACTTCCTCCTCTGGATTTTGTGCCTCATCCCCAGACTGAGAAGGTTAGTGGCTTTATCTAACTCTTTGCAGTTTTATTCAGCCACTAACTAGTCTCTCTGTTCTCAGTGGTTCCTGGAAGCTGACTGCTGCTCTTCTGCTCTCTGATCCTGAGTTTCTGAATAAACCTTTTTACTTATCACTTTGTGTTTGGCTGAATTTGGGTTCTCTGTCTCTGGTCGTGATAATTTCATTATTTTGTGAACATTTACACACCTGGTGTTGTGCCTCCTCCAGATTACCGCCGGCCCACAACGAAAGACCGAGGCGATGGCGAATCTTTGCTTCATCTTCTCTCTGGCCCAACTGCTCAGTCAGCCGCAGACCTGAGAGGGAAGCACACAAAGGAGATGAGACGCCGACTCCAAGATGCTCATCAAAGACTTCACCTCTCGTGACTACTGTTGCAGCACTGAATCAAGCTCTACTGATGAGCCCGTGATGCTTGGATGTGTCATTCATTTTTCTCCCACTGTTCCATTTCTCTTTTTTTGATTAGCTAATTTAAATTCAGAGTTCATGTATTCTCTCTTGTCTTCAGTTTGTCGCCAACATGTTTGATCTTGCTACTTGGGAGGATGCAGACGGTCGTGACAGGTTCTGTTTAGTTCTCATTAGGGTCTCAGATTGAGCAGAATCTCATCATGTATCAAGACAACATTCACGCCTCTTTGTGTGTTCCTCCCCTTCTAGGCATGTGATCTTCTGTGCCTATGTTTTCCATGGGACGGTTAATTGGACGCACATGTCCGGATGTTTCCTCAGCACAATCCTTTGCTGCTTGTGGGGGTAATTAGCAATTAAAAGACAAAGGATCAGAGGCTGAAGAAACGGAGGTCAGGGATGATAAAAAATAAGGTTAACGAAGACTGCTTAAGTGTGCATTTGGATAGAGAATGAAGCTGCACCATTTAGGGAGGCAATTATTATAACACATGATGATGTATCGGTGTTTGACAGAGCACTGTAGTTTGACGGGGTATTAAACCAAAAAGGATTATAAAAATTTAAAAAACAAGATGCCTCTATAGTAAACAGCTCTCCTGTATTAGCCTGGACCACTCTGATTAATACACCAAAAACCATGCATGGGTCTTAAGACTAATACACCTGACATGGTTTCTAAATAACTTAATTAACTAACTTTACACATAGATCAAAGTTCACTATAAAAATGATCTTTTTGTTAATTTGACTGGATTTTATTTAGAGGCATTAGAATAAAAGGGCTGCATACATCTACATGCAACACATTTCAAATTTTATGTTTAAAAACATTTTTAAACCGTACAGTATTTCCTTTCACTTCATAATTATGTAGTACCTTGTGTTTGGGTCTATCTTATTGGGTCCCAATAAATTACACTGAAGTCTCTTTTTGTTATGTGACAGAATGTGAAAGGTTCAGTGGGTGTGAATACTTTTGCAAGACCTGTATGTAGGTTTTAGCTAAATAAAGGGTTTTAAACAACTGACCATGCCTGCGTTTTGGGCTACAGTATAAGGATGTGTGAATGTGTGTCTGAGTGTTAGTCAAAGTGTCTCATGCATCACCTTCCTGCAGGTACATCACAGCCTGAGCGTAGTTCTGCAGGGCATGATGTGTCCTCCCCAGGCTCCCGTAGGCCAGAGTTTTTGCTATCAAATCGTTGGTCTGCGCCGCCACACTGAGGTGCTGCTCCTGAAAGACCACAGCTCGCTCGTAGTTTCCCAGAGCCTCATAGGTCAGACCCAGGTTGCCATAGGCTCGACCCTGGCTCCTCACACAGCCTGTCTGTTCGGCTATGCTTAGCGCCCTCTGGTGCCACTGCAAGAAGAGAGATTACTTCCTTATCAGTTAAATCAGTACCTCCCGCGTGAATAAAGCCTGTTGGACTCTGTGCCTGCTCAGCTATCCTAGATGTCCTCACCTGTTTCTATGCTTTGTGCTGAGCTGTCTGGATAGTAATAAAAAAAACAAAAAAACAGTTAAACGGCAGAGCACAAACCTGCAGAGCAGTTTCGTTGTCTGCCATCAGCCGATAAACGCCTCCGAGGGCATCGCTTGCCTCTGCCTCCAGGGATTTATCCTGCCAGATAAAGCAGGGATTATTGCACTTACTGTCTACGATATACATTTCATAAATTATATTTTCTGCAAGGATGACAACTCGGCAGCCTTCCACAGAGTGAACCTTACCCCTGCTGAGCGAGCAATGCTCAGCTGGTGCTCCAGACAGGAGAGAGCCTGCTCGTAGTTACCCAGCTGGCTGTGTAAGGTGCCCAGCTCCCCATAAGCTTGAGCCTTACCCCCTCCTTCACCACCAAGCTCGTGGGCTACCACTAAACGTTTCTCAAAGCACACCAGTGCCTGCTGGAGACTGCCCATGGATCTGCAGACAGGGAAAAATGGAAGAAAAAAACAGATTGTTTACATATATCCTGCCATTATGATCTACTCGTGCAAAAGCACTTTTAAAAGGAGGCAATGTCATCTGCTTTTTTTTTACATCAACAGAGGTTGTGTTTGACTAAATCGGGGCCAACTATCTTCTGATTAACATCTCATTCACGCCAGAGAGCAGAAACAACAGATGGATAAAAGATGATCATTACTAGTGTAGTATTACATGGTACCAGGCCGCTGAGGGAATTTGTCTGGAAGTAATTCCCATTACCAAACAGTGGTTCAGACTGAAGTATTATTTATTACTTCCCATATATCAGAATGTTTCACATGTTTAACATTTGTTTAACAACGAACAGAATAGAAGAAATTTGAGTGCATGCTTTCAAATATGTATCTAAAAGTATCTAAGTTAGAAGAATATTGTATTGATTAGTCTCTTCAAACATAAAAATTATTTTTATTTTCTATTTTGATGTTTCATAACAATTTTGCCTTTCAGACTGGGAGTATACCAGAGCACTTAAACTCATCCAACTTCTAGTTGAGTGACTGCATGCTGGGGAGGTCATTGAGTCATTTGAACCAGGTGCGTTGGACAAGGGATGCATCTAAAAGTTGCAGGTAAACCCAGTTTGACATCCCTTGAGAACAGTCTCCTCTTTTTTATGAATCCGCTCTCTTGAGGCGCCTTTAAGGAGTTAAGAAGGCTGGGGTCCCGGACTTTGACTGTGCTACTGAAACACTTTTTTTTCTGTTTTTCAGGCATTTTGTTAGACATTTTCCATCATTCTTGTGCCATTACACCTTAGTTATCAAACAGATGGCCCCATATTTCACCATAGAATATCTTGGTAAACAGACTCAATTTTTAGAAAAGGGGCCCAGGTCTTATGGCTACAAAAACTCCTTAGCCCTCCACCACTGTGGATTGATTAATTTAAGGTTTATTTGCTCTGTGTTTGGTTTTCTCCAAATGTGCTACAATATGGCCCAAAATATCCTGTAGTGTCTTTTTACCAAACAACATCTTACCAGGCCTCTGTTGAATCGACACCATAACGTCGGCTCAAAGTCTGTTCCCAGTGTGCGATCTCATCTTTCTTTTTCGGGCGATGTGGGTCTGTTTGCTTCTTCAGGTCATGACCTCCAGCGGGCACTGGACTGTATATCTCGTCTGGCCTGAGAATGCCTTGGGATCCCCCAGAATGAGCTGGAGGACATTGCTGGGAAGAGGGATGTTTGGGGATCCCTCATGGACCTGTTACCCCTGCGACCTGATTATTGGGATTTGTTCAAAGGCTTTTTTGCAAACCGAAGCATTCCTACCATCGTCTTAGTAGAAAGAAGAGGTTTTGTCCTGAAGCCCATTGCAAGCTGTATTCTCAAAGTGTTTTTTCTCTCACTGTTCTGTCAGGAACTTTAACATTTGACATGTACATTTAAAGGTTTGGTCCAACAGTGTGTGGTGTCCGGCCACACAGCAAGCACAACACACCACACATGAACAGATTTCACTCACAAACATTCAGATGTCAGACGGGAAATCTTGCAAAACCTCTCAAGATCAAACATAAGGTCAGGGTAAATAAATGTGGCAGCCGAGGAAGAAGCAATGGCAATAGTTTGTGGACTAATTTTAAGAGAGAAAAAAACATTACAATAAGAAAAGGCCTCGGTTAAAGGAGTGGAGACAGCGTGAGCGGGGCTCTGCTTGCTACACTATAATATGAAGGTGAGTTGTGCTTTTTTTCTTGGGAAATGTCATTACACACTGTGTTTAGATTAATCTCTGTTCTGATATTTCATTGAGCTTTCCTGGTTAATTACAGTTGAAATAAACATGTATAGATTCCTGGTGCACCATGGCAGTTGTTTTGTCTCATGTATTTTGGATTTTCCTCAGTGTTTCTGTCAGCTCGCTTTCTGATTAGCTACATATCACATTCAACAGACTATAATTTTTTTAAATGTTTAATTTACCAGTGCACTTCAGTACACTGTAAGATAATATCATAATTATAAAGAAAATGGTAAACACAATATTCAAGAAAAGTAGGTCAAAGCAAAACAGAGGTCCTAAAATAGTGGACAACGGAGTCCACCAAACAAGAAATCTGTTTTTAAAAATGTTCTTGAAATTAGTGATTTTTTTTTCAACTTTTTGAATAAAAAGCTTGACACCAACCTGTGTGCATTTCCAAGTCCTTTGTAGGCTTTCTCTTGGTCCTGGACATGGTTGAGACTCTGAGCCACCGTCAAGTACTTCTCGTAGTACTGGATCGCCTCCTCATAGTCTCCCAAAGCATCATAGCAGTCTGCCAGGTTCCCGTAGGCCCTGCCTCTGTCCAGCATGCCCTCACTTCCACTCAGCTGCTGCAGCATGGCCAGCTGCTGCTCAAAGTATCCGATAGCTTCCTCAAACGCCCCCATGTTCATCTTGGTGATGCCCATGTTTCCATGGACCTGAGCCTCTAGACGGGCATCCCTGAGCCCCTGTGCGAGCCCCAGCTGGGTCTCATAGCACTGGAAGGTTGTGGTGTAGTCCCCCTGAGCCATATGGACTGCCGCCAGGTGGCCCAAAGCCCGGCACTCTCCCTGAGGATCAGCCAGATCCTTTCGGAGAGTCAGCTCCTGCCTGTGGAAGGACAATGCTGCATCCAACTGGCGGAGCAGCCTCAGTGGGAGTGAGGAGTGAGGAAACACAGGAAGCATAAGGACAATGATGGAGAGTAGAAAAAATTAGAAACGTGATTACATACAATACACAGTTACAGATAAGCCCAAATTATTAATTCCTCTGGCTGATTTAGATTTAAAATAATTTTCATGCAACCAACAAGATTGTTCCTGACAAAAAAAAGATTGTTTAAAAAAATTTTTTTTTAGAAAATGAGATGCCGAAAACAACTTTCCCCCTTCCCTCCAGTGAAAAAATCTTTATTGTAATCAATCTATTTTTATAATTGCTGACCAAGTTTTTGCATGTTTCCACTGCTATTTTTACAATATGTATTTAGTGATGAGCTCCAAGTCTTCAAGTCTAGCCATCACCCTAGTCTTTCACTCCCTCCACATATTCCCTGCTAGATTTAAGCCGAGAATCTGACCTTTCCACTTTATATTACTTCTAGTCAGAGGAAACATGTTGGTAAAAGTAAAAGATTACATTAAACCTAAATCTGCCCAGGACAATAATAATCCTGGGCTTAGCTTTATGGTCAGAGTTTCACACTTTAAAGTGCTGCTCCTATGGGTCAGTTACTATACGTAGGGAAAGCAGTACTGGGCCCATTGTGAAGGAAGCCATTGTTGTAAAATCTTGGACTACCTGCCACCTTCAGTTTTGGTCAGTTTTAAGATTTTATCCCTACACTTACAGGTGTAGCAAAGCTCTCGATTTACCGGTCGGTCTACGTTCCTACCCTCACCTATGGCCATGAACTTTGGGTCATGACCGCAAGAACGAGATCCCGGATACAAGCGGCTGAAATGAGCTTCCTCCGTAGGGTGGCCGGGCACTCCCTTAGAGATAGGGTGAGGAGCTCGGCCATCCAAGAGGGGCTCGGAGAAGAGCCACTGCTCCTCCACATCGAGAGGAGCCAGTTGAGGTGGCTCGGGCATCTATACCGGATGCCTCCTGGACGCCTACCTCGGGAGGTGTTCCAGGCACGTCCCACCGGGAGGAGGCCCAGGGTACGACCCAGGACACGCTGGAGGGACTATGTCTCTCGGCTGACCTGGGAACGCCTTGGGCTACCCCCGGAGGAGCTGGAGGAGGTGTCTGGGGAGAGGGACGTCTGGGTGTCTCTGCTGAGTCTGCTGCCCCTGTGACCCGGTCCCGGATAAAACGGAAGACGACGAGTACGAGTACGAGTACTAACAGGTGTCTGGATTTGGGTCCTCAGTGTGTACTCATTATTTTCACACTCTGTGTGCACATCTTTGCTGTAATTTAACTGCTCTTCATTGTTACATGAAAATAAGGACAAAGCGGTAATGGTAAATTGAGAAAATGACAATTGGCCTTTGAGCATATTCAGGAGGGCCTGCTTGGTTCCTTTTATGACTGGCTCTAAAAATGTCAAACATGTGGAGCTTAGCAAGTCCACAAGGTCACACTGACTGTTTCTAGTAAAGACATGGCCAGTCGAGCGTGATTGGCCCTGGCTGATGACCAGCGTAAAAATCCAATCTTCTTCCAGCCAGTGAATACATCTTACTAAGTGCTACTAGTAGGCCCTGACAACACTCTTCAGTGTGGATGCAGGTACCAGGAGAACACTGAAAGATAGCTGTTCAGAGTATCTGTGCAGAGGAACGGGAGTATTAAAAATGAAGTCAGAGGAAGCTCAGAATTGTAAGAAGCTCTGAAGAAACTGTACTTTCTACAACATGTCAAGAAAGAATTGCTTTTCCTTCAGGCTGCAGGAGAGAGCAGATAACAGGAAGGCTGAGTTGAGTACAACACAGTTTCTTTTTTTAATCCTTTTCACCTTTTAATCTCTGTCTACTATAAAATTTATCAGAACTTACAGAACTTTTTTACTTTCTGTCACAGTGCAGAGGATAAAGGTATGGTAATATGAGAGTAAGCACACACAGGTAAACTTATTACCTGTGAACTGATCCCAGTGCTGCGTATGCATCAGCTTCCATCTTTTGTTCAGCAGCTTTCTGAGCCAGAGTTAGCTGCTGCTGGTAGAACGTCACAGCTCCTGGGAGATCCCCCCGACACACAAACACATCCCCGAGGTTCCCGTAGGCTCTGAAAACCGCCTGCTGACAAATATAAACATAGCACCGTGGACAAATATCAACTCCTGAACTAAAAAACAAAAATTCAACTGAGTGAGTGAACAGAGCATCAGCAGGTGACCTGTGTGTTATCCAGAGCTTGAGCTAGAGAAAGCAGGTATCTCTGACACTCTTCTGCTCTGCTGTACTCTCCCAGAGCTTTGTGGGCCAAACCAAGATTACAGTAGGCTTTTGCTTGGGCTAATTTGTCCTGGAGGTCTTTAGCCAAAGCCAAGTCCTGCTCATAATACCTGAAAAGGGGGAGAACGTGTTAAATTAAGAGGTTTTTAATCAATTGTCAATTAAACAAAAAGAAAAGATCTAAAGAAAAATGCTGATGTGGAAGGTATGTGCCAATCTGCAGTGTCTTGTAAAAATATTCATACTGCTTAAACTTATTCACATTTTGTCATGTTTTATTGGGAGTTTATCTGATAGACCAACACAAAGTAGTGCATAATTGTGAAGTGGAAGAAAAACGTTACATGACTTTCTTTTTTTATTTTAAACAAATTAAAAATCTGAAATGTGCAGTGTGAATTTGTATCCAGCTCTTCTGAGTCAATACTTTGCAGAACCAAATTAGCTGCAGGTCTTTTGGGGACATGTCTTGTGGAAAATATTACCAAAATTAGCACAAGCTCAGCCAGTTAGAATGGAGAGTGGTTTAGTTTTCTGCCACATAGTGTTTGACATGATGGCCAAATAAGGCCACACGTTTGCTGTGTCCCCGATATGGCTCCCCCTACAGGTGGATCTCAGTAAGTAACATCTACATATGGGAAGGAAGCTGACAATTTTTTTATTACTAATTATTATTTTGTTATTAGTCTTATATTTAAATATTCTGAGAAACTGAATTTGGGATTTTTTTCCCATTTGACATAATCATTAAAATTAATAGAAGGAGAGGCTTCAAATACATAACTGTGTAGAATGAATCTCTATTGTATGACTAACAGTTTTTAAAATAGATTTACTGAAATAAATTTACTTTTTAACAAACATGTATTTAGATCTATCAAATCTAACTAGTTTCCATCCTAACTGGAGAAAGCATCCCCACAGCATGGTCATACCACCATCATGTGTCACCACGGGGTAAAACATGGTAGTGGGAGGAAAATGGCTTTCCTCATGCCACTTTTCCAAAAAAAAAAAAAAAAAAAAACAAACAAAACAGATTTGTAGAGACCACGGCTAATTGTTTTGGATCTCTGCAGCTCCTCCAGAGTTACTATACACATCTTGGCTGCCTCTCTGATTAACAATAACCTTACCCAGCCTGTCTGTGTAGGTGGATGACCATATATCAATAGATTTGCAGTTGTGTTTAACACCATTCCCAAGTGTTTGGCACAACAACCCAACCCAAGCAGTATGGACACTACCTATTGGAATGTGCCTCAAGAATAAAGTCTGCTTCCTAAAAAACAGTAATAATAGGATTTGTAGATTACAGAAATACTTTACAACAATTTTAAGCACACATCACTGGATAAGTACGAATAATACCATCTAAGGTAAACCCACAAAGCATTTATTGCAGATAAGAGGTGTGCAAACCAGAATTTGCAGTTATGCCATACTCTTTTGATTTTCAGATGATGAACTGAACAGATCTATGTGAGATATTCAAAGGTTTGGATATTGCTTCATAACACAACACTGCATTAAATTTCTCCACATCTTTCTCCCTGAATTGTTTGATTTGTTTTTTGGTCTTTATGAGGCTGTTTGTTCAGCAGTGTTCTCCGACAAACCTCTGAGGCCAGAAACCTTAGGCCTCTATTTTAATTGTGATTAAATTATACACAGGTGGACAATGTCTGCTCATTAGGTGCCTTCCGATGGGAATTGAGGACAGTGAATTTTTTGGGAGTAATATACTAAGGCGAACTGAATGCAAAAACACAACAATCTTCAAATTTGTATTTGTAAAAACACTGAAACTACTTTGTGATGTTCTATGATATAAAATCCAAATAAAGCACATTGAGGTTTGTTGGTGTGAAAACTTTTGCAAGGCACTGCATTTCTCACCTGACAGCATCTTTGTACTGTCCTAGGCAGTAGTGAGCATAAGCCAGGTTGTGGCAGACTTTTCCTTCACCTTCCAGGTCCTGCAGCCCCGGGGACAAAGCCAGGTACTGCTGAAAGTAGGGTAGAGCCTGAGCATACTCACCTCTCCAGCTGTGGAAGTTACCTAGGTTTGCTGCAGAAACAAATCAGAAGAGTTGATGAAACTGCTCATGAATTACTTTATTAAAATAATAGATTCCTTCTTTTTCTTTTTAATTGGCTTGCCTAGGGCTCTTGCTTCAGTTTGAGTATCTCTGAGTTCCCGTGCAATGGTCAGGTGGTGACGGTAGTGCTGGAGAGCACGGTCATGAGCACCCAACGCCTGATAAGCTACTGCCAGATTACCATGAGTGGATGCCTGTGACTGGCGATCATTCACCTGCAGCACCAAGAGAAAAGAGTCATTCAAGAGGAATCCCATCTTTGCATTTAACCTAAGTATAACAAATGTAAAGAATACAGGAATTCACCTCTAGAGAGATCTGCAGTTCCTGTCGGTGGTACCGCACTGCCTGGTCGTAGATGCCAAGTGCATGATATGCGTTGCCCATGTTACCGTAGGCCCTCCCCTGGGCTGCATAGTCACCCAGTTCCTGGGCCAAAGAGAGGTGGGCCTTGTGGAGCTTCAGCGCTGTTTCATGCTCCCCCTTCATGTGATGTATAATGCCTGATACAGAAAGCAGAGGAATAAAGACAAAAAAACAGGATGACATTCCACAAAGCAAATAAAGGTAAAAAAGCATATCTAATGCTAGTACAATCTCACTCAAGGTTAGCTTCAGTCAATTCTATTTTTATCTTGGAGAGAATTAGAAAGCGATGAATCAGTCCGCCATTTTTTACAATAACTAGCTGTGCATTACAATAACCACTTCCTTTATGGATTTAAAAATGCCACCAGGAATGGGATCCATCCCTGATACAGTCAGACATTTTTTTTACAGAGTACATTGATCCGGACCCGAGGCTCACTTTCAGGAAATGACAATAAAAATTTTGCAATAATTGAACTGTAAACCATGCTGGACCTTTCAGATTCAGACTCTTTTTACTGTTTCTTTAAATCCACACATAATGCCACATGTAAACATGGTCAAACTGTGGAAGCACAGAGAGAAACATTTGCTTGGCAGAGAGTTTATTGTGCCAATCTTTTCTTCGCAAGGACTTCATAATGATTGAGGATTGACTGCTTTGTTTTTGTTTTTTAGGTGCAAAACGTTCAGTGAATGTAATGAATTTCATTTGTGAAAAAAATAGACTGCTTTTCAGAACAGGTAAAGGACATTTATTATTTTAAGGCAATGTCAAAACTTTATTAAATAAAAAATGTATTACTAATGCACATCAAACATACTAATTACCCACTATGAGGTTGATGAGTATTGCAAACACAACATGAAATGAAATGGATGTAAATTCAGAACAGTAGTAAATAATTAATAAGCTTGGCCGTGGAACCCTAATAAATCTAATAATATCTGCCACTGAGGCTCTTTAGTACTGTAGTCGCAGAGATCAGTTTCTCTGTCCAGGGACAGGGAACTGTTATGCCTCTCCTGATATATCCTGTGATGAAGCTTTCCTCTGTCAACAACCCAGTTTTAAGAGACAAAGCAGGAAACGTTTGAAAACTCTAAAAAAAAAAAGGAGCCTGGGACACAAGAGACAAAAGTTTTCACTTAAAACATAATCAACAATCTAAACAAACTGGAAATGATTGAATTTTATTTGTATTTATTGTGTGATCTCAACTTTAAAGCGTGACTATCATGGTTCCTCATTATACAAATTTTCTGCTTGTTTTTCCCCTGTTTTTAAACATTAATTGGTTATATGTTCAAATTCTAAATTGTATTGATTCATTTATTCATTTGTACCTTTTCCTCTACTTACTTTTATTTAAGCCCATTACAGACTCAACGATTAACTCTTTCATAGCTTCAATTTCTTTAAAATGGAGTCAAACAGTTTCTAAAAGGGCCTGAATTTAATATTTAGAATACAATCTACTTTGTAACGAAATATTTATTACCAGAGCAATAGTCACCACCATGTAACCATGTAACAAAAAGATTAACAGCGAGAAATGACCTGGTGATTGGCTTGATTGGGCCAGACTGGTGACCAGTCAGTCCAGTCTGGAAACCAGTTCCCAAGCTTTAAGAGGTTGTGACTCCAAGTTGTTTGAAAATGACGTCTGAGAAAGTACAAAAGCTAAAAGGTGCAGTTTAAAAGTACTGTATCTTCTAAGAAGCCATGTAGCTCATCATTCGGCCTGCTTCTTTTAAACAGGAAGTTTGACTTCAGCAGATAACAGAAAACCTTAACATAGTTGATCTGTCTGTTAGGTAATATCCTGAATTTAAAAATACTGGCAGCTTTTAGGAACTCTCAGAGGTAAAATTAGAATCAGTTTCTTCCTGGAAGACTGATCCTCTAGTAATGCTTACCAAACTACCCACACTACGACAGTGCCAGAGAGGGTGAGGGGTTGAGAAGACAACAGGAAGGCTGGCAGCCAGTTTGTTTTTAAACATCAGTCTGTAATAGAACATGCTGGATTAGGAAATGCTTGCAGCCAAGGAGAGTAAAGGGGATGAGCTACATTCTCTAACCATGCTAACTGCTAATAACAGAAAAATGTTTAAAATGTAAACTCTTTAATCATTTTGTCTTTGTTTTAAAATATTAAAACTCATGTTAGGACACTGGACCTCGACGCCTGGAGTTGTCCACCCCTGTTTTAAAGTAATTTCTCTTTCACACAATACACAGTGACCAGCGACTTTGACCACACAACTCAGTCATGAGCGTATCTAGCTCCACCTCCACTAATGAAGTGTTAATTAAGTTCACAGGGATTGCTTTCTGTCAAGGTGTTACACAACCATGAAAGTTAACATTCTGAATGAAAGATCCAGTAATAACTTTACTATCAGTTGCAGCGAACAGTAAACTTGATTAAATGTTGGAGAAATAACTTTAAACCTCAGCTACATTGTCTCAGTGTTATCAGATCAAACATAAATAGTTTAACAAGGTGTATTACAGATATGGTGCAAATTAGTAAAACTCTGACTTCTTTTAACTGTGTTATGGTGCTGAACATGTCTGTAGGGATAAACCTAAAACTGCTTACTGGTGTGCAAAATACTCTAAACCGTGGATGATAATTTTTATTTTTCGGTGTTGTTCTCGAGATATGAAGATAATTGACTGTTACCCTCTAAACGAGAAATAACAGGATATTTTGTGACTTCAGCCTAAAGAGAAAAATATACCAGAAGTTGAATGATTTCATCTAGTTACATAAAGTATTTTGTAAGGAAAATAGCACAACTAAGACATAGAAATGAGGAAGATATGTTTCCCTATATTGTACACCCTTAATTACATGCGTATGTTGCAGTCCCTGTTTACTTCAGCAATCTGTGTTATGATAAGACTGTGGGAACTCCAGAAGGGAAAATGCTCCTAATGAGTTTTTTAAGTACATTAATGTGTAACGATGCTTAATGTGTTCTAAATTGCAAATTGTGGTGTCCGTCCAGAGTCCTGAAGGCCTGTGCAGAGGACTCTTCAACCTTAACCTGACCCAGAAGAAGGTTCCAGTATTGGGGAAAACCTCCTGCCTTGTTCCAGTACCAAAGAAAACCACCTATCAGTCCTCAATGACTATAGACCTGTTGCCCCGAGATTTCACATCATGAAGGTCCTAGAGAGCCTCCTGTTGACCCACCTGAGTAAGCAAACAAACAACTTTCAGGACCTCCTTCAGTTTGCTTATCGCTGTGGAGTTAGAGTTGAAGATGCCATCATACACCTGCCACAACAAAACCACTGTCATCTGGACAAAGCCAGCAGCTCTGTGAGGATTATGTTCTTTGATTTCTCCAGTGCATTCAAAACAATTCAACCTGATTTGCTTTGTCAGAAACTCCAGAAGACTCAGGTGGAGGCCTCAACAATCTCCTGGATCAAAGACTACCTGACAAACAGACCACAGTTTGTGAGGCTGAAGGGTTGTGAGTCTAACCAGGTAGTCAGCAGCACAGGGGCACCACCGGGGACTGTACTCTCACCATTCCTTTCACTCTATACACCTCAGTCTTCCAGTACAAGACAGCCTCCTGTCATCTGCAGAAATACTCGGATGACTGAAAACAGATGCTGCCACAGCTAAGCCTATTTTCTCCGAATGTACCAATGGTCCTTATGTTTAAACACTTTAGTTTTAGTTTCATCAGACCAGCCGCATGTTTTCTAAAACAAAACTCTTTGTCCCTGTATACATTTGCACAGTGTAATCTGGCTTTTTATGTCTATGTTTATAGTTTCTTCCTCTCTGAATGGCTTTCAGCCCATGTCGGTAAGAGGACTCGTTTTCCTACGGATAATGGCACTCTATTTTACCATCTTCAACCAGCATCTTCACAAGGTTTTTAGCTTTTGTTTTGGGGTTGATACACACAGATCCCACCGAAATATGTTCATCTCTGGGACACAGAACCCGTCTCATTCCTGAACAGTGTGATGGATGAACCACACTTACGGAGCTCCACAATTCTCCTCCTAATATCTTGATTGATTTCTTTTGATTTTTTTCGTGATGTTATACAAAAAAGCAGTGGGTTTGGGGTGTGCCTTAAAATACATCCACAGGTCTATCTTCATTTAGCTCAAATGTTTAGCATTAATCAAGATACTTTAGCTCAAATGTTTGGCATTAATCAAAAGCCATGATAACAGAATTGAGGCTTTTCAACAATTTGTAAAGTCATAGTAATCTTAGGAAAAGAAAGTATAGAAAGTAAAAAAAATATTCTCGAAACAATCCTCTCCCTAATTATTCTGGCATTTAGCAAATAGAAATAATTTAGGTACTTCTAACAGACGTACCTAAGTAAGGAAAAATGAAGTCAGATTTAATGGCGGTGAAAAACAAAGGTTATTTTAATACAGTGTGTGTATAAATCGGCTGATTTCAACTGTCTTTTAAAAGACATGTGGTCTGAAGGTCATTGGTGCCTGTTGCAGTGTTGGGACCCCAGCCATGGGTTACAACATTAAAGGCCGGTAAGAACTTTTCTGAAACTTTCAAAATAAATCGAATTAACCTACTTCCAGCAGAACTGGAAGGAGGGACACAGCGCGCTAATGTCTGTTTGCTGGCAAACAGAAATAACTCTTCAAATTGGATCCAATAGTGTCATATGATCACGTGATCATATGCACTAAGTTAAGTAGGAATGAATTGCTGTTTGTGTATCTGGTAGTCATTCATGAACAGGTTAATTAAGTTGCAAGCGCTGATTGACTTTTCTTTCTGAGGTCTACAGAAGCAAACTGTGTTCCAGAGAGTTCCCAGCAGAGACCCTGTCTCTACGATGCCGAGTGGAGCAGTTTTTCCCAGTCTGAAGGAAGGACAACGGGACCGCATCACCGTGGCTACAGCAGTAACATGCAGTTCAGCCGGCCCAGCAAAACGCTTTCCTCAACTTTGTCGCCCTGGACAACTTTTCCTCAGCACGGTTCACGTAAGAGGTAGTGTTTGGGCGGAGAATAGTAGCTTAGAATGAAACAATCTAAACATTTTTCGTTTGGTTTTCTTTGTGTTGAAAACTCAGCTATCTAAGTGCTAGCAGATTAGCTGCTCAGCGCATGTGCTAAGTTTATTTGTTCGGTGTTTGTGTTTGTAAAGTGAAGACAAACTTTACTTTAAGGGTGAATTTTAAACACAGAAGATTGGCCATAACACGCTGTCCATGCTTATGCATTTTAGCCCCTTTTATTAGTGATATTTTAAAGGTATGTGTTTGATTCTGGGAACCAGCTATAAGCTTCTTTTGTTAGCTCCAACCGCTAACAGCTAAGAACACGTGCTCAACTACTTTGAGTCAGCTAAAGATCATTTACCCAAAAAGGCTGTTAGTTTTCAAGCTAGGAAATAATATTTCCCTAAATATTATTTTACTAAACTTGATAACTAAGTAAACACCATAAAGACCGATTTATCCAGAAAGATTTGGTTCTTATTCAAAATAATATTTCCTTAAATATTTATGGAGAATTGGTCATCCAGAAGGTTGGTTTTTATTCAGCAAATCATTCTTTAAACTATTATTATATTGAAATAATATCGTGCATTGTGAATGGTTGTCTGAAGGTATATCAATTATTGCCTAAGTTAGTTCCAAGTCTAACTTAACTTCGTTTCCAGATTCTTCAAGATAATCCTTGGTTCTCAAACATAAACATTGCATGGTAATGTTGCATCACTCTTTTGGTCATGGTTTTCAACCATCTTTGATCAACTTGTTTATATTGTACATAGCCCATTAGTCTTCCTTATTCTTTCATTTTGCTTGGTGGTTTAGTTGGGTTGTTTTAGAATAGTAAAGAGTTTGTTGATTGAAAATGTTTTACTTTGAATTGACTTATTTTTTTTTAAAAAAATTCTTGTATTTTAAGAAATTGAGTGAATTCATTCTGTGTGTGTGCAGAGTTTTGCTGTTCAATAATGTCAGAGCTTGGCTCATCCCTTTTGATTTTGTCCTAATAGCACTGCCTTATTGGGCTGGTATTCACAGGACAACCGTTAACAGACTGAAATATTATTTGATAAAATATTAAAGTATTAATATTAAATATTAAATTCATATTCATAATCACAACAGCAGCAACAAATCAGAAAAGACCAGAGAGCCTAGGCTGTGTTTGGTTGGAACAGGAAACTGCAAACCCCGCTGACAATATTATTGAGCAATGGAAAGAATATCTTTGATAGAAGAGGCTAAATCTGTGGAATCAGGGAAAGATTTACTATGGGGCAGTTCAAAGTTGCATGAAACAATTGTGGACTGATGATTTAGGGTTTTAAGGGCTATCTGGTTCTTGTAAGGAAGAGATTTACATGTTGATTCTGTGGGCATCTTCAATCTATGAATTACACAATGCATTGGAGTGGTTGCCAAACTAGTCTAACTGGAAGTGACTGGTTTTAGAGGCAGTTCCTTCAAGACTGCAGCCATGGTCATCAACTTGGAAAAGCTGGAGAGTGATGGCTCGGTTTCTCTCCTGGACCCTTGTGTCTACAACCCAACCTGTTTATGAGAAGATGGATGGATGGATGGATAATGGATGGATGGATGATGGATGGATGGATGATGGATGGATGGATGGATGGATTGGTGGATGGATGGATGGAGGCTGTATTCATTTTTTAGAGCAGATTGTCTGTTGTCATTGTACAACATCCATAATAACCAGAATGACCAAAACTGTTTTTTGATTGTTTAATCGAACTACAGTTTTAAAGGGCATGATCATAATTCAACACTATAAAACTATGACAGTATGTATACAAACTCTAATGTAAACAATGACAAAAATTGCCATCCCTGTAAAATGTTGCCCTCAATTGTTTGCTCACTGAGAGGAATGTTGACCTGGGAGAACACTGTATGTGTACAGTATCTGTTGTTCCTGAAAGAGACTGGGACAAATGAAGAATGACAGAGGGGTTACAAGACAGAAGCATGATTACAGGGGGTGTCGAGACACCAGATGGAAGAGGTCACATGTCAATTTCATGTCAGATTGCCTGGCAAAAGAGTGAATTATGGTTTCATTTGTGCCAATGAATGGCCCTAAAAGCCAAAATCAGTGATCAGCAACTAGCAAGACTTAAAGATTGGTTCAATCTCAGAGCTAAAGCAAAGGAGAACGGGCAGAGATTTCTGCCATACCCCAAAAGATCTGCAACTGTAACTGGAGTGAAAGCGGTTCTACAAAGTATTGAGTCAAGGGCAATAAATACAAATGAATACTACACTTTCAGATTTTAATTTGTAAAAAAAATCTAAATCTAAAAATCTAAATCTAAAGGCATGTATTATTTTCCTCTTCTCTGAATTAAAATCAAATTAAAGCTACGACAATGAAGAAAAGGGCACTGCTTCCCTAAATTTTACATTGGAGGAGATCCTTTCACAGTTTCCATGTTTTATAATGGTAAAATCAAGTCAATATGTTGTCAAAGAGCAACATTTGCTTTTTTAATGTCATTGTCATTGCCATTATGACAAGCTATTATTAGTACAATTGGTCACTGGTTCATTGCACTCAAAACATAAAAAAATACCAGACTAATACACAATAACTGCTAACCAATTAAAGCACAAACTCAAACACTTAAAACAGAACTCAAAATAAGAGGAAGTAAAGTAAGAGATATGTATTTATCCATGTACAGAGAAATTAATTACTTAAAGCACTCTAATTTTATTTGAAACAAGTTTCCTTTAATTGGCCTTTCATTGCATGGTTTGCATCTGCATAAAAAGTCACACTCGGTGAGACAAAGAGCTTATATATGCATGAAGCACCCGGAGACATGACACATGCATGTTTTTGCACACATTATAAAAGGTGAAGCTACATGAAGCAGAAGACTATAAGAATGCAGGAAATCATCCAGCATGTTATGCTGTTGTCTGGAGTATTGACACCCATGAAGTTTTTCAAATTTTGTTACATTGCAAATGCAACCTGCAAAGTAATTATTGAGATTTTTTGTGACAAACCAACACAAGGCAGTGCATACATGGGAAATGAAGGAGAATGACACAGTTTTCAAACCAAATAAATAAAATCTCAAATCTAAAAGTGTGGAATGCATTTGTACTTTGCCTCTTTACTCTGATACCTCTAAATAAAATCCAGCATAATTGCCTTCACCTAATTAGTAAACAGATTCCACATAAGTGGACACTAAGTGTCATAATTGAACAACATCCAAATCCAAATCTATTTTATTTCTAAAGCACATTTAAAAACTGATTGTTAAACCAAAGTGCTGTACAGTACTAAAACAGGTCAAATCAAGGCACAAATAAGAATATTAAAATATAACCAAAAAAATATAAATAAAAGCAGAATTAAATCACACAAAACTGTAGCAAATAAAAAGAAAAACAACAAACCAACTCACACTGTGTCAAAGCCACTGAAAATGTGTGTGTGTTTTAAGAGAGACTTAAAAACAGTAAGAGAAGAGGCCTGTCTGATATTTAATGGCAACTTACATAATGTTGGTGCCACAACTGAAAAGGCCCAATCTCCTCTGAGTTTCAGCCTAGTTAGAGAGACACGTTGGCATAAATGCATGGATTATTATTTCCAGATCATGGTTTGACAAGACTGTTTTTTTAGTTTTGCTACCTGGTGTAGCTGAAAGAAAAGAAAAGGCTCCATGAAGAACAAGGAACACAGCAGACAGGTCAGGAAGAAACTTGCAGAGACAGAACAATATCTCAAGCTTTAAACAGAGACCTTACAGACAGGTACCAGGTAGCCAGGTGCTCTGTTTAATCCATCATCTGACCATAAACCAACAGCACACCTACCAAGACAGGGTAATAATTTTGTTGACAGGATAAGTTTAGTTGTGCACTCCACAAATCTGTCCTTTGGGAAATAGAGGCCAAAAGAAAGCCGTTATTGTTGTGGGTTTGATTCCAGCTTCCTCCTACCACATGTCGATGTGTCCCTGGGCAAGGCGTATCGGTGAATGAAAGTGTGCGTGTTAGTGAGGGCATCTGGGTGAATGTGGTTCTAGTGTAAAGCGCTTTGAGTGGTCAGTATGACGGGAGAGGTGCTATTTAAGTTCAGTCCATTTACCATTTCTAGTTGGAAACAGCAAACAAGTGGAAGAAGGTGCTTCTTTCAGATGGGACTAAAACTGAACTTTTTGGCAGACATACAAAATTCTGTCTCTGGCAGAAAACTAACATTAAACATCAAGGCGGACACATGGTGGTGATATCATCACGTTGTGGGATGCTTCTCCTCAGCTGGGACAGGGAAGCTGCTAAGCTGATGGATGGAGCTAAATACAGGGCAAACCTGGAAGAAAACCTGTTAGAGGCTGGAATGACTGGAATGGAGGTTCACCTTTCAGAGAGACAGCAACCTTAAACATACAGCCGGAGCTACAATGGATTGGTTTAAATCAAAGCATATGTATGTGTTACGATGGCCTAGTAGAAGTTCAGATCTGACCCAAAATGAAAGTCATTGGTGAGACGGGAAACTTCACAGAAGCTCTCCATCCAAACTGACTGAGCTTGAGCAGAGAAGACAAATATTTATTTCTGTGTGAAGCTGGTAGATTCACAACCCAAAGAACTAGAGCTGTTATTGCGACAAAGGTTTTCAACAATGTGTTGACTCACAGGACAGAATACAAATGCACATACTTTTCAGGTTGTTATTTGTGAAAATCATCTAAAACCATGTGTTATTTTCTTTCCATGTAGTACTTTGTGTTGGTCTGTCACATAAAATCTCTAGGTAACAAATAAATAAAACAAATATTGAAGTTTGTGGCTGTAACAATAGAATATAAAAACATACATAGGGCATAATTGCTTTTACAAGGCTCAGTATGCGTTGAAAACAGGGTTAATGGCAGTTGAGGATGGGACTGATTATGAAAGATTGGGGACCCTTGCTCATTGGAGTCTTGAGCTAAGAGGATTACACAGACACCTGCAGTGCTGGCAGGAAGAGCCCTTTATGGTTGCAAACTGCCTTCTTAATTCTGCAAATGTAGGGGTAATCACAATCAAATGCAGAGCATCCCTTCTGACGAAAGCCACCATCGAGCGCAGCATGAACTACAAGTAGAGACACTGAAAGATGGTGGGATCTCCCTGAGTAGATGGGACACAGTGTGAGCAGCTAGGATTAGTGTGGAAAATTAGCTGAGATCTGATGAGCAGGCAGTCTCCTCAGGGTAATTAGGTCATCTATGACCTCTTTCCTCCACAGATAGAGGAAAATGGTGCTGTGAATTACCTGGGCCTTCTTTGGTTCAGTTTTAACACTGACTTGTGTTTGAGGAGACAACAGAGAGACCAATCCAACTTGCCTATGAACAACAAAAGGCACCTCACTGTTAGGAATCAGTTCTTTCATTAGAAATTCTCTACGAAAAACTAAACACAAATAGAAACACCACTGAAATATCAAGGCTTGCTTGATAAAATCTTAATCAATAAAACAGCTGCAATACCACTTTCAGTTATCTTGCTTTTTTTATAAAGAAGTGTTTCACTAACAAAGACAACAACGTGATTTCAAACAGTGATTAAAGACAACAGTGGATGTCATAAGAGATAAGATAATTGATTTTGTTTTGATTTTGGGAGAGACTTGGGGAGAGACGTGCTGCTGGATTTTTCAGAGATGGTAACTGATAGTGGGGAAAGAAAATTAAAGAGGCCCCAGAAGTTACCCAAAGCAGATATGTAATGGATAAGAGGATGAGGAGGATGATGGAAGAAGGAGGGTAGGGATGAGGGGATAAAGAAAAGATGAGATGAGGGATGATGGAAGATAAAGATGAGGAATGAGTAATTAACGAGAGACAAAGGGATGAAACTATAAGGGATGAATGAGGGCAGGCACAAGGGATCAATGAAAATACAGACAAAGGGATAAAAATGTGAAGGATAAATAAGAGAACAGATAAGGGATGACAGACAGAAGATAAGGATGCCTATGGATAAGGGATGGTAGAAATGAGAGTTTAAATATTAGGTATAAAAGAAGGTAAGGGATAAGGGATGAGGTGATAGGGATGAAGAATGGGTACAGGTGAGGGATGAAGACATAGGGATGAAGAATTGTAGGAATGAGCGATGAAAGAGTGTAGAAAGAAGGACCTGGGATGAGGGAACATAGGAATGTGGGTGGGTAGCGATGAAGGATGCAGGTTGAGGCATCTTAAGGATGAAGGAGGGTTATAATGAGGAAAGAAGAACTGGGATGAAAGGGAGAATGCTTGAGGTCAGTCCCAGGCAATAAAATAATTTCACTATTTTATCAAGGAACAGGAGAGGACAATAACAATGACAGAGTTGCTTAAAAATGTAATAGGACAGACAATCCACGTGGCTTTTCAGGCTGTATGTGGAGCCACACTGGGGTCCTGCTATTTTTTTTTGTTAGAGATGCAATGAGAAATAAGCTTTTGACTGAAATTGGCAAATTTTTCAGCTTGACTGGCCCAGCAGGTCAAAACTCAAAAATCAGTGAAAACATCATACATATGGACTACCGGGTAGAACACTGAAACTTAGCCACAATGTGTGTGAGAGAGAGAGAGATAGACTTAGCAGATAACAGGACAACTCAAAGAAGTACAGCAACATTGTTCTGTTTTATCCATTTAAACTTTCAATCCTTGTTTGCCATGGAACATGGTGGAACCCCTTGAATATGGAAATTTGGGCAGCATCTTGGAAATCTCAAGAGTTAAGGTAAGGGTCTATTGCCCCTTTTCCACTGGCTCAATTTGGCCAGCCCGGAACAGCTCCGCATGGTTCTGCATGTTGTGTGTTGCATTTCCATAGACCTGCTTTCGCTCCGCTGGAGGGAACACCTCCTGGAGGCGCGGCTTTAAAGCATCATGTGTCGTGTTGCATAACCGCGAATGAAGCACTGCCGCAATGTGCGGTAAAAACCATGGCTGGTCGTTTGATTGGCTACATCAGCAAATACCTTTTCATTCCTTGTTGCCCCATCCAGCTGCCGCTGAATATTGCAGTCTCCTATGATCGCCAAAAAAGCTTGCACCTCGTTGTTGCTCCAAGGGGTGACTTTTCCAGATAACTGTCTGGACTCCATCATATGTTTCTCTCACTCGCTTGAATGCACGTTTGAAAATGCCGGTTGTTTTTTTTACGCTGGTCGACTCTTACGGCTGGCTGCGCCCACTGCCAGTCAGTAAACAGCAGTTTGTTTACGTCACGTACAGTACCGACTCAGCCTCGCTTAACATTGCTAAGAAGGAGGTACCAAATAAGTAGGTACCGGTACTGAAATAACAGTAATGGAAATGCTCGCAAAGTTGGGCCAATTCGAGCCAGTGGAAAAGGGGCATATTTTCTCCAGGTACTACATACAGAGAACACAAAAAGAGTTTTCTGAGAAACACTAAACCACAAGTTCATTTTCACACTTATACAGATATTCTTCCTGCCTATAATCTTGAGTTAGGCAGTCATTTTTCTTTGACATCATTAATAAAAACTATAATAATTCCTAGACCTTATTTATTATGGTTTACCAGCTGACTATGTTCACTACTCCTGAACTCCACGGAATTGCTTTGTAGATTTGTTCAAGTTCAGAAGAATTTGTTTCAATTCAGAGTAAGACAAGCAGTATGTTGTTCCACCACTGGTAAGTTGGTTGTGTCTCATCAGCCTCTAGAATCATCTGAGCATCTAGATTATTTTAAATCATTGAATTACAGTGGATCCGGAAAGCATTTATACTGCTTCACTTTTTCCACATGATAATAGGGATAAATAGTTGGGCCAGTCATGGGATGGAACAACCAATGAACTACACACACAGAGAACAACAGAGTGGTAAAAATTCTGAGTCCCAGAATGCACAGCATAAACTCATGCTCAAAAAAGCTGGAATCCTCGGAACATCATAGTACAAAACTCTGGTGTGCAGCATCGTTCGTCCTCTTTCCCACGGCTGTTCATTTAGAGCAGCATCGGGGAGAAATGCGTGTGGATGTCTGATTTCACTAGCCGAGTTTGACTTCTTCTTCAAAGAACCTTGGAGCCCACAAATGTATGGGGGAGTGGTGGCCTAGTGGATAGAGAGCAGGGCATTTGCGTCCTGGAGAGCCCAAAAGTACCCTGATACAAATCCCACATTCTGCCACTCTGGGTCCCTGAGCAAGACCCTTAGCCCCTGAATGCTTCATGGGTGCCGCACAATGACAGCCCACTGCTCCCTAAGGGAAGGGATTGTGGGGACCCCAGCCATGGGTTGCAACATTAAAGGCCAATAAGAACTTTTCTGAAACTTTCAAAATAAATCGCATTAACCTACTTCCAGCACAGCCAGGAACAAGAAGGGAATAACAGCGGACTTCCCGTGATGTCACTGTTTGAATAATAATTTTGCGCGCCAACAAACAGACCTCTTCTCCACAGGTCCCCAGT
Organism: Crenichthys baileyi; assembly: GCA_036173005.1. Taxonomy (NCBI): domain Eukaryota; kingdom Metazoa; phylum Chordata; class Actinopteri; order Cyprinodontiformes; family Goodeidae; genus Crenichthys; species Crenichthys baileyi. The sequence continues at coordinate 394,582 of JAHHUM010001472.1, read as the reverse complement.
GGAACTGGAAGGAGAAACACAGCATGCTAATGTCTCTTTGCTCGCAAACAGACATTACTCTTCAAATTGGATCCAAGAGTGTCATACGATCACGCGATCATATGCACCAAGTTAAGCAGGAATTAATTGCGGTTGGTGTATCCGGTATTCATTCATGAACGGGGTAATTAAGGTACAAGCGTGGCCTGACTTTTCTCTCTGAGGTCTACAGAAGCAAACTGTGTTCCAGAGAGTTCCCAGCAGAGACCCTGTCTCTACAACGCTGAGTGGAGCAGTTTTTCCCGGTCTGAAGGAAGGACAACGAGACCGGATCACGTGCAATTCAGCTGGCCCGGCAGATCGAGCTGCAGGTTAAATGCAAAGGATAATTTCTCCATTGTGAGATCAAGAAAGTACGGTGGCCCAGAGGTGTCAGGTCAAATACAAGAGCCACAACACAAATATAAAAACCACAACACAAATACAAAAATATTGTATTTGTGTTGTGGCTTTTGTATTTGTGTTGTGGCTCTTGTATTTGTGTTGTGGGTTTTGTATTTGACCTGACACCTATGGGCCACCGTAAGAAAGTCTAAAAAGACTGCCTGTCTTAAACCTTTTTATTCTGAGGTCTGCAAAGAAAGCATCTGAGCCAGAGATCCCCCAATAAAAGACGGTATGTCTAATCACATCACCTACACAGCTTTCCCCCTCCCTGCCTGAGAGAAGACAGCACAGGAACCGCGTGTGCCAGTCCGAGCAGATGCTCATCCCAGCCCGGTACACACCTTCCAGTCCAAGCAGTCCAAGCTGCCGTCCACCATGCAACTCATCACCCTTTGCACCTCCTGACTTCCAGTTCACCAGAACGGTTCATGTAAGAGGTTGTGTCTGGGCAGAGAAAATGAGTTTAGGATAAAACAATTTAAATGTTGTTTATTTCATTGTTTTTGCTTTGTGTTGTTTAACTGTCTGTGCTAACAGGCCTTTAAGCCTTGAGGCTAGTTTATTTTTTTTGGATTGTGTTCTAAAGTTAAGACCAACTTTTTTTTCAATGAGTGGTTTAAACACTTATGGTCGTGTAATGTGAGTTTGCCCTGTTTTATCTGTGTTTTTCCCTCCCTCAACTCCTCTCCTCTCCCTAACTTAAAATATGTCAAAATAGTCCTCGAAAACAAAATAAAACGTGTCTCCTTTCGCTGCTAAAAGCCTAACTAACAAACGGTAGCCACGGTTAGTTCTGCTGTGTACTACACAGTCGCCAGCACTGCTGATTAGCTACTAGCACATTGGCGCCTGCAGCTTAGGTGTAAATGCATTATGTTCATGCTGACTAATACTTTTATGTTCACTGTTTGGTTTCAGTACAGTTCCCAGAGTGTTATCCCTGCACAAATATGTGGAGTAATTAGTTTAAGCTGAAGTTTTATTGGCCGTTATTCAAAGTTACTGTTAACCCTAACTGGAAATAGCTTGCATGGCATTTCACAATAAGAGTGCCTTGCAGTTTCCGCTACAGGAAGTGCAACGTTAATATTGACAGTGACTTGACACATTTGAAATATCTGCCTGTGTATAGTTTAATGCTCTGTTTATGATGTAATGAGGAGGAGGAATATTGTAATCTTTAATTTACCAACTTTATTTGTTTTATGCTGTTTATATCAGTTTATACCAGTCTATTAACAGTAATTGATTAAGCTAATTTATGGATATGTTATTATTGTAACCTAAGTTGTTTGTTAATTTATAGGAAACCACACACATACAAATATCCCCTCCTCCTATGTTGGTGGAAATAAAGAGAAGAGGAAACTATTGGATCAGTCTCCAGCCCCTTTTCTGACCCATACTCTGAATGGCCTTAAGAAATGTTCTGGCCAGCACCCTAGTATGAACTTGGAGATTAACCTAGACTAGCACCTTACCGTCCCTCAATTACATTGTTTGTCCTTCGAGCCGGATACTGGGTTTATACTAAAAATGGATCCATATTCAGAGTATGAGGCTCGTGGTGCACGCCCCAGACGACAAATTCGGCCCCCTGCACGCTATGCAGATTACCATGTGGATCAGCTGGGTTACATCAATCAGAGACATAAAGAGGATGTGGCATCTCTTCACCAGGAGGGCAGGGTCAGGATGACCCCCCTTACCACTGCTTATGACTCTCTTCTATTAAACCACTTACGGAGCCAGGATATTAATCCTCAAGATGTGGACTGGTGTTATAGTGGAGAGGGTGTACAGCATATCCAGGAACAACAGTTAGATCCCCTACTGGCCACCAGAAAGTGGTTCTAGGGGACAGATACATGAACACTCTACTCCTCTACATCCAGTAATACAGCCCAAAGCCCCACATGAGGATACCAGGAGAGAACTGGAGAACATCCATCTAGAGAGAGCACTCCTTCAGCAGATCCAGCGAAGCATGTCATCAGATTTAGCCGAACTCAGGGCACTACAAGCAGACATGAGACAGCTAGTGTATGCAGTCCAGAAATTACAGTGCCCCTCTTCTTCCAATATAAGCAAAATGGAGTCCGTGCAGCCACCGATATCCAGCTGCATTTGCTGGCGGGGAAGAGGAGGACTGGCCTGCACCACCACCATGGCCAGATCCAGTGACTGAAGGGCTGTTACCTGCGGACTTACCGCCACCACACGCACCCCAGTGATCAGAGAAAAGATAAGCTTTCATATGTAAAGGAGGAAGCTGTCCCAATTTTTACGACACAGACATATGGGAACCCAGCACAAGCTCAATCAACAGCCCCCACCGTTGCCCCTTATTCACACCCTTGGTTCAATCCGGGTCAGCCTGCTGGTGGATCAAGGATACAGTCGCGGCCTCCAATTAGGACTTCCCACATTCCAGAGTCCAGCTACTACGGGCCACGTCCAACCATCTGCAACTTCTCACGGCGTGACCCAAGTTGGGTTTGCTCGTCTTAAGCTTTCGATGGAGAATCTCTTACCACCGGACGCCTCTGAACTTTTTAAATACCAAGTGCTAGTTGATCACCTGCAGCTAGAGCATGCACGGTTGATAGCCGATGCTTACCTCAACTCTCCTACACCCTTCTCAGACACTATGGCTGTCTTAAATGATAAGTTCGGTCAACCTCATCAGATAGCATTGAGACATATTGCTGCTGTGTTGGACTCACCAGACATCAGGCGAGGAGATATCGCTGCATTCGAAAAGTTCGCTCTCCAGGTGCAGTCACTGGTGGGAATGTTGAGGACCTTGGGCTCTGAAGAAGAAGCGGAGTTGCAGTGTGGCTCACATGTGGCCCGCCTGCTGAGTAAGTTGCCACCTGAATCGCAAGCAGAATTTCGCCGCTGTATGTTTTATAGAGGCACTCAAACTTACACTTTACCGGACCTGTCAGAATGGCTGAAGTATGAATCCTGGTGTCAGGACTCCGAAGGCCAGTTAGCAGCGAGAGGGACAAGGGAGAGGCCGTCACTAAGGGCTGATCGTCGGCAGAGTAACCGACCCACCACCGTTCTTCATGGTGGGAAGGATGTTGACACGAAGTCAGAGATTCAAGCTCCAGGCAGCTCCCTTAAGGGAAACAAGAGTAGGCCTTACTGTCCATTCTGCAACAACGAGGAGCATTATCTCAGTCAGTGTGCTGCCGTATCCAGGCTGACCAAGGATCAGTTAACTGAGTGGATAAAGAGCAACAAGAGGTGTTGGCGTTGTGCACGGTCACATCAGGCTGCACAGTGCAACCTGAAAAAGCCATGTAGTCTCTGTAACGGTAAACACCTCCAAGTGCTGCATGAGGTCAACGCGAGGACACCGAGAGAACCAACAACTGCTCCAGAAAGGGTGACGAGGGCTGCAACAGAGGTGCTATATCTCGACCGACCCACAGAAAGTCGCCGCGTTCTACTGAAAGTTGCCAAGGTCCGTATTCATTATGGTGACAGGACCCTCAAAACCTATGCCATATTGGATGATGGCTCGGAACGGACGATGCTGCTGCCAGATGCAGCTGAGATGTTGGGGTTGCAGGGGACCCCTGAGGAATTACCTTTACGTACTATCTAAAAGGAAGTACATACCATCCGTGAGGCATCAGTGTCATTCTCCATTTCCTCTCCCACGAAGCCAAAGACCAGATTCAGGATTACCGGTGCGTTCACCGCAGCACTCACTGGGCTGGCTAGCCACACATACCCCATGAAAGAGCTCAGGCAGAAGTACAAGCACCTGATTGGTCTTCCTATCCCAACGCTTTTTGATGTAAAGCCTTTGCTTCTCATTGGGAGTGATCATCCCCACCTTATCACTCCTATTGAACCCGTCAGGTTTGGACCCCAGGAGGACCTGCTGCCCTGTGTAGGAGACTGGGCTGGACACTGCAGGGCCCAGCTAGTGTAGTCCGACACCTTGCTCAACCTCAGCAGTGCCTATTTACAGCATTGGTAACCCAGACGAGCGAGCTATTGAAGTACGTTGAGAGACTGTGGCAAGTTGATACTGTCCCATACAGGAATGAAAAGCTGGTCACTCGCTCTAAGCAAGATCAGGAGGCTATCAATATCCTCGAAACTAAGACTACCCGAGTAGAGGTTGATGGCATACTCCGTTATGCCACCCCATTACTCAGCCAGAGGGACATGCCACTCCTCCAGGCCACCAAAGAAGCTGTTATGCCCAACCTGCGAAGTGTAGAGCGACGACTGGCAAGGGATCCTGTGCAGGCTGCAGCCTACAAGGTAGAAATGGAGAAACTAATCAAGGCAGGCTTTGTCAGTAGGTGTAGCCCCGAAGTACCCCTTCAGGAAGGTCGCCAGACATGGTACATCCCGCACCATATGGTGAGCCATAATGGCAAGAACCGGATAGTCTTCAACTGCTCCCACCAGTACCGAGGACAGAGCCTCAATGCCTACTTATTGCCTGGGCCAACATTGGGAGCATCGCTTCTGGGAGTACTGCTGCGCTTCAGAGAGCATGTGGTAGCCATAAGTGGAGACATTAAGTGCATGTTCCATCAGGTTCGCCTCCTCCCGGACGATCGTGCCCTTCTCAGATTTCTCTGGCGTGATGTTGATGCAAGAGAACCTCCGGGAGTCTACGAGTGGCAAGTAATACCATTTCGAACAACATGCAGCCCCTGCTGTGCCACATTTGCCTTACAGCGTCATGTCAATATCAACAGCCAACCAGATGACGATGTGAGGAGGTCAGTGGAGAGGTGTTTCTATGTGGATAACTGCCTCCAAAGTGTCCCTACTATTGCCGAGGCCAGGCACCTGGTTGACAAGTTGCGGACCCTCCTAGCATCTGGTGGGTTTGAGCTACGTCAATGGACCAGTAACGAACCAGAGGTCATAAGTCACCTGCCGGAGGAGAGCTGCTCTATTAGTGTGGAGCTATGGCTATCGCAGCACGCGACAGATACCCTCCGAATCAACTTTAGGGCTAAGCTGGCTTTTCCAGACAGACGTCCTTGGCTTCAAGCATAGACCAGTGGAGTATGGTGTTCCCACAATGCGCAACATCTACAAGGTGTTGGCAAGTCAGTATGACCCCTTAGGGTTCATTTTACCTTACACAACACGGGCTAAGATTTTGGTCCGACACCTCTGGGACAATCACCGTGGCTGGGATGACCCTCTTCTTCCACAGGGACTCCTGCAGCAGTGGAAAGCATGGGAGGAGCTGCAAGTCCTGCCACAAGTTACACTGCCTCGACCCTACTTGCCTAAAGAGGTGAACCTCTGTGGTCTTCAGAGAGAGATACACATATTTTGTGATGCATCGGAAGAAGCCTACGGATCAGTGGTGTACCTTAGGTCCATTGATAAAGATGGTGGAGTGCACCTGTCCTTTGTGATGGCTCGTTCTAGAGTCTCTCCCAAACGGTCGCATTCGATGCCCAGATTAGAACTTAGTGCTGCCCTTACTGGGGCACAACTTGCCCAGGTTCTAAAAAGGGAACTTATCATCAATATCGACCGGCTGATCCTGTGGTCCGACTCGACAACAGTGCTGACCTGGCTGAAGTCTGAATCCTGCTGATTCAAGATCTTTGTTGGTATTTGTGTGGCAGAGATTCAGGAGCTGACCAGTGGACACGTGTGGAGATATGTTGATTCGGCGAACAACCCAGCTGATGACATTACCCGTGGGAAAGGGCTGAGGGAGCTTGTTCAACCTAATAGATGGAGTCAGGGGCCCTTCTTTCTCTTGCAAAGTCCATACACGTGGCCAGAGGACCCTTCACCGAATCATGCACAAGATGCATCAGAATTGCGCAAGTCGATATTCTGTGGGGTCACTGCAGCTGTTTCAAGTCAAGCCGCTTTAGAGCTGAGACAGTACAACTCCTGGAGGGAGCTGCTGGAGGCGACAGCGGGGTCGCTGCATGGGGCGGCCAACTCTGATGGACATCCTACCGCAGAAGACTATCGCCAAGCTGAGCGATTGATCCTTCAGAGAGCTCAGAAGGATAGCTTCGCACAGGAGCACAGATTACTGAAGGCAGGGAAACCAGTCCCTAGGAGCAGCCGACTTCTCAATCTGTCCCCTGAATTGGACGAGAAGGGAGAACTTATCCTTGTTGGAGGACGACTCTGTCGATCAGAATACCTAGAGGCGACCACTCTTCATCCAGTCATCCTAGACCCATACCATCCAACGACCAAACTTCTGATTCAAGACTCTGACAGTCGACTTCACCACCCAGGCCCAGAGCGGGTGTTTGCTGAACTTCAGCGTTCTTTCTGGATTCTGCGAGGGCGTGAGGCTGTTCGGCGACACCAGTACAGTTGTGTAGACTGCCGGCGATGGAAAGCTAAATCGGTTGTACCAAAGATGACCGATCTTCCAGCAGCCCGCTTGCGCCTATTCAAGCCAGTTTTTTATTCCACAGGGATGGACTGCTTTGGGCCTTTTAATGTTAAAGTGGGCCGGCGACAAGAGAAGAGATGGGGAATCATCTTCAAGTGCCTCACCACTAGGGCCGTGCATATGGATCTCCTGACCACCATGGATACCGATGCCTTTCTAATGGCCCTTCGTCGGTTCATTGCCCGCCGAGGAACACCTGCATAGTTGTTCTCTGATCAAGGGACTAACTTCAAGGGGGGAGAAAGGGAACTCCAAGAGTCCTTTACCAAGATATCCCCAGCGTTACAGAAGCTCCTAGCACCACAGAAGATCGCCTTCCACTTCAACCCCCCAGCAGCACCGCATTTTGGAGGAGTTTGGTAGAGGGAGATCCGTTCTGTCAAGACTGCACTCTATGCCACGGTAGGAGTCCAACTTGTCCCAGAGGAAGTGCTCCACACCGTGCTCATTGAGGTGAAAGGAATTCTCAACAGCAAGCCCCTGGGTTATGTGTCTTCAGGTGCAAGTGACCCGAATCCAGTAACCCCAAATGTTCTTCTAAAGGGGGGGCCTGACGGGTCACTTCCGCAGGTAGTCTATCCGGAGGAGGAGCTTATCAGCCGCCGCAGATGGAAGCACTCCCAGGTTCTGGCTGACCATTTTTGGACCCGTTTCATCCAGCTCTATGTGCCAAGACTTCAAGCTCGCCAGAAATGGCAGGCTTCACCTGCCAACATCACCCAAGACTGTGTAGTAATAATTGCTGATCCACAATTCCAGAGAGCTTCATGGCCTATTGGAAGGGTGCTCAAGACTCACCCTAGCCCTGATGGCCACATCCGATCCGCGGATGTGCAGGTGAGGGGAAGAGTTTACACTCGGCAGGTTTCCAGACTGGTTGTCCTCCCTGCTCTTCCATCTCGGGAAGAAGAGGACAATTTCACTCCTACCACTCCCTCCCAACCATAGACTTTGTTGCCTTTATTGATGAGTAAATGTATTGCATACATTTAGGGGCGGCTGTAGAAAAATCCCCAAAGTCACCAGTTATAGTACTCAGTTATTGCTAAAGTGCTTCTAATTAACTGGTAATCAGAATAGGGGCTATTCTTTCAGGGTGAGCTCGCTCAGGGGATTGGTCGCATTGTTAGTGACGTCACCGTTTAACTTTGTGTAGGGAAATCTAATGTGAGCTTATAGTTGTGGGAGACCTAAATACTTGTTAGCGCAATATGTGCGTGAATGACAAGTGAGTATAATTAAGGGTTGATTTAGATATTCTTTGTTAACTGTTACAATGAAGGTCCGGAGCTTCCTTACCTTAATTGACAGCTGTGTTGGCTCGGTATCCGTGCCTGATGATTAGCCACTAGCACATCGGCGCCTGCAGCTTAGGTGTAAATGCATCATGTTCATGCTGACTAATACTTTTATGTTCACTGTTTGGTTTCAGTACAGTTCCCAGAGTGTTATCCCTGCACAAATATGTGGAGTAATTAGTTTAAGCTGAAGTTTTATTGGCCGTTATTCAAAGTTACTGTTAACGCTAACCGGAAATAGCTTGCATGGCATTTCACAATAAGAGCGCCTTGCAGTTTCCGCTACAGGAAGTGCAACGTTAATATTGACAGTGACTTGACACATTTGAGATATCTGTCTGTGTATAGTTTAATGCTCTGTTTATGATGTAATGAGGAGGAGGAATATTTTAATCTTTAATTTACCAACTTTATTTGTTTTATGCTGTTTATACCAGTCTATTAACAGTAATTGATTAAGCTAATTTATGGATATGTTATTATTGTAACCTAAGTTGTTTGTTAATTTATAGGAAACCACACACATACAAATATCCCCTCCTCTTATGTTGGTGGAAATAAAGAGAAGAGGAAACTATTGGATCAGTCTCCAGCCCCTTTTCTGACCCATACTCTCAATACCCTAGTATGAACTTGGAGATTAACCTAGACTAGCACCTTACCGTCCCTCCATTACAAACTGAATTGTCCCAAATCCTTGTAGATCAAAAAATACTTTTAATGTTGGTATTATCTTTTTGTATTATAGCTTGAAAACACAACTTAGAATCAGTCAAAATTTGTTTCGACATGTCAAAGATTCACAAAAACTAGAGATCGAAAAACACTCAAAACGTTCCAACTGGTGCATCTCTATTTTCCTGTTTCCTCCCCTAAAACCCTGATAATGCACTATCCACACTGATTAATTCTACCAGAATATGAAAACAGCACTCCAACAGATAACAACAAAACAGAAGGGAGATGTAGAAGAGTGTAAAAGGGCAATGCCAGAGGTCCTATGAACCAGATAAAAGGTAAAACAGAGGCGTGTAAAATTGACCTCTTTTTATTGTTTTAAAAGCAACAATTTAAAATATATTAAATAACAAAGGAGCTCCAATAGGCAGCTAAGCAATGTCCTAGTTAAAATATGCTTGGTCTTGCTAAGCAAAACGCAACGAAACTGTTATGAAAAACATTTAATTTTATTCTCTTTGACTCTTACAAAAACTACAGCAGAGATGTGAGAAGAAGAAAGGCTCAAAATAAAGGAAAGGAGACATAAGGAGGAGGAGAGCGGAGGGTTGTCAAGTCAGCAGTCAAAGAATTGTAATCATCCATAAATGATGACCTGCAACATTGATCTGAACCACAGGCTGAGGCTCGTCTGTCAGGAAACAGTCAGCAACTCCAGCTTAGGCCTGTTAGTCACACATCAAAGCATCTTCTGTGCCTGTGGTTCTCCTTCTCTTACTCCTAATGGACACAAAGTCGACTTTGTGGTGAGCGGCATTACTCTGTTGTCTTTAAACTCCCTCTCTGAGATGAAAAGGTGAGCGGAAACAGAATAAAACTGGTTATGCTGTACCATCTGAGGTATTTTAGTTCTGAAGAAGGATAAATTCAGAGTCTGAGGCACATCCTGTGGCCTGTTAAATGCAGGTAGATGTTGAAATTGATCTTCTGCAGCCAGTGCTGTCAGTAAATAATGTGAACACCCTGCCTAAACCACCCTCCACCCCAACACACGATACCACAAAAAGAAACACAATTTTAAAATACATTTCAAATACATAAAAGCAGCTAAGCTGGATTCATGGGAAGGCTACAACTTGGAGTGCAAAAGAGTAATCTACAGTAATGCTTTTGTAAGCAATGCACATGTAGTACTATTACTGCTCCTGCTGGAACGCAAAATGAGCAATGCTGAGACCCCTTACATACACAGATTAGTATAGGCTGCACTACCGTACTCCACATGTACTCCCCACAGTTTCCAGCTATGGAAAAGCACCATCAGCTCCAAACTGCAAATATAAATAGAAGTGGTGAGTTTTCCACACTACAATTCATGCAATGCAAAAAATATTTGTTAGGCTGTCAAAGAGAAGCCATGGCCTTGCATTTAACAATGACAAGGTAGGAGTCCAAGGGGGGCAAGGAGGCTGAAGGAGTTTATTGGTACATTTATACAATAGTCACAGAACAGCTGTGTTAAGTACTCTAAAGCCCCCTCACCTGGACCCTCTCATGCAGCTGATAAGCTGATGAAAGTCCACATTGAGTTTGTTTGTCCATAGAAAGACTGACACTGATGGAAGAGCAAAACTTGTAAACCATTTAAAATAATTTCAATACAATAAAGAAACAAATAGGGAAAGCTACCTTATCCTCATTTGCTTCTGGACAATGAGCTAACACAAAGACATTTTAATTGACAATAAAAGCTCTAAGTTGTCATTACTTTCATAAATAACAATTTAATGGCATCATATTTGAAATTATGGCCCCTCTCAGTGCCCAAACGTCTAAGCTGTAGGGTGAGATGTCCACTCAGCAATGGAGTTGGGTTCACTGCCTCTCACATAACACTGGGGCCGCAGAAACCTAAACCTACTTAATAAAACATGAGTGTTCCAGAGAGCCAATGATCTAGTCAAGTGATAGGCTTTGAAAAGAAACGTGCTGTCATGGCGTCTCACATCAACTAACCTAAAGCTTCCATCATCGAGTTTATCAAAGCAGTTGAAGTTGTTGTATCACAGTACCAGTACTACAGCTAATTCTGATGCAGAAATTTCTGCGGTTCATCAAGATACTTAATGGTCCAGATCAATGCAAACAAGATTGTCCAGACTCAGAAAGGAGCTTAGTCAATATACTGAGTACTGGTGGCAAATGCAATGACAAAATGGGTCAACAACTCAATGAGACCTTAAAGGTTCTTGTGTGGGAATGCCGACAGAGCTTTTCATGACAAAGCGAAATACTTTTTCATCTTTTAGAAACACCGGCAATCACAGCAAAATATTGAACACAACCTCAATTATAGTTTGATTTCAGCAAATCAGATTAAAAATAAATTGAAACAGTGTTTGGCGTTATGAATCTATGAATAAATTTCACAAGTCACGAGTCAGTAAGGCTTACCCAGGTTCGAGGAAGCTCGGCCCCGTGCTGCTCTGTCTTGCAGCTCCTGAGCAATCTCTAACTGGTTTTGGTGGTACTGACGGGCTCTCTCCAAGTCCTGATTATCATCAGAACAAAAAAAATAACATGTTATACTTCAAAAATCATAACCTACAGTTGGTGTCTTCAAACGGTTTTCCACCCACCTGCATGCAACGAGCAGCGTGACCCAGACCAGCAAATGCCCTCATCTCGATCGATCTGTCCGACAGCTCCTGTGCCAACTCCAGCACCTTCGTATGGTAAGATATGGCCTTGTCAAAGTCCCGTTGGGAGTGGTAGGCACTGCCCAAGTTGCTGTACGCCCGTGCTTCCTCTTTCCGGTTCTTCAAAGACTGCCAAAGAGTAATTGTATCATTTGGAAGAAATTACATTTTAGGGACCAATATGTTCAGAGAAAGACGCATGATTTATGACAAGACATACATTAATAATGATAACGAAAAGAAAAGTTGAAATATTTGCTTTCAACAGACTTTTAGTTTACAAACATTTAGTTTGTAAAACCCTAATTAATCTAGAAGCATAGGAATCTGGGAACAACGGCACCTGGAAATATAATATTTTTAAGAACCTCTATCCTGGTGAAAGTCCAGCTCAGCAATTTACCATTGGTCATTCTGTTTCCTAAGAGTAAAATCTCCACAGAGGGAGTTGATGTTGGCTGCATTGTGTCCAGTCAGCAGTTTATCCTCCTTTTACTTCAAAAAACAAAAATACTAACATGACTAAACATACATGTGAAAACTGGAGTGGCTTTCTTTTTTGTTGTTTAGCTGTTATGTTTAATAAAAACATTTTTTTCAGGGATAAATCTCAAACATGTTTGGTAGAGATTGAACATTTAATTTCACATTAGGCACACTTAGAAAAAAGAAAGAAATAATCTATACACAATATAAACAAAAAACAAAATGCTGAATAAGGAATGAGCAGACCTCATGTTTGAATTTATCATAGTTGTCTTTTAAATTGGGCTTCAATCTGTAAGAGCAGCCATGGACATTAGAGGAAACAATACATTTTTTCCTTTAAAGCTGCAGTAGGTAACTTTTGTAAAAATGTTTTTTTTACATATTTGTTAAAACTGTCACTTTGTTCTGACTGTAAAAAATTAGACAGATTATCTCAGAATTAAATCAAGCTCCTCTGGCTCTTCCCAGTGGTCCTACTGCCATTTGCAGAAATACACCGCTCCAGGAAGGAATGTCTTAGCAGTGTAAATAAAGTTCCTGTATGCGCTGTGCAAGGGGGGGGGGGGAAGTGGGGGGGGGGGTAGCCCATAGGGTCATTAAGGCTATAAGCAATAAGGCTTTAGGGTCTGCTTGTTCAAATTTTCAGGGTAAGTCCAGTTTTGGTCAGAACTCCCTCCTGCAGCTTTAATCTTCATCCCTGTAAGGTCATAAACTCCCCATACTTGGAAATAAAAAAGTGTCATAATCTACCTGTGTTTGGGGTTTTGAGTTTGTGTTCTGTTTACTTTCTCTGCGCTGCCATGTTGCTCTCTTGCTTTGTTTTAGTTCATTAGGGCTTATTAGATTCATTCTGGTGTTTAGGTTTTTGTTACTTCTGGATTCTTATGTCATATGTTTATATTTCCTCATAGATCTTGGACCCTGTTTATGTTCTTTTGGCAGTCTAATTGTTAACTTTTTTTTCTGTTCTCTTTGTCTTCTGTTTCTTACCTGCACTCCCTGCTCATCATGTAAATTTTTCACTCTCCCTCTGTTTCTTCAGTCTCTCTGCCACCAGCTGATCCTGATTCCCCTCTGAAAAACTCCCTGCATTTAATGGTCCATTCTCCACTTTCCCTCAGTGCTTATATTTTCCTATTGTCATTATTCTCCACTGGTTCCTCCTGGAAACTACCCTGCTTGCTGCCCTGTTTGCTGCCTGCTTGCTGCCTGATTCATGTCCTCAGATACCACGCTCCTGTTATCATCCTGCTCATGTCACTCACCTGCCTGTGTACCTGTACCTGGTGAAATTGTATGTTTGTTTACTATTAAATCTTTCTCATCTACTCCACTATGCTCTGCATTTGGGTTCTGCATCAACACTCACCATGACAAAAAGAAGAAAAGACAAAACACTCTCATGAGACTAAGCTGCCTTGCCTTGTATTGTATTTATACCCCCCTTGAAATACACATGGATATATTGGATTTCATTGGGATTTTATGTGATTGACCAACACTTAGTGGTTAAGGGATCGAAAACAGATACATGGTTTTCAGAAATTGTCCTGAAATAAATTCTCGCCCCACATACCAACCTAAATGGCAATACTTGAACCATTATTTGCTGCAAATTTTTTAGGGTATACACATGTGGACAAAATTGTTGGTACCTCTCGGTTAATGAAAGAAAAACCCACAATGGTCACAAAAATAACTTGAACCTGACAAAGGTAATAATGAATAAAAATTCTATGAAAATGAATAAATGAAAGTCAGACATTGCTTTTCAAACATGCTTCGACAGAATTATTTAAAAAAATCAACTCATGAAACAGGCCTTGACAAAAATTATGGTACCCTTAACTTAATATTTTGTTGCACAACCTTTTGAGGCAATCACTGCAATCAAACGATTTCTATAACTGTCAATGAGACTTCTGCACCTCTCAGCAGGTATTTTGGCCGACTCCTCATGAGCAAACTGCTCCAGTTGTCTCAGGTTTGAAGGGTGCCTTTTCCAGACGGCATGTTTCAGCTCCTTCCAAAGATGCTCAATAGGATTTGGGTCAGGGCTCATAGAAGGCCACTTCAGAATAGTCCAATGTTTTCCTCTTCGCCATTCTTGGGTGTTTTTAGTTGTGTGTTTTGGGTCATTATCCTGTTGCAAGACCCATGACCTGCGACTGAGACCAAGCTTTGTGACACTGGGCAGCACATTTCTCTCTAGAATCCCTTGATATTCTTGAGATTTCATTATACCCTGCACAGATTCAAGACACCCTGTGCCAGATGCAGCAAAGCAGCCCCTGAACATAACGGAGCCTCCATGTTTCACAGTAGGGACAGTGTGCTTTTCTTCATACGCTTCATTTTTCCATCTGCGAACATAGAGCCGATGTGCCTGTCCAAAACGTTCAATTTTCGTCTCATCTGTCTATAGGACATTCTCCCAGAAGCCTTGTGGCTTGTCAACATGTAGTTTGGCAAATTCCAGTCTGGCTTTTTTATGATTTGTTTTCAACAATGGTGTTCTCCTTGATTGTCTCCCATTAAGTCCACTTTGCCTCAAACAACGTCGAATGGTGCGATCTGACACTGATGTTTCTTGAGCTTGAAGTTCACCTTTAATCTCTCTAGAAGTTTTTCTGGGCTCTTTTGTTGGCGTTCGTATTATCTGTCTCTTTGTTTTGTCATCAATTTTCCTCCTCCGGCCACGTCCAAGTTGGCTACGGTCCCATGGATCTTAAATTTCTGAATAATATGTGCAACTGTAGTCACAGGAACATGAAGCTGCTCGGAGATGGTCTTATAACCTTTACCTTTAACATGCTTGTCTATAATTTTCTTTCTAATCTCCTGAGACAACTTTTTCCTTCGCTTCCTCTGGTCCATGTTGAGTGTGGTACACACCATGTCACCAAACAGCACAGTGACTACCTGTAGCCCTATATATAGGACCACTGACTGATTACAAGAATGTAGATACCTATGATGCTAATTAATGGACACACCTTGATTTAACATGTTCCTTTGGTCACATTATTTTCAGAGGTACCATAATTTTATCCAAGCCTGTTTCATGAGTTTATTTTTTTAAATAATTCTGTTGAAGCATGTTTTAAAAGCATTGTCTGACTTTCATTTGTTCATTTTCACAGCATTTTTATTCATTATTACATTTGTCAGATTCAAGTTATTTCTGTGACCATTGTGGGTTTTTCTTTCATTAACCGAGGGGTACCAACAATTTTGTCCACGTGTGTATCTCTACTAGCTTTGCAAATCTAGAGGCTAAAATAGTCCAAGCTATCTCAGAATGGATGGAGAGTGTGCATTTTCAAATGCCACAGATGTTTAACTGGATTTAGGTCTGGGCTTTGACTGGGCCATTCTAAAACAAGAATATGCTTTGATCTAAACCATTTAATTACAGCTCTATACATTTAGGGTTAGTTGTCCACCTGGAAGGTTAACCATTTGCCCCTTTTGCAGGCTCTAACAAGTTTTCCTTCAGTGTTGCCCCGTATTTAGATCCATCTATATTACCAACAACTATAACCAGCTTCTCTGTCCCTGCTGAAGAATACCATCCCCACAGTCAGATCCTGCCACCATCAAGTTTTACTGCGGGGATAGAGGGTGATAAGCACAAAGTGCTTTACACATATACCAAAAAGTCAATTTTTCACTTGTGACCAGAGCACCTTCTTCCACATGTTTGCTGTCTTCCCTAACTGCACTTTGTATGTCTCTCTTTCAGCCATGGCTTCCTTTTATCCACTCCTCCATAGGATTTGTGGAGTGTGACATTTACCATTATCCTATCAATAGATTCTCCCACCTTAGTTGTGGATCTTCACAGCTCCTCCAGAGTTACCATAGGTCTCTTTGCTTCTCTAATTAATGCTCTCACTAGCTGCCCTGTCATAGCTGGACTGTGATGTTTTGGTAGGCTTCCAGTTGTCACATACTCTTTCTATTTTCAGATGATGGATTGAACCATGCTCTATCTGTGCTTTCTATGCTCTATCCTTGCTTAATCTGTCTCAGTCGTTGTGTTCTTCACTGGCCTTGCCTGCTGATGGTCAGAGGGCTTGGTGGCGCCGTCTGAATGGCAGCCTCGCTTCTGTCAGTCGTCCCCAGGGCAGCTGTGGCTAATTGTAGCTCACCACTGTCAGTGTATGAATGTGTGGATGACTGATTGTAGTGTTCATTTAGTGGTTTGGGGTCTATTGGGACTTGATAAAGCGCAATACAAGTGCAGGCCATTTATAATTTATAATTTGGTCTTTCACAAAATCCCCTCAACATTGATGTTTTTTATTGTAACATGACAGAATGTGGAAAAAAAAATAATTTTGCACTGCACGGTACAACTTCTTTACCTTTGCGATGTCCAGGTGTTGCTCATGACACTGGACAGCATTGGTGAAGTCTCCCAGTGCCGTGTAAACAGCACCCATGTCGCCCAGTTGGCGTGCCTCAGAAAGCTGGCACTGGGTCTGCCGGGCCAGCAGGACACACTGTTTGTGGCTGGCCAGTGCGTTGGGGTAGTCTCCTATGGCTGTGTACACATGGCCCAGACTGCTGAGAGCACCTGACGCGGCCTGAAATCACACACAATATGCTCAATGACAGCTCACCATCAAGAACCAACTATTTACAACTATTTACATGCTTCCACTTAACAAAGCCATGTGTATACTGAAGCTTGATTTTGCAATGCATTGATTCTACCAACCAAAAGTAGGAATTTGCTATTCATCCATACTGCAACCATGTTCCATGAAAATTCCATGTGTGCACAGGTAATTTAGAATATTAAATACATTTTACTCCAAAGCAATTACATTTTTGACAACATAAGGACGTATTGTTAATAGTTTGGAGAGTAAAACGGACAGAAAGAACCAACATAAATCAGATAACACCATTGAGTTTTTCTATTCATGACCCTCTAATTTGGTACGACTAAGGAATACTGTATTTGAATCATATACTTTGGTAGAAAATAAGCACATTGCAGTTGGAAATTTACCCCAACTTTGTAAACAACATTTAATTTTCCTTTGGGATTAATAAAGTATTTTTTATTAAACTGAATTGCATTTTGTGGAAATGGCTGTAGCAGTTTGTAAAACAAACAATAAAACAATGTGTTGACTGGTCAGTCTGAAACAACATCTCCACTGCACTGCAGCAACAGTACTGTTTTTCTGGCAGCAGCTATAATGACTTTAATTTGTTGAGTCCTAAAATAACACAGATCCCCAAACACACAGTTTGATGTTATTATCAATGAACTCTGTCCTGAAGTAAAAACCTTTCCTGTAGAAATAACCTCTTTGATGCAATCACAGTCACCATAATTAGATCAGAAGATGTTGGATCACAAGCAGGAGTCACACTCTCAGTCAGGTCTAACAACAACTGTATTTGGCCTAGCCATGAATAGAGAACAACCACTGAACTAAACAAACAAAAGTGACTGGTAAAAACTATTATAAGGACAACTCCCAGGAAGCAGGAGTCATTCCCATGACATCATTGTACAAAACTCTGGTGCGCAGCATTGTTAGTCCTCTTTCCCATTGCGCATCACTAGAGCAGTATTGGGGGGCTTCACTGGCCAAGTCAGACGACTTCTTCAAAGAACCTTGGATACCAATATTGGAAATAAGAGTAGCTGTCTTAAACCTTTCTTTCTGAGCTTCTGCAGAAAAAGATTCAAAGCCAGAGATTCCACAAGAAGAGACGGTGTCTCTAGTCATGCCAGCTAAGCTGGTTTTCCCTACTGCCTGAAGAAAATGTCATCGAAGAGGATGGCAAGCTCTGCAGTAGACCATGTCATGTTTTGTTTGGTTCTACATCTCCTTGGACTGTTTCTGCTGGTCTTGGATTTACATACTACCCATCACACCTGTTTTCATTGTTAAAGGTATAGTTCAGATTTTTTTAGGTGTGCTTGTGCAGAGAGGTTTTGAATAGTTAGTATATTACGTGCTGAAGATAACTTGCTTGCAAAAAAAAAATGACACTCCCAATGAGCTAAGAGATAATCAAAGATGAGGTTGGAACCTTCACCCTCAAATAGTCAATTATTGAGCATAAAAAAACATAAATACAAGATGTTGACATCACAGCAACAGCTCCAGCTGTAAACAATAACATACTGTACATTTTACACCCCTGTCATGTGAACTCACATGCTTATACATGACTGGGGTCATAAATACTTCATAGATCTGACAGTACTTGATGTTTCACAAAATCTGTGTAGCAACCAATGATTAAAAAATGGCCAGTAACCTAATACGTATCTAAAACAGTGATTTTGGTCCTTTCAGCTGTAATACAGTAATGTGATAACTTGATACTAATGTAGTAAAGTGTGAAAATTGTAATATAATATTTCTGTTATGATCCACACCTGTTTGTGTTTTGGTTCTCATTTCTATTTGTATTTATATTATCTTTGTGTTATCTATTTTTGCCATTAGGGTCTTTCCATACTAGATCATTCCTTTGTTTCTCAGTTCCTTCTTGTGCTTTCTTCTCTGTGCATTTTGATTAAGACTCAGCATTTGGTTAGTTAGATTATTGTGTGTCTGCTTTAGTTCCCTCTGTGTTTATTTCTCTGTTTAGTCACCTTCCCTCAGTTCCCTGCTTAGATTCTCTCTGAGCTGTTCATCATTCCCTTGATTTTACTCACCCAGTTTCCATTTCACTAATCACACCTCTTCAGTATTTAAGCTCCCTTGTTTCTATGTTCCTTGCTGGATTCTTCTATTGTTCTCGCCCTGGTTCCATGTCCTCGCTCTCCTCATATCAGTTCTGTCAGCTCATTTGTTTGCTTCAATAAATCACTCTCACCAACCAAATTTGGGCCCATCACTACCACAAATTCTGACAGTTTTAAGTGATGCAGTTGGAGGTTCTGGTAGTATAAATGGATGTTGCTTGAATCAAATCTGGCCATGTCAGTCTGGTACAGTTTTTTGTTGCAGAATTATGCAGAAAGCTATATGCAGTACCTTATTATCGGCCTGGGGGTTTTTAAATAGCAATTAATATTCACTGATACAAACCCAAATTGTCGTACTACGAGAACAGAAGCCATACTTAGCAGTACTCTGTTTTGGATACTATCAGCTACTATGATGCCTCCAAGTCCCATGCACAGGTTGTGGTTGGTTGGTTGTAATCAAGATTATCAATGAAAAGTGCAAGGATCAAGCAGATTGTGCCATTTTGTTTTATGGACATTGAGCCACATTTTACCTTGAAAAAAAATGGTGTGTTTTTTCATTAAATTTGTTTTCTAGTCTTTTAGTTTGATGATAACATGGAATTCAGAACAAAAAATGCATTAGTTCCAGTTTTAGAAATATTTGTGGATAAAAAAGATCCTTTATTTAACCAGCCAGATAACAGGCAATACACGCTCATATTATATTAAATCAGGGCCTTAATGAGCACTAAAATGTGTCACTGAAAACACCCATTCTGACCTTTAGTGGAATTTACCCCTTTTAATTAACATGAGGACACCCTGCTCTTTTCATTTCAGCTGATGTGTATTCATGAGTGTGTCTTGCACGTTGGGGAAAAGACGACGACACATCTACAGAAAATCCCAATTCCCAGCATGGTGATGAGTGCAAACATATAAAATCCAGTTGACATCTCTCCAGCCGAGGAAAGGGAAATTTAATAAATATGTGTACAGTCAACTAGCCTGACAAGTGTTTGATTTCCCTAAAGGAGGATTTTTTTTCGCCCTGCACCAGAAAACACACAAAAAAATCCAATCATGTTGTGTCTGGGGCTCTCAGGTGCTACGCTCAATGTCTGGATTGTTTATTTTGACTCGAAAAAGAGAGGCGAAGAAAGGAGAAATAAAAAAGCCCCAATATTCATGCTGTCACAGCTTTATATCTGCATCTTTTCTTGCAATGAATAAATCGGGGAAGTGGATGTGCTGGGGCAAAAAGGGGAAATCTAATGGACAAACATTGAAAAAGAGAAATAAGGTGAGACAGAGAAATATTGGTGGTGGCACTCTATCCTCGGAGTGCTGCTGTGCTCGACAAACAAAGGGGATTCGGGGGTTTTGGAACAGTTAAACTCAATCACAGGGAAAAATACAAGGTTTTGCCTTCAACAAGTCATACGGGAAATAAAAAAGCTCAGTTGATGTAAAACTGACTTAACTTGCTTCATGTTAGCCTCTGCTTCAAGGTGATGAAATCTGTCAGCCCAAATAAAAGGGAGAAAGGGACGTCTGAGGAAAGACCCAGAGTTTTATCTTCTAAAAATTAAAATTTAAGATAAGATAGACTTTTTTGATCTCACAATGGAGAAATTCACTCTAACACACAAGTAGGGTGCAGATATTTAGGAAATGTTCGATTAAAGAAGAACAAGTCATTACACCCCTTCCTTTTCATATTGTTTCATACTTTTTAATTTGATGTAAACAAATTAACAAATCCTAAGTAGCTAACTGGATGCTGGAGAAGCACTTAACATATCAGCACTAATTACTCGTCAGCTGTTACTTTATTTTGACCTAAGTAGATCAAACTTAAGAGAATCTGTACACGCAAAGAAATACAATCCCACAACATACGGTCTCATCCATGAATAACAACTTTCAATCATGTCTTTTAGTACAGTAGAAGTGCAGGATAATATGTTCTCTGCACAAACAGTTTTCTCTTATTGCCTTTCTCTCATTACTTCTTACAAACCCAGTTGTCACAGAATAATATTCATATTTAATATTTTCAGCATGGGTCTTCTGCTTTGGTATTTACCAAGCAACTGCAAGAATGTCATTTTAAACCTGTATAAATTTGAAACATTTATGTGTGATTTCTAAATTTGTTGACTTATTTCTTCTACCAAGTCCAGCCTTTTGCATTTGAGAAGCTTGGCTGAAGATCTAGGAGAGGAGATCTTAGATGACCTCTGGGGAAGAGTTCTGAGAGGGATCAAAACCTATTCTATTAATGCGAGGCTCCAACTTATCCAGTTTAAGTTTATTCACTGGTTACATTTTTCAAAAGCGAAGCTAAATTATTTCCAGCTGTATCTCCCATATGTGATGGGTGTAAATTGAGGATTGGCAGTCTGGGGCATCATTTTTGGTCTTGTTCTAAAGGTTTGGATTTCTGGAACAGTATTTTGATTCTTTTTTGCTCTGCATATAACAAAACACTTGTCTCCAGGTATGCACCTCATCATCTCTGGTTCCTCTCCTTTATCACTTGCTTTTTGCGGTGCACTGCAAAAGGCTCTACCAGTTGGAATGGTGTTTGCCAAGAGGCTTATTCTGAGTGAAAATCAGTTTGTTCCCCATGCTTTAAGTTGTGGTTTCATAATATGGTTTCATGTCTACACCTTGAAGAAGTTTGTTAGACTCTCTCTGATTCCCTCACTATGTAAAAGCAAATTTGGGGGCCTTGTATTGACCACATTAGTCATTGACAGTCGTTATTTTTGATATCTATCTACCTAATTCCTAATGCTTGTCCTGCACTAACAATGTACTTTTACTTGTAGGTACGTTTTTTTATCTTGTGTCAGTTTAAAAATTCCCCTACCCTCTCTATTCTCGTATTTATTTTGATGACTTGTTTTACTTTACTGTAAGATTTTTTGAAACAGACTGCTATAATGCTGTAAACACAAATTATTTTCCATACTGTTATGAAACACAAGTAGGAAGGGATGACATGACAACAGGTGGGTGGGAAATGGGGATACAAATTGTAAGAGTGGTGAACTTGTCAAAGGAATTTCATTCCCAGACAGTAAGATGATCCATAAATATATAACAAAACAGACATACCCAGTCCTTGATCCCAACACATACACACTATTTAGAACGGAGCACTTTAACAGGGTAACACATACACTACCGGTCAAAAGTTTTAACTTCTAATGTAATGGTTTTCTTTATGTTTACATTGTATGTAGATTCTCACTGCAGGAATCAAAACTGAAACTGAAGAAACTGAGAAAAAATTGAAAAGTGAATACATACACACATATGAAATTATGTAGCAAAACAAAATTGTAAAAGAACTTTAAATATGTTTTATATTTTAGATTCCTTAAAGTAGCCTCCCTTTGCTGTAATGACTGAAATATTAACCTTTGGTCATCTCTCAATGAACCTCTGGGAAGTTCTTTCAAGAATTTAAAAACTATTTCAGGTGACCGTCTCATGAAGCTCATGGAGAGAATGCCAAGAGAGCAAAGCAGCAATCAGAGCAAAGGGCGTCTATTTTGAAGAATCTGAAACATAAAAATGTTTAGAGTTATTTCATACTTTTTGTTTACCATATAATTCCATGAATATAAAAAGATCCATTCACTGAAACTTTTAACAGGTAGTGTATTTTAGAGACCTGACAGGACTTGACGTTTCACAAAATTCCCTTAATGTCCTTACATTTAGACCCAAGTAACACATGTTTTTCAATATGCTGATGTACACATCATAGCAGTGTAACACATGCTTAAGGAGCTGCCTACATAATGTTATGTTATCTTGCTATATTTTAGGAACCAAGATGACATTTCTCAAGACAACATAAAAAGCTGTGTCTTTGTTTGGATGCCCGCTGTCCGGAAACACTCTCCCGCCGCACAAATAAACACACACACAACAGCAGAGAAAACAACACAGTGGGAGGATATGGATTTCTGTTGATGACCACGTGTGAGCTGCCTCAGGCTGTGCACCTGTGGATTTGAAGCTCAATAATCGACTGTCAACTATGCAGTTGTCACGCGGTGCAGCTCTGAAAACAAAGCTCAGGCAGAACTACATCTGGGCCATTTCAGAACATCCTAGAGTTCAGATTCTGTGCCAACATGAGACACATTTATGAGATACAAAAATGCTTCAACTTGACACGAAAGAAACACAAAAAGCACGGTCAAAAACATATCTTGATGCACTGGCAGCCTGTTTCTCCGCTTTTCTTTCAATACATTGTCTCCAGCAGTCATTCTTCGTTCTGGCAGGTGTTCAACTGTGCTCCAGGTCTGAGATAAAATACCATGCTCACTGTGTGCCGATTGTATGTCTTCAGTTACTGAGCCCCTCCAGTGTAGCATCTAAACCTGAACTGTAAATCAGTGATGAAGCTGTTGATAAGATTCATTTTATTGAGTTACAATTACCAACCTGCCCAGATGAATCTTATTTTGAAGAAAGGAAACACCTAAACGCTCAAAATGCATTTGGCATTAGATTTGAAATTTTTATTATTACTGTAGGAAAGGTATTGACAGTAACGCTGTAAACCCAAGGTTTTTGAAAAACATTAGAACATTAGAACAATTAAAAGTAGGATTTAACCAAATTTTCAAAAGGTAGTGAAATCTGCATTTTGTATTTACTCAGATTAACCTTATCTGGTATTAAAATTTGTTTGATTATTTGAAACATTTAAGTATGAGGAAAAAGCAACAACAGAAGAAATCTGAGAGGGGAAAAAACTTTTTCAGAGCACTGTACATTTCTGTGTGTCGGCTGTCATGGTTCTACAATGTCAAACTCGATATTGTTATTACACAAAACATTAAATACATATTTGTAATACCAACTGCGACAAAACTGGACCTGCTAGAGTCCTAATTTAAATATGAGAGAGCTAAAAATTAGGGTAATGGAAAGGAGGCCTGCCTCAATAACTTGGTGTTTGTTGTAAAAGATAAATAGTTAAAATACCAGTGGAAACATGCAAAAAGTTGGTCAGCAACTATAGGAAGAGTTTGGCTGTTGTATTACTAAAAAAATGTTTTCATTTGATATTGAGAAGGGTAATCATATTTTCTGATATGCCATATTTTGATAAAATGCAAATAAAAACAGATGACCAATTAATTTCATTCAGGCATGTTGAAACAGGAAACTAAAACATTCAGGACACCAACCTTCAAGGACAAAAATAATAAATATGACAGCATGTAACACACTCTTGTGAAAAGGACCCATGCAGCTACGAAGTAATCAGTCTAGAAAAAAAAACTATGAGAAAGATTGTGAATAAAGCATCAAATGTTCTATGCAATCAATAATGCATGTGGAGAGTCATGATTAATACTCTAATTTCCACTTAAATGTCTTCTTAATATAGTAGTAGAGCATAACAGAAGTAGCAATTAATCAATTTACAATTAATTAGCACGATATACTGAATACATACAGCACATTCTCCATGTGCTAGCCAGGTGGAAAAATTGTATATACACTTTAAACAACAGATCTTCCTTGCATAAATTTGACTTATCAATAGGGATAGGCATTGACTTTCTTGAATTCAAATGACAATTCCAGTCTATAAATAGTGCAAAAAGCATTTGACCTTCTTGTTTTTACAGGCACCTAGTTGTAATGCATTGCTCCTAACACTAGGTGGCACTAGGTGGCCATAAAGCAGCATGGACAAGCACTTTTACTGCCAGGCATGAACGTACGAGCAGCGGCATGTTTCACAAAAACTCAATAAATATTTAATTCTGTTACTAGAGAATATGCTAATATGTCCGTACTGAAAGCACATTAATATATGTTTAAAGTACAAAAGGATTAGAATGGATGTATATTGGTATGATGGGAAGAGATTGTAATCGTGATGATGCTGGAGAAGGAGTGGGTTATAATAAGTTTGTACTTATCACTTAGTGTATTTACTTTTTTTATTGTACTTTGCAACGTTCGAAAACTATAAATCAAATTTACCTCTAACATTCAACATCATTTCATGTAAAATCTTTCTTTATTCGTTTATCACACTCATTCTTTGCTATACAAAACACTATAGGTGAAGAAACCATTGTTAAATGTTTCACCAAACAGTTCAGAGTTTCCTATGAGTTCTGCTTTATCTCTCTTTATGGTTTGGAATAAAATTATAATGACTCATTTAATTGCCCTACTTGTCTGCTACACAGGAACTACAACATATTCATAATGCAGATACAGTATATGAAAGGGTTTTTCATGGACCATAGTCCACCGTTTGTCTCACTGTGTGCCTCTGTGTGACTCTGTAAGCTAGGCACCACTCCTGAGTATTTACTAGTCAAAGAACACAACTCATGCAGATAACCTTTTCCTCTGTGAACGCATGTGGAAACAACAGATGAGAAATTTAGATGGAGGTTCTCAACAGAGTCAGCAGAAATTGGATTTTCTTTCCTCCTTTAGACTAGCCAGGACAGAGTGGTGCAGCAGGGAGGCTAGAGGTCTAAAAATGATAAATTATAAATCAGTCTAATTCAGGACCATAAAAATACAGCTGTTGGGAATTGAAGGTTAGTGAAATTCCTGTTTTACTAATGAGAAAGAAAACTAGCAACGAAATTGTTTGTATGTGTCTATAAAAAAGCAATTTTTTTTAACCCCACAAAACATGATCATTATCCTGAGTTCCCTTTTCCAGCATATTTGACGAAAATACTCTGACTCTTCAAGGTTCTACTACTTGCAATGTCTTGCAAAAGTATTCACACCCCTTGAACTTGTGAGGATTTCATAAGATAGACCAAAACAAACTAGTGCATAGTTGAGAATTGCAAGGAAAATAAAATTTTCTTGTGTGGCGTGCCTTTGAATTTAGCCCCTAAACAAAATACAGTACACATAATTGCATCCGGAAGTCACCAAAATAGTAATTTAAGTCCCGTGTTTAATTTAATCTCAGTATAGATGCAGCAGTTCAGCCCCCAGAGGTCAGTTGGAGGAACACAGCAGACAGGTCAGGGAGGAAGTTGTGGAGAAGTTTAAAGCAGGGTTCGGTTTTAAAATAATATCCTGAACTTTGACCATCTCACAGAGCTCTGTTCAATCAATCAACACAAAATGGAGAGAGTACAGTGCAACTGCAAGCAAACAAGAACATGAACTTCTACCTAAACTGGCAGGTGGACTAGAGAGAATTAATAAAAGAAGCAGTTAAGGGGCCCATGGTAACTCTGGAGAAATTGCAGAGATCCACAGCTCTGGTGAGAGAGTCTCTTGACACGACAACTATTATGTGTGCGCTCCAAATTTTAAATCTAGCCACAAGCCATGTAGAAACACAGCAAACATGTAGAATGTGCTCTGGTCAGATGAAACCTAAACAGATATTCTTTGGCCTAAAAGCTGTGTGGCAGAATATGTACACACACCATTCAACGCTGATGGTGGTGGCTTCATGTGGAGATGCTTTTCTTCAGTGGGTACAGGGATAATGGACTGTGCTAAAACACAATGGAATGGTTTAGATCAGAGTATACCCATGTATTACAATGGTCCAGTCAAAGTCTAGATACAAATCCAACTGATGATATGTGGCAAGACTTGAAAACTGCCGTTGTTGGACGCCTTGCATCCAAACCGACTGAGCTGGAGCTATTATGCAAAGAAAAGTGAACAAATAATGACAGCTGTATTGATGTTGAAAAGCTGGCAAGGAAATTTCCCCAAAAGAATGGTAACTCTAATTGCAGCAAAAAGTGGTTTTACACAGTATTGACTCCAAGGTGCTTGCCAAACAAATGCTTGCCACTCTTTTCAGATTTTTATTTGAAAAAAAAAAACAAACCCTGAATGTTTTAGTAACTTTTTTTCTTCCACCTCACAACAATGCACTACTTTGTGGTGACCTATTACATACAATCCCAACACAATAAATTTAAGTTATTAGTTGTAATGTGAAAAAAATGTGAAAAAAAGGTATGAACCTTTGAAGGCATTGTAGTAAAGCTTTTTCTTTTCTTGAGCACAAACATTGGGTTGTTAAATTGAACTTTCCAACTTTAAAAGCAGAAAGAGATTAAGCAAGTGTTATCTTATGTCACTCTGATTCAAAGTAGGATGCAAACATACTTCTCTGTCCTTGAGCTTCATGGCCAGCACTAGCTGGTCCCTGTGGTGGGCCAGTGCTTCTCTGTAATTGCTTTTAGAGAATAATGCAGAGCCAAGGTTCCCGTGAGCACGACATTCACCTGACTGGTCACCTGTGAGTGGAACATACTGTGTGTTAGTCACTGCAGCAGTTTTTTAACATATTACACACCATCATCCTTTTTATTTTTCCATACCTAGAGCCTTTGTCACCTCTAGGTCCTGCTGCATGTAAGCCATACTTTTCTCTACATCTCCAAGATTCCAATACGCTGAGCTCAGAGCGGAGAAAACGGATCCGCGAAGCTTTAATGAGCAAGTGCCGATCTTCAGGCCCGCCTCCAGCACAACGACTGAGGCTCCGTGGTGACCGTGTGTCAGCAGCTCCTGGCCGATGACGGACACAACTACGAACGGGCTCTTGTCCAGCTTCATCTTCTGTAGCTGTTGGTAGGTGGGCTCAAGCGTGTCTACCAGGGTGAGAAGCAAACAAACAAACAAACAAAATGACCCCTTTTATAAAGCTAATTTTTTACTCATCTGGATTTTGGTGTCAGCACAAGCAGGTATGCATCATAAGAACAGATGAAATTTTTTGAATTTACAAGCAGAAGTGGGTGTTGGTATTGTTTACTTGCTATAATTTGCCAGAAGAGATTTCTCTGGTATTTAGTGAACATTGCCTAAAATGCCTGAGGAAACTTAACACATCACAGCTCCAACCCTGAAGCATGTGCTGTGAATGAGTTTTCATGTGCATTCAATACATTTCACTCTCCTAAAGAAAAAAGGCCTTCAACGTGACATTAGATGGAGCTAAAATAATATATACCCTACAGATAATCCTCCTGAGAATGTCAAAACAAGCTTTGTTTGTGACATTAAAGTCTTGATCTAGAAACCATTGGTTAATGCATGGAAACAGTGCAGAGTGATCTTATTCTGCTACTTTAGAACATAGTAAGCTTGAAAAGATCCACACTTCATTTATTAGCAATTTCTCCTTTAAATACAGATTATATACCATTAATGGCGACTTGTCTTTTTTTCATTTTACTTATTGTTCTTTGTGTCTCCATCTGCAGACAAGCAAAGAAACATACAGAACGAGAAACCTCCAGCTCATTAAGATCTTACTGGCCTGATTATGAAATGCAAAAAAAATTTTTTTTACTTTTATGTCATTTCAGGACTTTGTTTACACGCCAGCGGTAGGGACAAAATCTGAATTATTCACTAGGTTTTTTCCTTATACATTTCGATCTTTCAGGCTAAGAGTGGCTGAATTAAAACAATTCACAAAAGAATGGGACAAAATTCCTCCACAATGAAGTAAAGAACTTTGAGTTAGCCCGAAAAAACTTGATGGCATTCATGCCACTAAGGGTGGGTTATCAGGGTGAGATGGCAATTACTTTTTTACAAAAGACTAGCTTGGTTTAGATAACCAAAATTAACATAAACAGGGCAATTAACTGTTCAGATTGGTTGTTTAATTAATAAATGAGGCAATTGATTTAACAATATAAACAAAGTCATGAGTGGCAGCCCTAACTGAAACTAAATGGACTATAAATAATGAAAACGCAGCCAAAATTCAAAGAAAAAAGACAGGTCTCCAACAGACTTGGACAATTTAGCTCCCTTCCCACTTAACAGTACAACTGTCTCTTATCATATCAGAATACTCCTCCTCAAATGTAGACGTCCTCAAGGATCCATCCTTTTCTATACCGCTTCTTCTATAGTGGGTCGCGGGGAAGCTGGTGCCTATCTCCAGCAGTCTAAGTACACCCTGGACAGGTCGCCAGTCCATCACAGGGCGTACTCCCATGCACCCCCCAGGACCCTGCTGAGGGTGTAGAACTGGTCCAGTGTTCCACGGCCAGGACGAAAACCACACTGCTCTTCCTGGATCTGAGGTTCAACTATCCGACGGACCCCTCCTCTCCAGAACCCCCGAATTGACCTTACCAGGGAGGCTTAAGAGTGTGACTCCCCTATAGTTGGAACACACTCTGCGGTCCCCCCTTTTGAATAGGAGGACCACCATCCCGGTCTGCCAATCCAGTGGAACTGCCCCCGATGTCCACGCGATGCTGCAGAGTCCCTTTAACCAATACAACCCTACAACACCCAGAGCCTTAAGGAACTCCGGGCAAATCTCATCCATCCCTGGGGCCTTACCACCGAGGAGCTTTTAATCACTTCGGTGACCTCAGCACCAGAGATTTTAGAGCCCGCCCCAAGGTTCCTAGGCTCCGCTTCCTCAGTGGTAGACGTGCCGGTGGGATTGAGGAGGTCTTCGAAGTACTTTGCCCAACGACCCACAACGTCCCGAGTTGAAGTCAACAGCATACCCTCCCCACTGTAAACAGTGTTGGTGGTGTACCTCTCCCACTCCCCACCCCCCCGGATGGATGACCAGAATCGCCTGGAAGCCGTACGGAAGTCGTTTTCCATGGTCTCTCCGAACTCCTCCCACGCCCGAGTTTTTGCCTCAGCAACCACCCGAGCCGCATGCCGCTTGGACTGCCGGTACCCATCAGCTGCTTAAACTGAGAATAGCCACTTAAAAATAGTCAGATATGCAATTATTGAGCTCTTAGCGATTTAAAAGCATAGAAAACACTAGAAATTAATTATATTTAGTAGATTTTAGTAGATGAAGCAGCTAAATATGTTGATTATACATAATCAGAGTCCATTTCCTTAGGTTATCCTTGTAATCTCTAAATGATGAAGGTACATGCGTTATCATTATTTTAGTCCATTTAAGGTCTAAAGGTTGATTTTCCCATATGTTGTAATCTTGATTTGCTCTGAGAGAAACCGCTTATTTACACGTAAGAATATGGGTTGAGAAGAGAAACAAAATTTATGCAGAGAATCATGGGTTATAAGAATAAGGTAAATATCTTTCATAAACTGAAAGACGTGAAACGCTGAATGTTGTATAACTGTATTCAATGAAATAACACCAAGCCTCAGTTGGTTATGTTGTCCTCCAAATGTCTGTAAAATTAGCAAACCTTTTACATTCTTTATCACTGGATTCTCAATTCCATGTCAGGAAGCTGGCTGTTGTGTCAAACTGTCATTGTTAAACTGTTCATTTTTGCTAAGGATAAACTAATAAGGAGGCTGCCATGAGAAACGGGCTGTCAAATAATAAGAAATATTTACTTTCTAAAGAAAGAACCCCAAAAAACAGACATCAAAAAGCTAAAGAAAGACCCTCCTCCTCACTGTTGTTGATCTGCAGCTCCCTGCTGTTCCTACAGTGAAGGTGGTCCCACTTGTTACTCCCCCTGCTGCTTACTCAAGCGTTGCCATCCCAGTAACACATGGAGGTTCACTTGCTTTGAAGATTACAGGGGATGAAGTTCTGAGGATGCTACTGGGTGGCAGAACTACCTCCACATCATGTATCACATCTACAGTACTGTAGGATTCGGTTTCAAGTCATTTGTCAAAGCTGCTGCTGGAGATTACACCATACTCCCCTCAACATCTAAGAGGGACTCTCTTACTTTTGTTGCTTTTTTATGACCTAGATTTGTAATTAAACTTAGAAGTTTTGCCTTTTATTTGCTTATTTGAAACTGTTTGACAAAGCATATAGCAGGGCTGCTGGTCCACTGACAGGGAAAAATTAAAGTACTACATCCCTTCAACTTGTTATCAAAGGGAATTATTGTGAATGCTCAATAAATGTTGCTCTCTGTTGTGAGAACAGATGAAACTTCTCATGAACGTAAATGTTTGTTTTGGCTTACCAAGGTGGAGGACTCTTTCCTTCCTGCTGAGGGGTGACACAGAACCTTCCAAGATGCTAGCCCTCTGGCCTTTGGTTTGAGTGGTTATATGTTTATTTATTCCTTAGATCACTTTGTTCCATGATGTAATTTCAGTAGAAAACAGTAATGTGTTGCATCTTTAATTTACAAACGTAATATTGCAAATCTATTAGTCATATATATTCTAAATTACAAGCAGCAATAATTCTGAATCGCAACCAACTCTACAGTTTTTTACAAACTTGAAATTTTCAACTATACCAAACTAAATGAACATTGCCTATTGTAGACTTTTGTGTATACTTGACTTTGGAGCATGCGTGCATGTTTCTTATCTGTGAGCTAAAGACATACCATGTGATTATTACACTACGGTTACAGTCTGAAACTAAGTAAAAATAACATCAAACGTAGAGTAAGGTTGTAATAATTAGTAAAATATCTGTAGAAGTAAATCCTGTGAGGAACAATAATAACACGCATTTAAATGCAGCAGCCGATGTAACGTATCTGATCTAAACTTAAAATGACCATTTTCTTCGTTATCTTCATGTTACATTCATTTCCTTGTCACATGATGCAGTTTCAAGATGTGGCAACCTATGGCTAGCTGAGGACAAACTTGATATATCAGATTCAGAATCAACTTTAATGCCAAGTTTGTGCACAGACACAAGGAATTTGACCACGGTACACTCTGCTCTCAGTGAAAGAGGAGTCTCCCATCGCTGCTGCTGCCACGCCTGGAGCGGTAACTCCCTTGCTCGCTGGCGGGAGGGTTGCAGCAAGTAAGCCCGCATCTTCATCTGCCACAGCACTGTCTCCCAGGCTCGCTGCAGCAAGTAAGCCCGCATCTTCGTCTGCTCCAGTACTGTCTCCCAGGCTCGCTGCAGCAAGTATGCCCGCATCTTCGTCTGCTCCAGCACTGTCTCCCAGGCTCGCTGCAGCTCCGCCCATGCCGTCTTCGCTCACTCCAGCTTGGTGTTCTGAGGCAACAACTGACAAGCTGGAGCAGCGGTTAAGGTTTTTTGCTTGCCAGATCAAGAGCTTTAGGAGGACTCCCGGAGCTGATGGAGAGGATCAGGCAGATGGAGGGGGATTATGAGACTGCAGTAAGGCAGTTTTACTGCCGTCCACCTTCCACGCCAGGACTCCAGGGAGCTGCTGCAGAGCAGCCCACGCCAGGACTCCAGGGAGCTGCTGCTACAGAGCAGCCCACGCCAGGACTCCAGGGAGCTGCTGCCACTGGTGATGCAGAGCAGCCCACGCCAGGACTCCAGGGAGCTGCTGCCGCTGCTGATGCAGAGCAGACCACGCCAGGACTCCAGTGAGCTGCTGTTGCTGCTGATGCAGAGCAGCCCACGCCAGGACTCCAGGGAGCTGCTGCAGCTGCAGAGCAGCCCACGCCAGTACTCCAGGGAGCTGCTGCTGCTGCTGAGCAGCCCACGCCAGGACTGCAGGGAGCTGCTGCTGCTGCTGAGCAGCCCACGCCAGGACTCCATGGAGCTGCTGCTGCTGAGCAGCCCACGCCAGGACTCCATGGAGCTGCTGCTGCTGCTGAGCAGCCCACGCCAGGACTCCAGACCGCTGCTGCTGTTGAGCAGCCCACGTCAGGTCTCCAGAGCACTGCTGCTGTTGAGCAGCCCACGTCAGGTCTCCAGAGTGCTGCTGCTGTTGAGCAGCCCACGTCAGGTCTCCAGAGCGCTGCTGCTGTTGAGCAGCCCACGTCAGGTCTCCAGAACGCTGCTGCTGCTGCTGTTGAGGAGCCCACGTCAGGTCTCCAGAGCGCTGCTGCTGCTGCTGTTGAGCAGCCCACGCCGAGGGTCTCGGCGACGCATCAGCTCCTGCTCACGCCACTGAGGGTCTCGGCGACGCCTCAGCTCCTGCTCACGCCACTGAGGGTCTCGGCGACGCCTCAGCTCCTGCTCACGCCACTGAGGGTCTCGGCAACGCCTCAGCTCCTGCTCACGCCACTGAGGGTCGCGGCGATGCCTCAGCTTCTGTTCACGCCACTGAGAGTTTTGTCCTCGTTCTGGCCTCTGAACCCAGAGACGAAGGGTTCGAGGAGGAAGCGCCGTCGGACCCTGTTCCTGAAGGGTTCAAGGAACAGTTTGTCCTCGTTCTGGCCTCTGAACCCAGAGACGAAGGGTTCGAGGAGGAAGCGCCGTCGGACCCTGTTCCTGAAGGGTTCAAGGAACAGTTTGTCCTCGTTCTGGCCTCTGAACCCAGAGACAAGGGTTCGCCAGGCGCCGCTTCGGCCTCTGAAGGTTCGCCAGGCTCTGCTTCAGGCTCCGAGGGTTTCTCCTGGCTCACAGCCTGTCTATGAGGCCCTGGCTCACTGGCGCCCGCCTGAACTCTGTGCCTGCTGGGGACGACCTCCCGGTCGCCCGCCTGAAGTCTGTGCCTGCTGGGGACGACCTCCCG
Organism: Crenichthys baileyi; assembly: GCA_036173005.1. Taxonomy (NCBI): domain Eukaryota; kingdom Metazoa; phylum Chordata; class Actinopteri; order Cyprinodontiformes; family Goodeidae; genus Crenichthys; species Crenichthys baileyi. The sequence goes on along the minus strand of JAHHUM010001472.1, from coordinate 361,439 downwards.
GTCGCCCGCCTCAACTCTGTGCCTGCTGGGGACGACCTCCCGGTCGCCCGCCTCAACTTTGTTTTTGTTTCTGGCCCTCCTGCCATAGCCCCCACCGCCCGCCCTGGTCGGGTTGTCTTTTGTTTGGACTCTTGTGGGCGTCTGGTATCCGGCCTTGGGGAGGGGGGTTCTGTTATGATTTGGGGATGTTTGGTTTGGTTTCTGGGTTTTTCTTATATTTCTCAGTTTTTGAATCATGCTTCTGTTTATTATTTTTCTGGTTATGTTTTAGTCTTGTTCATGTTTTGTCAAGTTTGGTTTTTGGTTCTGGTCATGTTTTTGTTTGTATTCAAGAGTCTCTGTTCTTGCTCCAGCCACGTTCTGTTCTGTCTGTTAATTATCTTTATCCGGTTCACCTGCTCCAAACTAATCTGTCTCCTAGCTCCACCTGTTTCACACTCTATATATACACACCTGTTCAGTTATTCGTGGCGGAAACATTTTCAAACCATGTCTTGTTTATCCAAATCATGCTCAAGTCTTGTTTTTTGGACCATGCCATGCCTGTCTAGCCAACCTGCTTCTGTTTTATTCCTGCCTCTTCTGAGAGTGAGTTTTAGTTTTTTTTATTAAATTGTTTTTTACCTACCGTCATGCTGCCTACTCGTCTGCATTCTGGGTTCCTTCATTGCACAGAGCCTAACAAGGACAAATTGTTGGTGCATGTCTTGCTGGTGCATCTGTGACCAAGACAGCAAGTATTTGTGATGTATCAAGAGCCACGGTATCCAGGGTAATGTCAACATACCACCAAGGACGAACCACATCCAACAGGATTAACTGTGGACGCAAGAGGAAGCTGTCTGAAAGGGATGTTCGGGTGCTAACCCGGATTGTATCCAAAAAACATAAAACCACGGCTGCCCAAATCACGGCAGAATTAAATGTGCACCTCAACTCTCCTGTTTCCACCAGAACTGTCCGTCGGGAGCTCCACAGGGTCAATATACAAGGCCGGGCTGCTATAGCCAAACCTTTGGTCACTCATGCCAATGCCAAACCTCGGTTTCAATGGTGCAAGGAGCGCAAATCTTGGGCTGTGGACAATGTGAAACATGTATTGTTCTCTGATGAGTCCACCTTTACTGTTTTCCCCCACATCCGGGAGAGTTACGGTGTGGAGAAGCCCCAAAGAAACGTACCACCCAGACTGTTGCATGCCCAGAGTGAAGCATGAGGGTGGATCAGTGATGGTTTGGGCTGCCATATCATGGCCTTCCCTTGGCCCAATACTTGTGCTAGAAGGGCGCGTCACTGCCAAGGACTACCAAACCATTCTTGAGGACCATGTGCATCCAGTGGTTCAAACATTGTATCCTGAAGGCGGTGCCGTGTATCAGGATGACAATGCACCAATACACACAGCAAGACTGGTGAAAGATTGGTTTGATGAACATGAAAGTGAAGTTGAACATCTCCCATGGCCTGCACAGTCACCAGATCTAAATATTATTGAGCCACTTTGGGGTGTTTTGGAGGAGCAAGTCAGGAAACGTTTTACTCCACCAGTATCACGTAGTGACCTGGCCACTATCCTGCAAGAAGAATGGCTTAAAATCCCTCTGACCACTGTGCAGGACTTGTATATGTCATTCCCAAGACGAACTGATGCTGTATTGGCCGCAAAAGGCGGCCCTACACCATACTAATAAATTATTGTGGTCTAAAACCAGGTGTTTCAGTTTCATTTTCCAACCCCTGTATATACACAAGTGACTTAACAAGGGTGGATAAAGCAAGATCAGTCCAAGTATGCATGGTGTTGTTGACTGTCAAGTGTTCATCAGAGAAACAGCCTGGGGGAAGAAACTGTGGCGGCTGGTTTTATATATCCAGGCTAAGCTAGATATCCTAAACAACAACAACAACAACTAACGACAAGATCAATAACTGTTACTATGTAAGATTGCCAGGCAGTAACCTTTACCCTGGATAACTAAAATTCCTGTGAATAATTACTTATTGAACTTCTCTTATCTATCTGTATAGGTTTCATCTTGAAGGTGCTTCTCTTCTGTTACATCAAAATACTTTGCTTAATTTTCTCACTTTCTCCTACTTTTTTATGGTTTTTTTTTCTCATCTATCTCTTTTAAATTTTGAGAGGTTCTGCTGTTTCATTGTGTTGTTTGAATATTAAGAGACATCATTTTTACACCACAGTTCAAAAGGAGAGCTGCTGAATAAAACAACAAAAAGAAAGTGGCAACTAAAAAGTCTCCGTTGCTCCAGCATATATTTAACCCAGTTATTTCTTTAAATCTAACAGTATTTTATTTTTTTAATTTTTGTTAGATTGCTTTGGCATTGTTATTGTTGTAGTAATATAGTAACAGGAAAGGCAGGATGAGGTTACCTCTCTGATGAGATTACCTCTGAGTGGTGATTTCATTGCAGCCTCCACCATGCCAACAAGCAGCTGGAGACTCTTGGGGTCCTGTGCGAGACCTGAGGCGAATGCTGCCAGGGCGTCGGCATGACGACCCAGGTACTGCAGGGCAACCCCTTGACGAAAGTAAGCCTGCAGAGATAAAAACAATGAGAAATTTCTTTGTTGAGGCTTTCAACCATTCAGTTAAAACATGTTTTATTTTGCAGGTTACATTTCACATGGTAGGTCATATTTACAGACTTTGACCTACAGCACTCTTCTGCGTAAAAACAACAGGTTTTTGTAATTTAAACTTTAATGCGAACATGACAGCAGTTTAGAGCTTCATAAAATAGTGTTTACGTAAATCACTGACATTTGTTTTCAGATTAGGGTTTTTCTGACATGGCAGAAGTCAGATTTCATCCCTTTTCCTTCCTAACTAGCTGTTAGATGGGGGCTAATCTCTGATCAAAGTAAAGACTCCAAGATAGTTACCTACTGCAAGACAGATACGGACTGGTCTTAACTTAAAAAAAGACTGCCACATTAAATAAAACTGAACTATCCCTTTAAATTTAAGCAACATCAGAAATGACAGCCTGATGTATGTTGGAGTACCTACATACACTACTCACAAAAACGTGGGGATATTTGGCTTTCAGGTGAAATTTCAGGATGAACCTAATATGCACTGCAACCTCTCCAGGTGAACTTAATGTGACCCTTTCTAAACTTTTGAATGCACATGTCCAACTGTTCAGTGTTTCAGTACTTCTTGCACAACTTGCTGTTCTCTAACAAAGAGCTTAACGGCTAAATTCACAACAGGTGTTTGGTCCATTAATCGACCAATACATTTCCTGCTTCAGTCAGAATTGGTATTCATACGGTGGCCCATAGGTGTCAGGTCAAATACAAAAGCCATTACACAATTGTGGCTATAGTATATATGACCCTTTACTATAATCTGAAGAGATTGTGTTGTCAACTCTCATGGTTTTGGAGAAATAAAATTTTGAAAGTGGGACAAAAGCATATACCGGTTGAGCATTAGTAGATACTTTGACCCGTTATTTCTCCAAAGATGTACGGTACAATTATTAAATATTTATTTTTTTACATAAAACATTTATGTTAAAGTTGTAAAAATGTAATTAATATAAATGTTCTGAAGGTTATTTTTCTGTTTTCCTCTTATTTTCTCAACCGCTGCCAGGATCGGGTCCTTTCTGCTCCATTACCGTAATGCACCTTGTATGCGCGAAGCTAATCTTTAAGAGAGAGCTAGTGTCGGCTGGCGGGACCGCGTATTTCTGACTGTCGGCTCACTTGACCGCAGTGCAGTAACATATCTATAGGTTAACGCCATCTGTTCTCGGCTTTTGAAACAGAAAATCCACCTAAACTTATGCTTAAGATTTACAAAGTTTCCCTCATCCCACTTTCTGCTTACGCTTATTCATCGTTGGTAAAATGGCAGAGTACACTGTGTATAACAAGAAAATAAAGACACTAAATAATACTGCTGTTGAATGACTTCCGTTGTGGTTTTATATTTCCGTTGTGGTTTTATATTTCCGTTGTGGCTCTTGTATTTCCGTTGCGGCTTTTGTATTTGTGTTGTGGCTTTTGTATTTGACCTGACACCTCTGGGCCACCTTATGTTCACATTCTGACATCATGAGACTAAGACGACACCTAACAACCGATCAACAGTAGCTCACCATTGCAAGCCTTAAACAGGATGTTCTCAGACGGAAGTGACCAATGACCATAGAGAGTCACAGGGTCATCAGCAGGTTGCAACAGAGATACAGAGAGACTGTAAGAGTCACAGAAAGGCATAGAAGTGGACATCCTTTGGTCAATCCCCCTATACGCCTCATTTTTAAACAGTTCCCGGGGAAAACCAGATATGAATCCCACTCAACTTCAACCTTTAGGGAAAAGAGAGGAACCAAAGTGTCAAGTCAGACCATTCAAAGCCGTTTACTTCAGCGTGGTCTGCATGCTAGACAACCTCCAAGGCGAACTGACCACACCACCAGACACAGGCATCATCGTCTTGCATGAGCCAGGGAGCATTTATGCTGGACAAGAGACCAGTGGGGCCCCGGGTGATGTTTCTCTGATGAAAGTCGATTTACGATGAAAGAAATAATGGTCGCCGATGATATTGAAGACATCACGGAGAGCGCTATGCATCAGCCCTGTTATCACCAGAAGAGCCTTTGGGGGGTGGGTTTACAGTGTCGGGCCGTTGTCTAGTCAATAACTGCCCGATTCTGGTATTTTACAGTGACAAGCCCATACTTGCTGAATGACACCATTAATCCAGTCATTATACCCCTGTATGAAAACACAGGCCTAATTTCATCTTCATGGACAACAATGCTTCAGCTCATCAAGGTTTTATCATTAGGGAACGGCTGCTGGAGACCAGGGTACCTTCAATGGAGTGACCGGCACTTTCTCCAGACCTGAATTTCATAGAAAACCTATGGGATCAGCTGAGTTGCTGTCTAGAGACTCATAACACTGTACCCCAGGACCTCAATGACCCGAGGGCCGACCTTCAAGAAGAGTGGGATGCCATGCCTCAGCAGACAATAAGTCGACTTGTGAACATCATGAGACTTCGTTGTCAAGCTGTAATTGACGCTCAAGGGCACATGACACGTTATTGAGACACTGACATTTTTGGTTGTGGTATACCCATTATTGTTGTTGGCTTTTTTTTTCAATAAACAGTTTGAGATGAGGACATCACCATTGCATGCTTCTACTTAAATGCCCTACTTTCATGATATAATACCACTCTAGCGGGAACTTTTACGTTTTCCATAAATTTCACTCAAAAGCCAGTTATCCCTGATAACTGGCAAAGAATTTCTGTGAAGGAATTTTGCCCACTCTTCTTTGCAGATTTGTTTTAATTCAGCCACAATAGAGGGTTTTTGCACATCAACGACCTGTTTAAGGTTGTGTCACTACATCTCAATAAGATTCAAGTCTGGACCTTGACTAGGCCATTCCAAAACCTTCATTTGGTTGGTTTGAGCCACTAAAGGGTGGGCTTGATAGTGTGCTTTTGATCATTGTCCTGTTGTATAACCCAAATGTGCTTGACGTTCCTGTAGCAAACTGATGGCCAGACATTCTCTGTCAGGATTTTCTGCCAGAAAATTCATGGGTCAGTCATTTGGACAAGTCGTCCAGGTGCTGGTCCAGGTTCAGGTCCAGGTTATTTGGTCAACAGAGGGTTTGGCCTTGGAACTCTTATATGCCTCTCAGTATTGTTCGCCAAGTCCCAGAGCCTTAGAAACAGCTTTATAACCCTTTCCAGACTGACAGATGTCATTGCCTTTTTTCTTGTCTGCTCCTGAATTTCTTTACTTCATGTTGTCATTTAGGTTCTATTTAAGTAATTTCTTGATTCTATCGGTCAGGCAAAATCAGGCCTGGGTGTGGCTAATAAAACTGAATCAAAAGAGGTGGTTATTCATAGTAAATTCATGATTTAACAAAAGGTAAATTGTAAAAAGGTAAGACTAGATTGGTTTGAATTGGTCTTTCCCCTAATTAATAAAACTTGTAAACAAAATCTGCCTTTTGTATTTCTTCAGATTATCTTTGTCTGATATTAAAATGTGTTTGATGATTTGAAACATTTAAACATGAGAAACAAGAAAAAATATGAAATCTGCAAGTGTTAAAACCCTTTTCACAGCCCTGTCTATACTATTTCTAGAATCAGCCTCAAATTGAAAGTAGCAGTTAGTAACACCGCAGAGCATTGGGTGATCTCCACCTAACTGAACTGATTAAAAAGTAAATGCAGCATTGCTTACACACACAGGAGGTGTGCACTTCATTAGCAGCCCTCACACATTTCTCAGCGAGATTAGAGACAATGAATCATGACATCAAATTCATGAGGAGGATAAAGCTGGCAGACTCCGCAAACACGCTTTCCTATTCTCTTACCGCTGACCCCAGTGTAACTTAATCGCCTCGTCTACCTCTGTCTTCGCATTCATTCCCATTCTTCTTCCCTCTCATTTATTATCCTCCAGCAAAGATTGCACTCTCTTCATTGAAGACAAAGAAGACAGGAATTAGATTATATGTTTGCTCCTGTCCCAACCTGCCAATTTGAGCACCCACACTGCCTTGTCCCTGCCCTCGTATTCAGACAGCTATATTGTAACAAATGCTGCCGGGGGTCAGGTTTGATCTAATGGGTTAAAGGTTTTCTGTATGTTAGTGTTGATGCTAAATGTGAACAGGTCATGGTGTCATTTCACTTCTGATTAACACAAAGTGGGATAAATGGTTGGGAATTACAGCCAAGGCACAACAGCGGAGGCACAACAAAGTTTTTTTTATAGGTTTAAGGAGCTGAGATGCTAGCATTATTTTAAGTAAAAAGAGGCTAAGACTTTTCAAGTCTTTGAGGGGTAAGTGTAACTCACGTGTCAAGATTTGGAGAGTTCACATTTTAGTCCAGTCTTAAGTCTCTGAGAGAAAGTCAAGTCTTAAGATTTTCTCATTAAATGCACGTCTTCCAGTCAAGGTCTATCCCATACACACACTATACAAATCTGGACTGAATCAAAAGGAACATGCATAATATGAGGCAAGATAAGAGACCGTGTGATGATAGTCAAAAATCCTATGGTTTAGATTTTATAAAATACAAAGTAAAAAAAAACCTGAAATGTTCTGTTTTCACAGTGAGGACTCCATCTTAAAGCAGCATCAAAAAGACACATTCTCACATGAGCTCCCAGCATCAATGCCAAGAGTTCTTGCTGAGGAGAGACAGACAGCAGGCTGCCCTCTGACCCTCATCCAAGCTGGAGATGAGAGCAGCAGGGCTGGACTGGGATGGGGAGCTGAGTCGGTAGCTGTGGTGACATATGGATATTCCACCTGTTTCCCTAACTTCACTTAGCACTTCCCTTCAAATCTGTCTCCCTCACATTGATTTAGCAGTGGTAAAGATGGTGCAGCGTTTCAGATTTAGTCTATTCTTGAGCTCCTGGGTGGATGATTTCCATCAAACGAGGACGATTATATCTGAAGAGGAATATTATAATCATAGAACGTTTGCAATTATTTCTGCACGGCTGTGCTAGAGCGGATGTGTGGCACAATGTGTAAGGTGGGGATGTGTGCATTTGTGTAAGCCAATATCTGTGCAGGTGTGTGTGTGTGAGAAAGCTTTCTACCCCTATCGGGGGTGTAAACATGCCAGAGCCAGACAGAGACTGACAGCAGGAAGAGTCTGCCTCCACCACCACCTCCAGCCTCCTACACACACACATCCTGCCTATTAGTCCAGTCTAGCTACGCTGCCTCTGGAACACACACACAAGAGGTGCAGACAGCCTTATAGACAAATGCACGCACCACCACCACCTCTCCAAGTGTCTTAAACACCCTCTCTCTCTCTCTTTCTTTGTTTGTTGGTGTGTCTGTCAGTGGTGCTGTGCAGCATCTCTGTAAAAGCTTGTCAGATAACAGAGATTTGTCTGGGCTGCAGGTATCTCACAGTGATTCCCTGTTGGCCTCTTAGACAGGTCCTTCAACATAATCTGACAGCTCTTTGTCCGTTAAAGTGAAGAGATCAATAAAAAGGGATAGGGCTAATTTAGCTGCTGTGTACTGTACTGGAGTCTGTTTATATTAACGGCAGATAGTGCATGTGTGTGTGTGTGTGTGTATTCATTTCTCTCTGTGCACATAAAAGCATCCAGGGAGCTCTTTGCGGCTATGGTTAATAATCGATCAGATGACAATGTGAATGAGGGTGCCCACTGCGAAAATGGAGAAGTACTTCAGTCAACTGCTCCTCTGAGGTTTAGAGAGCTTTAAAACTTTACAGCCTCATGGAGCTCCTTTCAACCACAGCAGGGAGCTTCTTTCAGATGAAAACATTTAAAAACACCATTCTAGTTGTTCACTATTAAACTGATAAACACAGTTGGTGAGCAGCAAATGAGTACAGCGGAGCTTTTAGCAACTAGAGAGCATATATTTCCCTCTAGAGTTGGGTAATGCTCATTTCGGCCTCATACATATGGATAAATAAACTCTCCCACTGCTGTTTAGCAACTTCTGCACTTTTATGTCTTGCTATCCTTCTATGTCACAAAAGGGGTGGTGGCTGTGGAGAACCCAAATGTAGGCAAAAAGGAGGCAGAGGTGGAGCAAAAACAAACCAAGAACATTGAGGGAAGACGATGGAGGGCAGAATTACACTGGACAGATTAGAGCAGGATTGAGCAGCATGACTAAAGAACCACAGGGAATATATACTGAGGAGATGAGACTAATGAGCAGAGTGGAAGCAGCTGAGAGTACAATCAGAGAACAGAGGGAATCAAAGAGGATGGCAGAACAGGAACCAAACACAGGAGACAACCACAACACAGCTAGATATAAGAAAGAGTCCAAGCCAACAGGGAATCTTAGAAACAAGAAAAAAAACAGCAAGAGGACACGGCACAGAAATGGCCAGACTATCCAAAATAAAACTGGATGCTACCAATAAGGTACTGAAGACAATGCTATTAACTTAACTACCCACACAAGATAAACAAAGTCCAACACATGACACTCTATCCCATGCCACATTTTGTACAGTTAAAACACTGATGTAAGGTGCAGAAGAGCCTAATAGTACCAAAAAAGAAACAGATTAAGTTTTAATAAAGGGTGGGAGATGAAACCTATTTTTTGATGCATTGTGATTGACTGACTCCATTAATAAACATCAAAACTCGACTTCCATAATGTAAAATTTTGACTGAATTTTGAGAACAGAAAAACAGAACTCGGAAGCAAGTGAGTGCGGCACCAAGACATTTTAAATCAATAATCAATTTACAGTTGCATTATAGCAACAGCCATAGATTATCTCTTCAAAATGTTGTCCACATGGACAGAGAAACAAATAGAGACCCTGTGACGGCACACAAGATCTGCCCGAACAGTAATTGTCAACTAACACCTGTTAAAAAAAGCAGTGGGGTCCTAAATACAAGAGTTACAGTAGGGGTCAGAGTGCCCCAGTCGCATGCACAAATGTCCGTGGTGGTTCATTTTCATGAGGGAACTAGGAAGCATGGGTGAAGGTTGGTGAAACCAGTGGAAACATATTCATGGTAGAGATGATGAGATAATTGTGGATTTTGGGTGAAGCAGGAATAAGGTCAAACACAATTTTAATCATGGGACAAGCAGTGGAGGTGGTGGTGAGGTAAAAATATCCCAAGTGTTCACCTCGACAACATTTAAGATGTCTACCAGAAAAAAACTGAGAAGACTGTACTTCTTTAGAAAGCTATCTTTCTGTATTTGCAAGCTGATAAAGAAGGCACCTGAAACTAGAGTGACTGTACATGGATGGATGCTTCATAAATGAAAGCCATTATGTACAATCCTGACCTATGACTCTTTTTTACATTTTATTGTGTTAACAATCAAAAACTTCAAAGTATTTTACAACAGTTCTTTGTGATATGTTGATATAAATTAGTGGATAAATGTGAACTGTGAAGTGGAATGTATGACGTGAGGTTTTTGAAAAATGCAGGAAAAAAAACAAGAGAAGTCCGATGTAAAAAAAAAAAGACCGGATATCCAGAGTGCACGACTGATAGTTCTGTCAATAGATTCAGCTCCTCCAGAGCCAGCATGGGTCTCTTGGCTGCTTTACTGATCAATGTCTAACTGGGCCTCTCAGGTTAGGAGGATAGTAATATCTTGCATGTTTGCAGTTGTGCCATACTCTTTCCATCTTCAGATGATGGATTGAACAGATCTCAGCAAGATGTTCTAAGCTTTTATAATCTAACCCTGTTTTAAACTTCTCCACAACTTTCTCCATGGCCTGTCTGCTGTATTCCTTGGGCTTCCTGATGTTGTTTATTCACCAGTGTTCTCTTCCAAACCTCTGAGGTCTTCACAAAAAAACAACCTGAATTTAAAGTCAGAATAAATTACACACATATGGACTCTATTTCATTCTATTATTCTCTTCATAATTATGAGCTGTGTTGAGTTCTCAATAAAATACATTGAAATTTAGGGTTGTAACATGATAAAATGTGAAAAAGTTTCGTGGGCATAAATACTTTTGCAAGGAACTATACAAGGCAAAACTTCTTTAAAAAAGATGCTTTACTGTTGGTACATCATTCGATTTTGTAATCAAAATAAAAAAAGAAACTGCATGGTTGTCACTAAAAGTAGAAGAGCTGAGGTGGTCAAGGAAATGTTTTGGTTCCTACATGTTCTTTCAACCCATGGAGAGTTTAAAACCTGTTTTCGTCATATGTTCAGATACAGAGAAAAGTATTTAATATTATGGTATAAAGACTTGTTCCTATGAAATTAGACATAATCATTCTGACCTAAATCTAAACCTTAGAGCAGAGAAAAAAATATTAAAATACAGGCAGTCTCAGGCAACTTCATGTCTCTTTTAAAAACAATCTAAGTTGAGATATTTCTTAACAGAGGCATGAAGAGAATAAAAGGATCCTGACTCCTGCTCAATTCTAAAGCAGAAACACATCAAGGAAATGAAACCCCAGAGTGGGAGAGAAACGGAGAGGGAGGTGTTGTATGTGTCAGAGCAAAGGATGCTCACCGGACGAACAGATGCTTCAATTACTGCTCATAACTCACATTAATCGAAAGCAGATGGCAACACAAATGGCGGCAGGGAGAGAGAGCACGGGTCTAAACGAGAGAGGCTCACAAAAAC